>JAPSGF010000163.1:400996-450586 GCA_035772895.1 Perdix hodgsoniae
TGTGCCAGCGCTACCAGGACTACGTGCGGCGGCACCCGGCCGCCACCGCGCAGCTGGAGGGCACCGTGCGCGGCCTCTCCTACCTGCTGCCAGGTGCGGCTCGGCCCTCGCCCCGCGTCGGCGCCGCGTGCGGCCCGGCTGCGCCGCGTCACGGCCGCTCTCCTCTCCCGCAGGTCGCTTCGCGGACGCCCACGAGCTGTCGGAGCTCGGTACGTAGGGCCCGGGGCGGCGGGGGGCCCGGCCCGCGGCCGCCTGCGGCGCGCCCGTAACCCCGCGCGTGTTCCCGCTGCAGTGTACTCCGCCTCCAACCTGCTGGTGCTGCTCAACGACTGGATCCTGCGCAAGGAGCTGCCCCGAGGCCTGCCGGGGGTAAGCGCGGGGGCAGGGCCCGTGGCCGCCGCCGTACGGCTGCTGAACGCGGGGCCGCCGGGCCGGAGCCGAGCGCTCCTCGGGCTCCGGGGATCGGGCCCCGACTTGCGCCGGGAACCGAGCCGCTCGGCGACCGCCGCTGTCTGCCCGGCGCCGAAGCTCCGAGCGAACCTTTCTGTGCCCGCGGTGCTGAGCGAAGCGGAGGTGAAAGCGGCTGGCTGCCGCCTCTTTCGCGAGAGCCCCAGGCCGGCTCTCGGCCCTCAGTCAGGCCCTTCGGGGAAGGAGAAGGAGGGCTTCCCTTTTCCCAGACAGGCCTCTGCTGCACGTCTGCCCACCCGCTGGGCCTGGATGTGGGTGGCTCAGTGTCAGCCTGCACAGGCGGCCCTGGCCGGAACACGGGGTATGTGACAGCCATCTGAGCAGAAGACTCGCTTCCCTTGGTGATAAAAGCTGAGCGTGGGGTGAGGTGAACTTCAGCTGTATCTTCTTTGTGGGTGCTTTTCAAGTAACACAGGTTGTACTTCACAGTGAACAGTGCCAGCGGGTTCTCTTGCTGAAAGAGTCCTGGCTGCTGTGGGCTTCATGCCTGGGATCCAGACTGATGCTATAAGTTTGTACTTGGCAGGCATTTGCTTCGGAGCGGCAGTGGACCCTGTGCTCCAAGTGTACCCATCAGCTGTGCCTGGGGAAGAGTGTCGTCAAGTGTCCCAGCTCTAGAATGAGGAGGAGGAAAGTTCTGCCTTTGGAGTTCAGGCACTGTGCTGCTACCCAGGAGACTGCTAGCTGCTTCACTTGGGATAGAAAGCAAACTGACGTTCAGCTGTGATATTTTCCCCATTTCTGGAGTTGCAGCTCCATATGGTACAGTGACATCCAGGTCTGCTCCTGCTCAGAAGCAGGGCCTGCATGTAGGCTCTGGCCATAGGAAGGGAACCACTTCTTGTTTCTGAGGCTCTGACTTCCAGGGTCATCACTCCTTTAGCTCTGAGAGTTCCACCAGACTAGGCTGTGCGTTTTTCCCTTTCAACTTGCAAGCAGAACCTCCATCCTGTCCCCCTTTCCTGTGTTTTGCAGTCACTGCCCCAGCAGAAGCTGCTGACCTGGCTGAGCGTGCTAGAATGTGTGGAGGTCTTTGCAGAGATGGGGACAGCCAGGGTGTGGGGGGAGATGGGCCGGTGGACCATCATTGTCCTCATCCAGCTGGCTAAGTAAGTGCCGCAGGCGGTGGGGAAGGGGGCTGCATGTGCTTGGAAGGGCAATCTGGAGGGGTCTTGGCGTTACCCCAGGAAAAATCCCAAGCAAGACTGAGCAGCTGGAACCTGAGGCTGGGGGAGTTTGGAGCCTCCTGCCGTGTGGGGTACTGTGCTGCAGGAGGGTGCCTCTCACAGCTTCCCTGAGCGGACCTGAGTGTTTCCCTCTTCTGGGAATGTCACCTTTCGGGCACAGCACAACCCAACTCTACAGCTGGGTATTGAAGGCTTCCTGTGTGTCTGCCTGCAGGGCCATCCTCCGCCTGCTGCTGCTGCTGTGGTATAAAGCTGGCATCCAGACATCTCCTCCTATAGTGCCGCTGAACAGGGAGCAGCAGCAGTCTCTCCACTCTGAAGGTGAGTGCTGTCATTCGTTTGGGAAACACTGGCTGAATTGTGGATCAAGCTGTGAGTCCACTGCTCTGATGGTCCTGGGCAATGCCAAGCAAATGGTTCTCTTCACCCTCTGAGAGCTCTGTAATGTTAGCCCTTTCAGGATGGTCCACTGTGAACTACATCAAACTGTCAGTCCAGTCTTCTTGCTGACAGTATTGAGACCAGGTTGAAATACATTCCATTGGAGCCTCACCCCTGTGGCTGTTTTCTCCTACAGATGTGGAAGGCAGCTCCTCAGGGAAAGATCAGACCTATGTTGGTAGGCGTTCCAGCCGTGTTGTGAGATCTCTCCAAAATAGTAAGTAGCTGAGCCTGTTTTCTGTCTTTGTCTGAGCTGCTTCTGTTCTGTGCCCTTGATGTATGGTCCTGGGTGTGGGCAGTAAAGAGCAAAAAACCTGATCAGCTTGTATGGGGGTGTATCCTGCCAGTCACTGGGCCCCATGGGCAGGAGAATACTAAAGCAATGAGAATTCTCGCACGTGGTGCAAGACCAGTGGTAGTTCTGCTTGGAGAAACATGAATCTTAAGAATATTTCTCCCTGCTGCCTCCCTTGTTCAGGCAAGCACTGAGAGCGCTGTTCAGTGGCAGCAACAAGGAGGGTGCAGCCATAGTCTGGCTGCTTGTGCTTCTGTTCCAGCTCATTCACAGTGCAGAGAGATGTGAGCTAACTGTAGGGAGGTACTTGCTGTGTGAGTGACCTGATGTGCTTGTTTCAGCTCCTTCCCTGCAGTCCAGGCACTGGGGATCCCCCCAGCAGAGGGAGGAGACACAGAGCCGAAGAGCAGAGGAGATGAACCAGCCTCCCACTCCACTGGGTCTCCAAGAAACCATCGCAGAATCGATCTACGTTACCCGTCCTTTGCTCCACTGTATCCTGCCCTGGCTACATGAGAGCACGCTCTGTACCCCGGGTGCCAGCAGAGGGTGCTATGGGCTCATCTGCTGAGCCGTGGTGTAGGATCACCCCATACTCCTCTTCCTACTGCTGCTCTGCTTGTGCAGGGGCCTGGGAACTGGGAACATCCATTGCATCTTGATGGCCAGTGTCAGCCAGTTGAGCTGTGTGCACGAGACCTCTGGTCCCTTCCCTGGAGCCCTCCAGCACTGCCCAAGAGTGTTTTCTTCTGGGCTCTGTAGAGCTTTACTGGTACCTAGCAGGCTGCTTGTCTGGCTCTGTGCCTCTTGTTAGGCCTGTTTGTTTCTGTTCCTTGACTGTGCATTCCTAGTATTGAGTTTGGGAGTGTGGGGACAGAGATCATGGAAACCCTGGCTCCTCTCAGCAGTCCTGGATATCTCGAGGTCAGTCTTTGTGGGTGGTTACTGAAAAAATCATGTTTTCCCCTGCTCCCAAATCCATGGCAGGCCCTACTGAGAAATGTATGCAGGGGCTAGCCTTGTTTTTAACTGGGAGATGTATGTATTTGGGTATTTTCTGCAACACGGTATTCTGTTCTGGTGCAGACTGCTCTGTAGGGACCTGAGGACAAAGAGGATTTAGAAACTCACTGTAATTTGCCTATCGGCTGCTGTTGCTGTAAATTCACTTTCTGCTCCTCTCCTTCCAGTTTGAGCTTGCTGAGTGATCTGAAAGACCTGAACAGGAGAGAGCGAGCAGAGCTGAGGAGACGAACTATCCTACTGCTGTACTACCTGTTGAGATCTCCTTTCTATGACCGATACTCAGAGTAAGGGGCCCTGTGGGGCTTTTGATGAGAATTTCCCTTTGAACAGAAATAGCATCAGGGGACTGGGTGAGCAGATCTGAAGAGGTCTGGGTGCCTGTGACCAGGTTAATACAAGCCCCTTGCCTAACTCCTGCTGTCACTGTTAATGTGTTCTTCAGCTGGGATGGGAGATACCCAATGGGCTTATTCATACTCTTTCTATTACTAGGGCAAGGATCCTCTTCCTCCTGCGTTTGTTGGCTGATTACGTGCCTGGACTTGGCTTTGTCACACGTAAGTGGGACCCATTGCTTCATCCCCGTTTCTCGTAGATGAAGAAAAATCATGGGAGTATGTGTTGAAGAATATTTGTTGAGGAGCTTCTGACCTGAAAAAGGAATTGGGATGTCCCTTGGATGGTTAGCTTCACTGTATCTTGTGTTGGTACTGGAGTTGCTTTAAGATGGACCAGAAAAAGATTGCAACCTGTGCTCAACCACAGTGGTAGACTTCTAGATTCCCTCACAGGCGGCAGAGGTTTGTCCCTGCCACCTACACCTGGTCCCTTGGGCTGCCTTTCTGCAACTGCACCACTACACCAGAGCCCTGCTTTGCAGAAATTGCTTCTGAACTCTTTTCCTTGATCCCCACTCTGTAATACAGATGTTAGGGGTAGCTGTCAAGAGGTATTAACCCAGCTAAGAGCTTATTATAAGCCAAAAGCCCAAATCAGGTCTGTTTTCTCCTAGTCCTTCACACAAAGATCTTTTTTCTATGGGCCAGATTTTCACCTACCCCTCTTCCCTGACGGTGTGAAACCATTTCTGGAGTAGTTCATAGCAGAGATACGGAATTAGCATAGGGTGTGGAATTGTCCTTTCTTTGAGGAAGGCACAAAGCTGGCTAACTCAGGAGCCACTCCTCCAGTTAATGATTTCAGAGGCTTTGAAATGCAGGCTTTCTCTCTGCATTAAACTTTGTGCCAGCGTAAGCATTTTTTGCTATACAGCACTTGCTTTTGTGTTTGCACCTGCCCATTACTGCTGAGCTGTCTCTCTCTTTGCTGTGTCCTCCTGACTCACTGCATGCAGGTTTTTCCCTTGGTCATGGTCAGAGTCCCTTCCCACCAGAACCTGGGTGTGTCAGCACTGGGAGAGTGGTGTCCCACATCGTGTCTGTACTGACCTTGTTTCACGCATTCCTTGGTCCTGCTCTAAACTCCAGTACTACATCCCTCCCATCTTGGCAAAAATTACTGTTCATGGGTTTCTTAGTTTTCGAAGTGGAGGTTTGGAACTGTTGGGTATTATAATGAGGAGAGGGTACTGGTACCATTTGCATACATCTTTCGATCTTTGTGTTTCTACATGTGATGTTCTCTCATTTCAGGGCCACTGATGGATTACTTGCCTGCCTGGCAGAAGATCTATTTCTATAACTGGGGCTGATGAGAAGATGATGATTTTTTTATCTGCTAAGATCAGGGATGGTTGTTTCTAAGGAGGGTTGGGGGAAGGCATGTTGATTATATCTAATTTTCAGTTAAACCATCAATGAGAAGCTCCTGTTCTGCAGGGTGGGGAGAGGGGGTGTAAATAATTTTTTAACAGATCTGGCAGTGAATGATGGACATTATGGGCTTGGAGAGACCTTAGCCACCTCTTTCTATGAACTGCTGTGGCTGCAGTGATGGTGACGGGACAGTCTTTTTTAAGCACTTGATTTTTCTCCTTTTGTATGGCTGTGCTATACTAAAGCCAGGCAGCGTAGAGATTTTTGGAGAGCATAGTCTCCCACCTCGTGGCCCTGAGACTGACCTGCAGCCTGCTTGTGTTGGCCATGACTGGCTGATCTGCTTGGAGCGGGCTTGTCTGTCAAATAAACTGACTGAATGGAAATAACGGAGTTGAAGGAGCTCTTTTCCCTTGCTTACAAGGGATCCCCTTGAGTCTTTGATTTGGGTTGCCAACGGGTCTGTCTCGATCAGGAAGAGCAGTTTTTGCAGTTGTCTAGCCTAGGATATGCTGGTCCCATTTCTATATCATCCTTTAAAAGCCTTTTGCTCTGGCCTGCATGGGGCAGAGCCCTGCATGTTGCTTAGCTGATGGCTGTGTCTGTAACTCCAGGTGCCTGCCTGGTTCAGCCCCAAGTTTCCTGGGGTTCATCTTGAGGCTGGGAGAGCTGCAAGTTGTAGGCTGCTTTGCTAGTACCCTGTGCATACTAAACAGGATTGCAGGATGGCTGCCATCCGGTGCTTAGGGGCTTGGCCAAGGGCAGAGAAGAGAACTGAAGGATTAATTGAGCAAATACTGTTGTGCAGTATTTAATAAAGTGTCAAGCTGAGGTTTGGACAGCTATGGCCATATTCATTATCACCTCTGTTAATGTAAGACATCAGTTTTGCCAGTCAGCTGCTGTGGAGTCTCCCTCACCCAGAACAGGGTGTAGACAGCCCCTGGCACTGGGCTGGCCTGAGAGCAGGAGCCCACCTGTTGCCAGCCCTGTGCACACAACTCTGGGAGCCAGAAACCTGCCAGTGGTGCCACCTGGTTCTGATCAATTGTGAGTTGCCCACGTGGGTGACAGCAGTCCTACCTAAACTATCCTCAGGGGCCTCCCAGGACACAGGAGTCACAGCCCTCTTACTTTAGCAGCCAAACTGGGGTAGGGGGAGGTGCATCCCCTTATTAGGCCACAGCAGTAAGGGGACCCAGGGCTTGGCACTGCATGGCATCTGTGTTACCACCACACGGCAAAATGAAAGTCATGAGCTGAATGAACTATACTCCATTCATTTGGGAATTTGAAAAGGAAGGAGTGCAAGAAGATAAAGTCCAGAAAGAATAGAGCCAAAAAAGAATTTCTTTACTGTGAGGGTGGTGAGACAGTGGAACAGATTGCCCCATGAGGTTGTGAATGCCCCCTCCCTGGAAGCATTCAAGGCCAGGCTGAATGGGGCTTTGAGCAACCTGGTCTCTAGAGGGAGGCATTCCTGCCTACTGGTGTGTGTGTGTGTGGGGGGGGGGGGGGGGGGGGGAACTACGTGATTTTAAAGGTTCCTTCCAACCCAAACCATTCTATGATTCTAAATACAGGAGAGGAAAAGTTCTTGGGCTACCCAGGTGGTTCCTCTGTGACCTCACTGCAGAATGTGACAGTGGTGGGTACCAGAGATCAGCATGCAGTGCTGGCTCTTGCTGCTCACTGTGTTGCTGGGGGCTGTGCTCCCTCTACCCCTGCACCAAAGGTGATGACTCCCCCACCTCTTCCCTGCCCCAGTACCTGCAGTGGTGCCACAGGGGCTCCTTCTGTAACCAGTGCTCCTGGACCAGGCTTGGGCTTGTTTCGCTGATGCGGGCAAGTTCTGGAGAGCTTCGGGCTCGCTCCCACCTCTGGCTTTTCTCTGCAGCTATTTTGTCCCTGAGGACTTCTCTGCCCCCTTGGAACTCCCACAGCAGCACTTTGGCTTGGTGGACGGTACAGCTCTTCCCTTAAACTCCCTCCCATGCACTCATTTCTCCAGTGATGACACAGACAGCTCCTGAGCCCTCACTCCACTGTCTACCCACAGATTACGGCATTAAACCAAAACAGCCTCACTTCAGGACCATAACACCCCGGGAACAGCCAGCAGGACTACAGAGGGCTGGCAAAACCAAACGTGATGAGCTTGACTTGGAGTACTACTATGATGCCCAGCTGTGAGGGACAGCAGGGCACTCAGGTAGGTGTGGGGTGCAGGAACAAGGGTCTCCAGCCACACTGCAGGATAGGAGGAGAAGCCGGAGGAGCTGGGGTTTCTCAGCCTGAAAAAGAGAAGGCTAAGAAGGGATATTATTGCTGTCTTCAATAACCTAATGGCAAATATAGGGAGGCTATAGCCATATTCCTCCTGATGCTGTAAACGGAAAAACAAGAATTGTTAGGCCAAGATCTTATGGTAGTCTCTGACCTCCAAGGTTTGTAAACCTGAGAAACTCCAGCTCCTTTTGGGCTTCCTAAGGGAAGGAACAAGCCAGGGCCCAAACCCGCCTAACACAAACAGCACTGCAGCTCTGCTCCATGAACCATCATATTTAATAGTTGTTGCCATCACAGCAGATCCAGCTGAAGCACGGAGACCACTGGCAGGGAGCAGGAGAGCTTTTGTACTTCCCTGGAGATGTGTACGGCTCCCTGCAGGCTTTAGCCCTTCCCTGCTCTGTTTCTGGCAGGCACCCCAGTCTGCACAGGGCTGAGAACCACTGCAGTGGAGTAGCTCAGCCCTGTCCTGCCTCTGCCACCTGCAGCTGGAGGGGATAGAGGGGGACAAGGACAGAGAAATGCTCCCTTCCCCATGGTGTGGTCACTGCAGATAGGTAGGAGGGAATCTTTCTCTCCCCGGGGCATGGATACAAGAGAGGAGGGATGGGGGCAGAGGCAGGAGTGAGCTGTCTCAGCTCATTAATCCTTTCTCTGGCACTCAAAGAGGAGATGCTGGGCTCTATCCTTCCTGTCCAGCACCCTTGTCCACAGGGCCAGGCAGAGAAGTGATGGTCTCTGCCCTGGCAGGAGCCATCATACAGTTCTTGTTGGCTGTAGCCTCTGTGTCTTCATCCTGCAAGAGTCTGACTCTGCCACTGTGTTAGAAGTCACCCCGAGGGATGTGACGGGAAGCTGAGCCATGGTCACAGCGAGGAGATGTTTTCACCCCAGCCTGCACCAGGGAAGGGCTGGAGAATGCCAACCCCTCCAGCAATCACAGGCTGGGCAGCCAATGGGCACTTCTCAAATAGAATAAACTAAGTATTTTGTACAATAAACATGATTTGTCCAGCCCTCCCCCCCTCCCAACCCCCCCAGCCTGAGCAAGGGGAGCCATGAAAAGAGGCAGCACAGGGCTCTGGGAGCTGTTCCCTGGGCCCACTTTTCCAATCTGAAAGCAGCTCTTGTCCATGCACGACTCGGAAGGGGCGAGACTGCAGCCCTGGCTGTGCAGCAGATGCCTATTGCCAGCCCCTACTCCAGGTAGATGTCTTCTGTGGGGCATGTGTACTCCACATACTCCTTGTAGAATTGCTGAAAAGCCCTCCTGCAACACAGCATGGAGCAAAGCTCAACTCTGCCCTCCCCATGGCATTTACAGAGCCCATTTTGCTTCCCTTCTCGCCCTTGCCCCCCTATCCTGCTGTCAGGTTGAACCCTGATCCTGCTCTGGGAGCCTCATGCATTAGTGCCCAGAGGTGCTGCTGGAACAAAGCCTCTATCTCAGCTCTGAGCTTCCACACCACCCCTGGGTTTCAGCCATCTGCCTGCAAAGCTTTGCACTGGGACTTGTTCCAGCACTGTCAGGAATATGCTGCCTATAGCAGCGTCAGCTCTGGCTCTATCTCTGAGCCTCTCACTGTAGGGAAGAGATGCCAGGTTCTCGTTCCTCCTGTCCCTCAGGAGGGAGCACCTTCCTCCCACCCTAGGACTTACCCTACAGACTCCGCCAGAGGCTTCGTGGACTCCTCCGAGACAAAGACGTGGCAGGCAAATCTGTGGTCAGCAGGGTGCTTGGTGATGAACCCAAAATATCTGAAGGTGAACAGAGCAAGTGAGATAGGACTGGCAGACAGGCAGAAATAAATACCTGTGCCCGCCCTTGGCAAAGGGGTTCAAACCCCAGCAGTGACCACTTCCCAGGCCCATAACAGGGATATGATTTCCACCCAAAGGCTGCTCCGCACATGAAGCTGTGGGATGATGATGCTGGGAGCGAGAAAGCAGTCATGCCTCCATGTGTTAAAGCACTGATAGCTGCCCCACACTTCCTGCTACTCACTTGTTGTTCTTTGGATGGTATCCACAAAAGGAAATGTTCTTCAGCTGGAAAAAATGGCTACACTTGTTTACCTAGGGAACAGATAAAAGAGCAGTCAAAGCTTTCTTCCTCAGCAGTCCTGTGGGACAGCTGGACTCCAGCTTTGGAAATAGGTGCTCAGGTTGAGCCCAGCTCTCCACAACAGTACCCACAGCCACGCTCTTGCAACCCACCCACAGGGGGGTTTCCTAAAAGGCTTGCTGGGAAGGCTTCACTTGCCTCTGCCCAGCATCTTGCTGTGCTGTTAGGCTACTTATGGAGACCACTAATCAGCAGCTTGCAATGCCCAGCTAAAGAGATTACAGGGAAGATCCGGAGGACACCACTCAAAATAGTAGCAGAAAGGTTTAGGAACAGCTGACGGATTAGGGGTGCAGCTCAGCTCACAGCATCCTAACACAGCAACACGCCTGACATCTGTGAGGGCACCAGTCTGATGTACAGCCCAATGCTGGGATCTCACTAGGCTTCAGGGACCCCAGTGGAGCACCTATAACCCTTTGGATGGTGTTTCTAGTGGAACAAAGAACACATGGGATGGAGGCCCTTAATTTCTATGTGAACATGCATGGGGACACCAGCTAACTCAGAGTAGCAACAGTAGAAGGGATGAGGTGAGCAGGGCACTACCTTGCTGTGCTCCTTGGAGTCATCGGCTTTCACAGCTATCTTGACCCCACGCACGCTGATCTCCAAAACACAGCTGGAGGGTGGGTTAAAGTGCACAGTGAGGCGGCGTGTGGTGGCAATCTGGAGAGGGAGACAGAGACATAAATCCCTGGCATTCATAGGCAGCATGCGAAGATGGCCCACCCCTTCCCATCTCCTCTCTGCTCCCAGGCAGGCTCAGCCCACAGTGGGACACTACCTTCTGCATGGCCGCACACAGTACATCATTGCCTTTGTGATAGGGAACCTGCACCGAGCCGAGGAACTTCACCCGAAACTGGTCCACCCAGTCGTTGCTCTTGGCCAGAGCTAGAAGACAGAGCACATAGCAAGGATCACCTCTGTTGGCTATCTCCATGTTCCCAAATCTGCACTGTTCCCCACCCAGCAATGGGTGCAAACTCTGACCACTACTGGCTGGAGCTGCCCATGGCCACATCATTCCTTGCCTAGTGTCCTCCTTCCACCTCCTGTTCTGTGGTGAGGATGTGGACAGGAGATCAGGGACATAAGCAGTACAGAGGCTCGGTACCTGTTATATGGTCTGGGTCCTTAGTGACTTCGATAGCGTAGTAGGCAGGAAAAATGCCCCGATCCCCTGTCCGCATGTTGTAGGCCTCGTACCAATAATCTTCTGCCTGCACCTCCACCAGCAAAGGGTCATCCACCTCCAGCTCCAGCTCGTCCGCATGGCGAGGAACAAACCTGGGCAGGGAGTCATTAGCACTGTGCTGGCTGGCAGCTCTGGTGGCATGCTCACCGACACACCTCTGGGGCAAGGGCAGTGCAGGGCCTGCGGCTGGCGCAGCTGGAGAGCAGGTGGAAGGAGCTAAGATCTGATGTGCTAAATAGAGACCTGAGTGGGTTCAGGCTCAAAAGGAGACAGTACCTGGCACGAACGCAAGGTTTCCCCTTTGGCGTCCCCCACGTAGCTCCCAGTGCTCCTGGGTGCCCTGGGAGGTCTCTCACCCTTGGGAAGATGTTGCCCAGCCAGTGCCTGGCTCCTGCTGGGCCTACTACCAGCCTAAGGACTGTGGTTTAGTTCACAGGCTTCCCATGCTGGAAACTACATGGTTTGAGAAGGACCAGAGGACACTGCTTGTGCCCTACACTCACCTGAAGACAGCACGGTGGGTCTGTTCCTGCTCCTCACCATTGATCATGCAAGAGAACAACCCAAAGGACTCAGCACCTGGGGAGGAAGGTAGAGGGGCATGCTGCAACTTTGAGGGATCAGTACCACACACAGGGAAGGACAAGACCCTCAGCTCATGCCTCACAGCCTTAGCTCAGGTTGTGCTGTCCTGGCCATACTTCACACTAGACAAAAAAACAACAGCTTGACAACTCCAGCTAACCCTGCCTAAAGCTCACAAAGCTTTTCCATCCTACCCCTCCCTAATCACAAGGGGAGAGATTGCAGGCGGTGAAACCAGCGCCTGCTGAAGCTTCTCCATCTCATTGGAGGCCCTGCAGGGCACCCTGGGCTGGGCAAGCTGGTACCAGGGCTAAGCAAGGCTACCTGGGGACACAACCCCCAGCCCACATCCTCCCCCGCCAAGCACTCACTGGAGGAGCGCGCCCGGCCACTCATGAAGACGTTGAGGAACTTCTTGGAGAAGTGGATGTCCGCCTCAGGGGTGGAGTCCTCAGAGAGGCAGACTGAGTCGCGCTTCAGTGCATCCTCCTCATACTCCTCACCGATGGCTGACTCATAGGGCGAGGAGACACAGTTGTCATAGACAGTGGCCGAGTCACTCTCATCGCTGTAGCCCGAGTAGCACTGCTTGAGGCTGACCAGCTCCAGCTGCACGTTCTCATCCACCACCAGCGTGTACTTGACCGAGTCGTAGGAGAGGGCGCTGGTGTCTGAGCTCACAGATGCTCTCTGAAGGCCATGGCCTGGCCGGTAGCCACTGCTCCCACCACCACAGGAGGCCCGGGACAGGCTCGTCTTGTCAGGGGAGGACATGTAGTCCAGCACCTCATCCTCCTCACTGATGGAGGGGTTGGTTTTCCCAGCCAGGGCTGAGTAGCTGGAGGTGTCAATGTCAGAGCTGATAGACATGCGGTTCTCACTGGACTGTGACAGGAACGGCTTTTCGGTCTCCAGCGGGTCTGAGTTCTTCTGCACGGGTGTCAGGTAGATCTCCTCAGTGGCCTCCAGCCTCACGTCTGTCTGGTAGCGGATGCGGTCCCGGTGGGCCTCGGGGGCCCTCGAGGTCACCACCACCACACTGGCACCGTGGGGCGGGGGTTGGCTGGCAGCCTGGTGCTTCTCGGGGGGCCGGGATGAGGCAACACAGGCGGGTGCCATCTGAGTGGCTGCCGTACGCCGGCATGGGCTTTCTGTGGATGTTCCCCGGTCTTTGGTGGAGGTTGTGCTGTTTTGGTGATTGACCTCATCACTCAGGCAAACGTGGTCATGGGGAGGGGTCTGCTCACCTGTGAGGAGAAGAGCAGTGTTGGTGTTCCCACTGAGAGGGACGCCCCAGACTCAAGCTGGACACGTGCCCACTGGGGACGTTTTCCCAGCCTTCTGCTTCAGCAAAGCTTGTTCCAGGCCATGGGACAGGGATTGACTCCTTGGAGCTACGAAGGAGTGCAAGGGGCTGCTCTCGGCCACCAGCCCCACAACTCACCCGTCTTCAGAGGGGACGATGACCGAGACACGCGCTCTTGCCAACTGTGCTTTTTCCCCAGAGAGTTGTTATTCAGGGTGTCCTGAGGAGGAGAACAAAGCCGCCTTGTCACCCCAGCAGTAAACAGCACGTGGCGCCTGTCCCTGCCCGCCCCACAGCGATGGACAGCAGTCAGAGCCATCACGGCCCCTGGGCAATGTCTGGGACTGCCCAAGATCTTCTTCAGGGTCACTGTGACCATCCTCAAGTGCAGCCAGGGCACGCTTTGCTCCCAGACTTTGCAGATGGCTCTGGGGGCAGCACGGGTCTTTGTTGCATTTTCTGCGCTGCTAGTTTTTGCTCAAGCACCAAGCCTGGGGTTCTTGGGGTTTTCTCCTGCAGCCATCAGAAGCAGCATAGGAGCTGCTCTGCTCTCCCAATCAACATGAAGCAATCCTCTGCCTTAAAGCCCCCTAAGATTCATGGGATTCCCTGTCCTGTCCTGGAGCACAGGGACTTTGCATTCCTGCTGCCAGCCTTATCAGACCCTGTGTGGAAAAGCTCCTGTCTCCAAGGTCCTCAGCACAGACCCTGTCCATGGCTCCCAGTGTGGTCCCACAGTCTCCACCATCCCCTACAAGGTCACCATCATCTCCCCCTCCCCAGCCCACCGTCTACACAACCCACACACCCCAAAAATACCTCTCCGCAGGTCTGGACGCTGGTTGGGACCAGCTGCCCGGGGGGGGGCCTTTGCTGTCCCCGTCCCCCCAGCTGGATGTGGCTCCCACGTGCCACCGGCTCCTCGGGGTCCCTGCGCAGGGTGGGACAAGGCTGCCTGCTGTCCCCTTGTCCATTATGCTCCAGCAGGCTCCCCCCCCCCTCCCCATCCCTGCTGTCTTTGTCCCCAGTGCCAGCTGTCCTGCAGCCATTGTCCTGGCTCCATGCCCTCCTCCTCCTCCTCCCACCCATGGCCTCAGGCAGAGCTGGCATCAGCTGCAGGTTTCAGGCTGGTGACACCCAGCTCCGACTACGTCCCATCTGTCACCCGCAGAGACACCTGCCTCTAGCTTCAAGCCCCTCAGCTGCACGTCACCACCACGAAAATCCTCCTACTTGGCAATAGAAGCCACTGCTGAAAGCAGGAGGTTGGTAAAAATAGCCCTGTGCACAGCACACCTTGCATAGGTCTACAGGGTTTGCAGGAGAGATGGGGCAAAGGGACTCAGCGTGCAAGGCACTCTGGTGTAACCCTCCTGGGGACAGCCCCACTGCTGCTTCTGGGAAAACGCTCCATCCAAAACCTCCTGCAAGCCCTGAGAGTGAGCAAGGCGAACGCCCATTCTCCTGACCGCCGTTTCGGGCAATGTGATCGTCGCTGCGATTTTGTACTGGGCGCTGACGCTGAAGCCCCCCTTGCCGAGTGTAGCCGCCCAGGAGCGGAGCTCCAGTCCCAGCGCCGAGCACACAGCGGGCTGCGTCACCGGCCCGTCCCAGGCTGCAGCCGCGGCGCTGCCAGCCCTCGATCTGGGCCGCGGTGCTGGGACGGATGGCTCATTCACGCGTTCAGGATGCCACGCCTCATTAGCTCCCCGTCCCCACTAAGGTCCCTTCCCCGCTCCCAAGCGCCTTACCCTGGTCCTACGGGCTCGGGGCGGCCGCAGCCCACTTTTGAGCCTCCCAACACTCGGGGGCTCGGCTCAGCATACAACGAGCGCATCACCCCCCGCATCCCTCACGCCCCCGACCACGCACCCATCACCGACAGAAGCCCCCGGTGCCGGGAGAACCCTCCGGGCCGGCGCTCACCTGGCTGCGAGGCACCTGCGGGAAGAGGTTGAGCGTGGTGGGGCGCTTGGGCCGGTAGCTGTCGGTGCTGGCGGGCGGCGGCTCCTTTTGCAGGGGCGCGGGCGCCGTCTGCTCCTCGGCCGGCGCGTCCCCGGCGGCGTCGATGAGGTCGAGCTGCAGCATCTCGGCCTGCAGTCGGCCTCCCTCCCCGCCGCCCGCAGCCCGCGCCGCGCCGCCCGACCGGCTCACGCGGCCCTGCCGGGATCAGCGGCGCGGTCAGCAGGCGGGGCGGGACGGGACGGGGCGGCCGGTCGCAGCCTTTTAAAGGCGCAGGGATGCTCCCCGCGGCTCCCCGCACAGTCCCCCTCCAAGCCCTCCCCACCGACGCGCCTCTTCTGGGATACTGCGAGCCTCGCAGCGCTTTAGCAAGGAAATAGAGGCATAGGAAAAGGAAAGGGAGAAATCCCGGCTGGCTCCGTGATACCTAGCTAAGGTAGGTGTCTGCGAGGCCAGCCCAGCCTCCTAGCATGATCCCGAATCACTGGGAAAACCCAGAGGAGGAAAGTCGCAGAAGGACTCAGAACGGCAAAACAGTTTGAGCAATGTACACCCGGGAGCGATGCTCCATTCAGGATTCCATAGCTAAGAGGAAACTAGAACCACTGTTGGAACGTGTTTAATGGGCTGCAGCACAACAGGTGGTGCTGCAACCCTGGGCATGGATGGATGCCACTTGTTTCTCTGCAACCAAAAGGCCTCACACTCTGAAGATGCTAGGAAGGAGATGCAGGGGTAGAGGAGGTTGTTTTAAAGTATCCTAAGCAAGCAGCCGCTGTGCTGCTGTGTCTCTGCTCCATGTATTGGGATCCCAGAGCAACCGGGTGGCTGGCACCGAGCCACCACACTGCTGCCATCAGCCTCCGGGTCAGGTGGCTGCAGCTGGTGCAGGTTGCACTGAGGCAGGGGGAAACCTGGCACTTCCAGGAGCCTCACTCTGATGTAAAACCAAAGGGATTTGTTTTTCCTATGGCTGGTTGAAGACTTTGCATTCAGCATAGGCCCAGAGCATGAAGGTTTAATACACACATATCCCAGCTCTTTTTCCTTGGGCCCTCCTCTTGACATTCCTAAAAAGGTTATTTTACTTCATTTTTTCCATTTTTCATTCCCACATCAACAGTATTGCAGAACACAAAGAGCATGACGAGCCCTAGCAATGGGCAGCCTACTATCCTGCCTTGCAGAAATCAGACATAAGGTGCCCTGCACTTCAAGGCAAACGGAACGAGGCCAAACCCAAACCAAGACCTTGCACTTGTGCTTCACGACCTCCCTCACTGCACCCGCCTTGGAGGAGCCAGCCGCGCCTTGCAGGCTGGGTGTTGGAGCCACTATTTCTGGAGATCTGCTAAAATAGCCCATGATGAAGTCATCATTGTTTTTCCAGAATAAAAATAAAATTAAAAAAAAAAAAAAACACTTCAAATTCTCTGTCGAAGTACTGTCTTCTGAGAGGGTATTTTGCTGCTGGGCCTCTCTGCCTGCCTGTCCACATCCAGTGGCTGCCTTCTCCAACCCTGCCTTGTTTGCAGGGGAATTACGGTGTCTGCCCCTTCTTTGGGGACCTCTCACTGAATATTCAAGTTAGCTCCTGCCCTTAGCAAAGGCCATGTCCCTACAGGATGCAGTAAGCAATCCCATGCTGGGGTTATTCCCAGTTTCCCAGGCACTGCACAGCACATGGAGCCAAAACCATCCAAGACACTCCCCTGGGCCTGGCCACTTCCTGCAGCCACCTACATCAGGCTCTCATCTCGTGAGACTCATCCTCTCCAGCTCTGGGAGCACCTGGCTTTCCCCACCCATATTTCAGACTGAAGAGCCCTCTCACTACCACTGCTTCCAGTTCTGCTCCTCGGGCAATCCTTCATACCCCATGTAAGCCATTTGTATGTATTTTTAGCAGCTGTTTTCTGAGTGCGTAGGCTGCTGTGTTTAGGATCAGCTCACTGCGTCCTGCAACCAGCAGACCCAGGGTGCCCTACAGTGGGTGCTGGACAAGGCACAGGGCTCAGCACCAGTGCCCCAACCACCCCTGCCATGGCACAGGGCTCTGCTTCGCAGTACAGAGACACAGAAACTCCTCGACAAACCCCACAACAGAAGGATTCTGTTGTAAAAAGGCAACACGGCACATTTTTCTTACTCTCATTCCAGGGAAGGGTTGCAGCCCCTGTCCTAACAGACCTGGCAGATCATGGAGTTCTCCTCCAGAACCAGCCTCTTCCTGTTCCAGAAAGGTCCCATATGAGAGGCTGCAGAAGCCCATCAACCAGTGCCTCCCCAAGAATGGGTCTCACCACACCTCCCTGCTCACTACCAGCACGAAACTCAGAAGCACAACACAGAATCCCATCTTGTTCCCACTCCAGTACGTGCACTTACTCGGGTGGCCAGGCTGTCCTTGCAGTGCAGGCTGATGCCACACTCATCGGTGATCTCAGAGAGGTCTTCATCCTCAAACTCCTCGAGGCTGATGTCATGGGTGAGCCTGAGGGGAGCAGAGACCACTGTCACACACAGCACATAGGGGGCAGGATGCAGGCAAGGAGGGGCGCTCTGGGTCTTTACAAGGAAGAAGGACCAGGAAAAGAGATGTTTCTGGAGAGGAGAGCTAGGGGATGGCAAGGCACAGCTGGAACATGGACACCCCAGGACAAGAGATTGCATTCAGATCCACAGCCTTTGCATGCACCTGCCCAGCAGCTGTGGAACAAGCAGAGTGGATCCTCACAAGTGGGCTCAAGAGTTGCCACAAGTGGGCTCAAGGTGCTCCTCTGTACAAAGAGCAATGAGCTCCCTCTGTGCCATTATTCCCTCTCTGGGGTGGCTGCAACATCCTGTCAGTCATCGGTGCTGCTCAGCACCCTGATGACTCCCTGAAGGCTCCCTTACAGCCTCACACATTCTGCATGTCCCTTTGGAAAGTTTGCAGAGATTTCCTTTTAGTGGCTGCAAACGTGCTGACTGCCCTGCTCCTCGCGTGCTCACTTGCATCCCTAGGGAGCTCCTGGCTCCTGTGCATTAAAACATTTCTACATCATACTACCGCAATGCTCCTCGTGCTTGTTCCAGGGAGGAAAACACAACAGCCCAGCCAAAGAGTCCTCTGCCGGCTATGGCAGCTCCCCTGCGGGGCTGTGAGGGATGGAGGTGTCCCCAAGAGATGCAGAGGGGCCACGCTAAGAGGATCCCTCATCCCCCACCACTGCTGCCTGCAGAGACGCAGAGCAGGAGGCTCTCAGCACAGCCTTCAATGCACAAATCGATTTCTTCTCCAGTTACTTGGGTCACTGGTGTAATTACCAACCGCTCATTACCTCTGCCCACCGCGGGTCCCGGCACAGCGCACACCCCTGCCTTGGGTATGGGAAGATGCTATGTGGGCAGCCAGCACCATCCCCACCTGCACCCATGGGCAGAAAGGACCCCCACGCGCAGCCCTTTTATCCCCACGCTGTGTGCTGCAGCTCCCTCCTCCTGCCCTGCTGCCAAATCCCGCACATTCCCGCACCCACAGCTCCTGAGCAGCTGGGAGAATTTTGGGCTGCGCTCAGTGCTGAGTTTGCTGCTGCCCCGCGGCACCGCTCGGTGCAGAGGGCGATGCGCCCACAAATGAGGGGCTGTCCCTCATTCCCACACACAGCCCCGGGGACAGCCCTCACCCCAGGCCTGCCGGTCTCCTACCATCTCTCCCAGTGGTCTTCTAGCCAGCTCTCCTCCTCTGTGCTCGACTCCATGCTCGGGGGCAGCTGCATTGAGGAGGACCCTTCCCCGGGAAGCACGGTCCCACCCTGAGGCAGTCCCCAATCCGTAGCGAGGAGAGGATGAGCGCCAGCTGCCCGCTGCCCCAGTGCAGTCTATGGCTGCTGGCACTGCTCTGTCTCCTCACTGCGCAACCTGGGCAAGCTCATTAAAAATAGATGGAATCAGCTGTCCTGAAGGGGGAAAAAAATAAAAAATAACCTCCCTGGCTGAGCTGATGCCAAATCCCTGCTCTCTGCTGGGGATGCTGACTGCCTCCGCCTGCCAGCCAGCCAGCCCGGCTCCTGGGAGCGCTCCAGCAGCCGGTCCCCACACCCGCAGCAGGCATCTGGTTACCCAGCGCTGGTGCCCCTTCCACCTACTCCTTCTCCTGCCCTTGCTGCACCAAGCAAGGGAAAGAGTTGGTCCTCACCTCAGTGAGGTGCTGCTGGTGGGTTTTACTCACTGAGCTGAATTCAGTGCCTCTCAGCTCTGCTCCCAGATAGTGCCACCCCGGGCTCCATCTCCCACATCAAGAGCAGCTGTTCTGTTCAAATCTTCCTGGCTCAATGGAGTTAATTAAAAAAAAAGCTCTGTCTCTGTGTTACTCTGCCCTTTCCTCATCTAACAGGGATGCTCCAGGATTTCCTAAAGGAAGTGATGAAGACTTTCCTTCATTGCCCTCCATGGGGAACACCCTAACTTTCTCTCCTGCCCCTGAAAGAGGTTGAAAACACTAGCAAGGCAAAGCAATTCTCACTCTCATCAGCTCTATCACAGCCCACAAAACCCTGGGCAGGACTGACAGGGAACAAAGATCCTCCTGAAGGTGCATCCTATCTGCTCTCAAACACCTGTGACAAGGAGGGCATCCCCTGGTCTATCATCTGAAATGGTGAGTGTGTGAGCAGCTCTGGCTGCAGGGTTTGCCTGCAGAAGCAGCATGACTGTAACTGTAGCAACACAAAGAGAGTGTTAACCGGGCTGCAGTCTACATTCCCCTCGCAGGGAGGGGGCATTTACTGTATCACTCCCCTGGCTGCTGCCCTCAAGACACTCAGCTCTCCAGTCTGCCTCCCAGCTTCAGCCAGCTTGCTCTACAGCAGGCCCCAGGCAGGAGGAGGAGGAGCTGCGCACGCCCACAGCATCTTCTGTGAGCAGCCTGTTGCGGGAGGGAGCCAGTGGGTGAGCTGGGGAGCAGTAGGAGCTTTAGGGTGAGCAAAAGATGGGAGAATAGGGCAAAGAGATGGGGCCAGGCTCAGCTGGGTGCGTGCTCAGTGCTGGCACTTGGTCAGGGCAGCACAGTGTGGAGGGGGCCTAGCGAGCCCGGCTGACGAGGTCCCTCAGATCCAGACCAACCTTTGGTATCCCATCACAAAAATCAGGGTCACCCACCTTGACACCCAGCACATCACCTCAATGTGATGTGCCCATCACCCAGCCCATCACTGCCTCAACACACAGCCCTTCACCTCATCACTCACCGCACTGTCGCCAGGACGATCAGCCATCACCTCAGCACCCAGCCCATCACCCCCACGCAGGCTCCTCAGACACGGGTGCAGCAGGGCAGTCCCGGCTGTGCCACCTTCCCATCCAGGCACAACCTTGAGCACAAGGCTTTTAGAGGATGATGTGGAGGATGGGAGAAACAACTGCTTTTGTTTCTGGCTCCTAAAACGCCATTGCAGCAGTGGGCAGCCGCCTCCAGAGACACTGTGCCTGCAGCTCTCCCCTCACTACCCACCAACAGCCAACACCAAAGCCACCTGCACGCGGCCTGCAGCCCCCCCCACCCCTCCCCACCCCCAGTGTCATCACCTGCTGGCCACATCCTCTCGCTATTCAAGTCACCGTGTCACCTCCTGCACGGGGCAGTGCTCCTGGGTGAGCAGAATCCCTGGGGATGGTGCTGCACACGGAGCCGGCCCGACGCCCTCAGCCCCCATCCCCTTCCTAGCCCGGCGGCAGCCGTTCCTCACGCAGCGTGCAGCTGCTGGGCGTGCAGCTCCCCCAGCCATGTTGCAGCAGCGCCCAGCGGCTCGGGCAGGCAGCGCAGCAATCACAGGGGGCCGTTGGAGCGCCCAGTGAGGGGACCTGGAGCAGAGGGCTGAGGGAAACGGGCAGAAGCCGGCACAGCCACCAATCTACAGATCTGCAGGGCTGGCGGGCTGAGAATCACCCACAGCTGGCGTCCAGCTGCAGCCCCAGGTGTGAAGCCTCCACTCGTTCCCACCTCCAAGATGTCACCACGTAACCACCCAGCGCCGACCACACTCACACGAGCAACACCACTCCAACACCCCGCTACGCAGGAGCCGAGCGGAGAGCAATGGCCGAAGATGTTACGGCCCCAGAAGCACCTGGCCTGCCCAAGGTGGCAAGCAAGGCTTCCTTGTCCACCGTGCTCCCTTACCCGCCGAACGCTTCCCATCCCACAGCCGCTGGCAGAAGGCACCAGCAGGCCCGAGCCCCCCCGGCTCTGCGGGTCGACACCTCCGGCCGTGCCTGGCCCGGCCCGTGCCGTCGGAAGTCCCCGCGAGAGGCTGCGCTGGGCGTCACAGGGGCAGCCCCCCCGCATCCCAGATCACTGGGTATAGTGGTGAGGATGGGTCCTGGCACGCTCACCCGTGCTCGCCTGGGGCTGCTGCTTCCTGCACCGGGGAGGGGGGGCGGGGGGGTTCTAGGAAAAGGCTAGAAAAAGGCTTTCCTGAGGGTGGAGAAAGAGATGGAGCTTGGTGCTGGGGTGAGGTGTAGAGACAGGTGAGGAGACTGGAGGGGGTTGACAAAGGCGGTGTGGGGCCGAAACTGGGAGGCTGAATGGGAAATGGGGGTAGGTATATGGGGCCAAGATGGGAAGAGGGGGGCAATGGAGCAATATATGGGAGTGCTGAAGCAGTATTGTAGGGGATGATGGAGCAGGTGGGGTTCAGCGATGCATGGTGTGGGGGGGGAAGGGGGGGAATATGAAGGGACACGCGGTGTGGGTTAGGAGTTTGGGGGTGTCAAAGGGCTGTACAGGGAGGATGCAGAGCTGCGGGAGGTGGGGGCCCGCAGCGGCAGCGCGGGGCTGGGGGGGGCAGGCGGGGGGCTGCGGTAGATGAGGAGCGGAGCCCCGGGGTGCTGAGGCCTGGGCAGCCCTGCAGGGGTCCCGGGGGAAGCGACCGGTACCTGAAATTGGGGGGCGAGGCGAGGTGCAGCCCCAGGAAGGGGGAGGAGGCGGGCGGGGATGCGGCTCCTTTCTCTCGCTCCGCCATTCCGTGGCTCTCTCCATGCAGGCGGAGGGAGGGAGGGCGGGCGGCGGGGAAGGAGCAGGGAGGGAGGATGGAGAACGGAGGGAGGGGATGCTGGCGGGGCCGCTGAGGAGGGACGTACCTGCTGCAGGGGGGGCTCCTCCCGCGGCCCCCCAAACTGCAGGGCAGGTGTGCCACAGCTAGACCCCCCCCCGACACACGCACCCAGCCATGCCCGCAGCTGGAGGCAGCGCCACAGAACCCCCATGGCTTGGGGTGCTGGGGGCTTCTGCCCAGGGTGAGGGATACACAGGGCCACTCCCAAGGGACAGGGCACCCTGTCACCCCTGCCTTCCTAGGACTTCTCTCCTGTGCCAGCCTCCCTTGGCCTCAGCCTGCAGCAGGGAAACGTCTGGAGCCCACAGATCAGATCTTGGTGCACTCTCACACCCCTCATGGGCCTGTACCTCCCTGGACCAAGCAGATCCGTTCTTGCATCCAGCTGTGGCCCAGAGAGCATCTTACATGGGTGAACGTTATCCCCTTCTACCTTTTCCCAGCAGTTCCCCCTCGCCTCTCCCGCCACACGCTGTGGGCTACCTCAGGAAACCTCACAGGTAGCGGCACATACAGCAGCACACAACACCAGTTGGTGTGGGTGGCACTGCCTTAGAGACAGTGGGTCCATCCATGTGTATTAAACTGAAGAGCTGACTGCCTTTGAGGTAATGGTATTGCTGCTTGGCCAAGACCCAGGCCATCAGCTGCTCCACCAGAGAAGAGCAAGCAGAGCCCTCCAGGCACACAGTCCTGCTCTCAGATGGGAGCCTCGGCCTCCTGCCAGACAGACTCAGAATTGATATCACTCCTGGCCAGCGTGGACACCAGCACCCACCCACTGGGTGACTGTGGTACCCCGGGGGGCCGGGTGTCACTAGCTGGGAGATCTGCTTCAGACTTTTGCCTGTACCACTGCTCTCTGTATCCACCTGCTCACACTGCAGGACCCTGGGTTGCTATGCAGAACCTATGGAAGATCCTCTCCAGCTGACCCCGTGGTGGCATAGAAACACCAATCGTGGTAGGTAGGGTCTGGAAGAGTAAGGTTATTACTGACCTGCTGCTGCTGCCCTGCATGCCTTGCTTCCTGCCAGCATCCAGCACTGCCTCCTTGGCTTCTGCTGCTGGGTCTTGCTGGCTCCCAGCAGCAGACCTGCACTCATCTGTGTCAAGGATCAGGCCTGTACTACATATCACCATTCTCCTGCTGTCAGGAAAATGCAAAACTTCTCACATTGCAGCAAAGGATTGCACCTAACGCCTGGACAACAGTCACAACAACTTGCCCAACGTGAGAAGAGCGGTCAGCTCATTTTGTGTCACAGGCTTTGCATCTAAGATGTCAAAGGGCTGTTATTAAGGGGCTTGGTTGATTGAGTTACATCTTGAATTTCCCCAGGCACTGCATTAAAGCCTCTGTGCTCCCCAGCTACGTGTATGCATGTGTATATCCTCCAAATCAGAGACACGCATCTGCTGCAGCCAGTGTCTCTGCTCACAAGACATCCATTGTCTCACCCTTTCAAATTGTCTGTCTGACCATTGGGTTCAATTCAGAGTAATTCAGCCTTAAATTAAGCCTGAGGAAGGGTTTTTCTGCTCTTCGCCCCAGTGGAACCAGCTGCTGTAACCCAAGCTGCTCCCCTCTGCCCCCAGGTACAGTCATGCTCCAGTTTCCTCCCTGCCCCATTAGCCACAGCCTCAGCTCCCAGTCCTTCACACCCAGGCACAATTTCTGCATCCAAACCTTTCAGCCAGCTGCTCCTCGAGCCACTCCAGCTCCTCCTTTGTGAAGGCAGAAGAGACACAGGAGAAGGGAAATTCTCCAACCTTCGGGGCACGAAGAAATCACTTACTCTGCTAGAAATCCTCGGTTCACCACTTTCCATCTTCAACCAGGTTACTGTGATTCCTTTGTCAGGGAGAACAGATGTTGTAGCAGCACAGCAAAATCTCAAAACTGACCTCCCCAGGTTTAATTTACTTTATCACACTCTGCACAGAGACAGCTGCACCAAGTTTGCTCTTATCTTCTAAGGCACAGGCTGTCATTTCAGAGCTTTTTAGTAACATCGGCCACTTGAAGCATTGCAGCGTACTTCCCAAGCCCGTGAGTCCCTTGCTGGGGACAGAGAAAAGCTGAGCAATAGTAAGCACCTTGACCATCTCTCAGGTCACCAATGCACTGCACACATTGCCTGCCTCGCAAACCACATGTGGCCTCTTGTCTCCAGCACCTCTTTACAGTCTATCTCCAAAATCTGACTTTTTCTTGTCAGGCTTTCCCAACAAATGGCTAAGTTCTGCTGGTTAATTAGAAAATATTGTACCCCCACGTAATTTTTCAGTGACAGAAAAGAATCCTTGTTTGGGATGCCTGTACTGAGTGAGACCATGTAGCCAGCTAGCCCTGAGACATTATTCCAAGACATGGAAATCCCCTTACTGGCACACATTTCATGATGCTTCCTTTGTTATCACAGTTTCCAGCAACCCTTTGCTCCTTCCAGAAACAAAGATGGTATCTTCAATAATAGCTATTGATGTTTTTCCTTTATCTGTGAACTAGTGAGCAATTATTTTTTTTTTAAGCTTGATCAAGCTCAGCACCCATAAACACATCTATGTAAGGAAGCTGCAGCTGTGCTGAATCTACCATCTGGTAATTTAACTGAATATGCCCAAACCTAAACACTATGGGAAACAGAGAACAATCACCCCCTTATTCCACTTCTTTATCCCAGTTTTACAGACCTTTATCATTTTTATGGTTATAAAAAAAAGAATGACAGAGCAGATGACTCCCCAGCTACTTCACAGGATTCTTGATGACTTTTCCAGTACTTCTGGCATTGTGCATCTCTGTGCTGCTCTCAGTTCTGTTCTCAGGAGTACTTCTTTTCCAGTTGCCACCATCCACATCATCAGTGCTGACAGAAACTTTGCAAACATGATTTCTACCTCACCCACAAAGCCTTCCAAGAAATCACTTGGGAGATTTTGCACTCCCTACCCATGGCTCTTTGCCCCAATAGATCCAGAAAAAAAAAAAGCCACTTAACAAATTAAATAATTTAGATGACAGCATAAAGAAGGTTAAAGACATTTATATATACACACATATATAAAAAAAGTCATATTTACAGACCATTGCCTAAGCACGCAACTCTCCAAATGACAGAATTAGCTATTTTTGTAGTCTAAGTATACAAAGTGCATGTTCTTCCCCTTTCTTCCCTCTGCAGCAGAAGATGGGGCAGGGAAGGTCACCTTTCCATTATACCTTCCTGCCCACAGTGGGAGCAAGGTCTGGGTCAGAGTGAAGGAGACAAAACCTGCTGATTACTGGGCTATCCATTAGGGAGACTCCGATCAGTAGCTTAGAAGAAAAGGCTGGAAAAGTGACTCATTTACTTGGACAGTGTGCCCATCGGGTCAGTGACCCAGGGAGTTTACTTGGAAGGAAAGGTTACTCGGCTATTCCACCACTCTGCTTCCTCCACCATTTCAGGTTCCCCAGATACATCTGAGTCAATTTCTGCTTGCACCCCATTGCTCTGGGCTCCAAAACTGCCCGATTATCCCAGTCAGTGTGGGTCACAATGATTAAGTTCCCCAAGCTGCCAGGTGCATAAGCTCACATATAGCCCCACACTATTTATGACAGGGTGGGCAATGAAAGGTTTTGGACAGCAAATGAGAATAGTGCCCAAAGCAGCCCACTGTATGGGATTTGCTACCTGATGTGATCTCTCTTGAAAACCACCAGAACAGAGGCTCTTCTGCACACTATCACCATCCCTTTTCCTCTCAGGTGTGCAGGCAAGCAGAGGCATTCTGCCAGTACTGCTCTGAAATGACATCCTGTAGCAAGACCAGGCCAAGAAGTGCATGGTTAGGAGGCAGAGAAGCTATATGGTTGTTCTGCTAGACTATACTGCACCAGCATAAATGTGAATGGGAACTAGGAGCAGCGTGCAGAATTTGAGATACAGGGACAATGCTGTGTAGAAACTCAAAAAAAACACAGATGCCAATACAGGAAAGAACAAACATCCACGCAGAACTGACAACAGACTTGAGCCCGAGGAAGACTCACTTCAAGGAGCTACCATCCTCTATCAGTACAAGACACTCCACAGGCTACTCACTACATACTGGTTACTCCATTTGAGCGAGCTCTCATTCGGGAAAGGAAATGTGGTAAAGCGTTGAGCCCCAGGCTGTTCTCCCCACCAGGTACAGCTCCCACATGATGTGGATCAGAAAGCTTTTGAGAGACTGCTTTAATCACATCAAAGCATGGTTTCATTCTCCAAAGAATTTCTCCTTCTTTCAGTGCTTTCCCTCCAAAGAATTTCTCCTTCTTTCAGTGCTTTCCCTCCATGGCAAGCTGCTCTGGAGCTGCCCACTGCAGGCAGCAGCACTATGGCTTACCTGGCAGCAGTGAGATTCTTCCGCAGGGAAAGTTTTAAGTGCCATTCAAATGTACAGACAGTTTGTGTCTCTTTGTTCCTACACTACATTATCCTTCATTTCTTTTTCATTTGACATGTGCATCAATGGATTTACTCAGGAAGCATTTTTATACCAACCAGTCTAGCCTAACAAAACAAATACAGAGTTCCCTGGTTTTTTTAGGACGGGTACTTTGGATATTCCAGCAGCTTCCTTCTCAATTCCAACTACAATTTGAATTGAAGTTAGCACACCTTGTTGCCTAGTACTAGCAATGAGAAAGGATATTCACTATTGCTGACATGTGCAGATGCTGCTCTCTCTATCAATGCAGCAAGTCACATGCATTGATCCATTGTCAGAAAAGACAGAAACACTTGAGAGTGAACAAGCTGAAAGAAAGCTCCTGCCTTCCTAGATGTGGGCAGATTTAGGGCATGGCTGAGAAGAGACATGTTTGGCTCCTCGGAGATCAGAAAGCCCGACATTCCCACGTACGCATTACACGGTGCCCCCTTGTGGCAGCTATTGGAATTACATCTTTTATGAGGCCCCCGGTTTTCTGTTGCAGATCACGAGTTCCAGTCCTGTGCAGGCAGCAGTCCCTGCTCCTCTGGTCACCTCTTCAGCACCCTCACTCTTCACTTGCAAGCCGCTTGTGGATGGCTGCAGAAGAAAGCAGAAGAGAGTGTTTACTTTGAGTTCCCCTCATACCGAAAAGCTGATGTGACCAGATCTTTCTCTCCTGGGATATAGAGAACATTTCAGACAGAAGAGCTTCCCTTCCTCCAACCTGTGCCTTCACAACACGTCCAGACCTGCCTGCAACCCTTCTGGAAGGGGAAGAAACCTCACTAGCTCAAACCCAAACATACCTGTGCTGTGTGCTTGTTCTAGAAATAGGGTACTGCTCTCTGCTGGACTACTGAGTTAACAGCTTGTCGAGCAAAAGCAAAACAACTAGAAGACAGACCACTGCCAAATTACAGGGCTATGCGGTTACAGTCAGGAACCACCTCTCTCCCCAGGCAAGTCCATTTTGCTCATTAAAATGCAGGTAGCAAATAAAATTGAGCCTTGCTAGCTGCTGGAACAATACATTTTAGGCCAGATCACGCCAGGGTCTACTCACAATCACGAACTCTTGCCAGGGATGTCTGGAGCGGGGAGACCTGTCACTTTGGCTCGCTTGTAGAGTTCTTCAGTGCACAGCTCTTCTGCTCCCTCATGTTTGCGCTTTGGAGACGCCTGGTCAGACTGCGGCAGTCTGATCGCTGTAGAGAAAAAACAATCACTGCAACATTTCATAGAAGGGCTTAGGTTGGAAGGAACCTTAAAGACCATCCAGTCCCAACCCTCTTTTGTGGGCAGGGCTGCCACTCATCAGATCAGGCTATCCAGGACCCCATCCAACCTGGCCTTCAGTGCATCTAGGGATGGGGCACCCACAGCTTCTCCAGTGTTTCAGCACCTTCTGAATAAATAATTTCCCCCTAATATCTAGTAGACCTCTCCCCTCTTTCAGTTTAAAAACCATTCCCCCTTGTCCCGTTGCTATCTGCCTGCATAAAAAGTTGCTCGCCATCTTTTCTATAAGCCCTCTTTAAGTAGTGAAAGGAAGTACTGAAGCCAGAATTTCCTCTGGCTTTAGATCTCCTCACATGTACACCCTAACCTAGTATGCCAGAGAGCTGAGAGAAGAGAGATATGCAATGTACATTTACAGGCATATTGTTAGTATTCTTTAAAACTTTCAAAATATTTTCTTAAAAACAGCAATTAAGTCCCCTAGAACAAACACAAAAGTGTCCTTTGACAAAGGAAAGCTTCATTACACCCAATTAGCCCTACAGTGATGTGCACTACTGTGGCTGCACATGAACCCATATAGGCAGTAAGAGATTCAACATCCTTCAGCCTTTTCAGGAAGGAAGGCTCACTGGAGACTTCTGAAGAAAGCCCAAAGGAATGTCAATGTGATCTATGTTTTCCTAGCTACGTCTTCCTTTCTTTTTAAAAAAGGAATCTCTCCTGCACACAGCCTTTAAGCAGACACAAAGATATGTCCAAAATACAGAAATACTCCCACCTCACCTGTACTGGTGCTGCTGCTCTGCCCTGGAACTGAGTCTGTAACTGGGCCACTGAGGTCTTCCACACATGAAGGGACTGATGCCAATAAACCTAGAGGAAGGCAAGAAGATCATAACAGAAACAAGAAATATTTGGGCTGGGAGAAGACTTTCACCTTTCACATGGAAACACCTTAGTGATCACCAGCCAGCACATCTGAATTGCCAAGTGAGGATGGGTTCTGATTTGTACTTCCTCAGGGTTGGCCACAAGCAGACACAGCGACTTAACAGTGTATTTATGTAGGATGCTCTGCCTACTTTTTTTCCCCAAAGTGAAGATAAACTATGGATAGCATGTGGACAGTGCTGAACTAATCACCAGCTCTCAAACAAAACCCAACTCCTAGCTGTTCAAGAGCTCAATGTAGCTTTCCATGGAAACTGAGCAGCTTTGGCAGGGACTGCTGCTTCTTGCAAGGACAAAAAAAGAGACTATTGCTGTGTACTTTAAACCATGACCCTAATTCCAAGCATTTTATGTCATATTAGAGGCACAATGTTTTGCAACAGTTGGTACTTACAGAGCCCCCTGTAGCGTGATAGCTGCTGGTAGATCTGCTTCATGCGTTCAATGTTTAGCCGGCTGGTCTCTGCATGGTTCACCATGGGTTTGGGGTAGTCCACTCCAATGATGCACTTGGCTGCCTTCTGTACAGATTCTGGTGCGTTCCATGGTTCGTAAATATATCTCGAAGGGAAGCCCTTTAGCTTGGGCAGATACCTCCTGCAACAAGTAAAACGATGCACACGCCACTTAAAGCACAGCAATGCAGCATTCAGGATGCACAGAAAACCCCAGATACCTGTCAGCTACTGGGTGACTTAAGCTCACAGATCAAGCAAGAAAGATGCTCAAGTCATATTACTCACTTCACATAGTCACCACTGGGGTCTGTGCGACGTCCAAAGCCCACAGGGCAGTAACAGTGGAAGAACTGCTGGAAGAACGCACTGCACGAAAGCCACATCCAGCTGCCTGCGTTTACACTGAAATCTGCATCCAGCAACAATTCATCAAACACCTGCAGCAATTGGAGGAACAGACAGCGAGTGAGAGCTTCCCCAGTTAGGACTTTGTGCCAGGAGACACCAAGATATTGTTTCAAATGGTAGGCACCAAACAGCTCTCAGAAACAGAGCAGCAGCAAAAAGGCGAACTGCTGGCTGAAGCCAGGTGGCTGGTCAATACATCTCGCATCCTGACACCTTCACGTAGGGAGGCACTGCCTGCTTACACTGATAAAATGCTGGCTAATCCCTAGTGAAGCTACAGACTAAATCACTACCTGGTGTTACAGCAAGCCTGGGGTATTGATCCTAACTGGAGAGGTGTAATAAATGCAAAGCACCAGCTGTGGGAAGCAGGCAGATGCTACACAGAAGAGCAAGCACGAAAGCAAGAAGAATGAACCCTTCTGAAGGTCCCAGAGCTTGCTTCCACTCCAAGAGACAGATAGATTTCAGCAGTAACTCACTCACGTTCATGCACAAATGCAGCACTTTTAACATCTGACCCTGATGCTCTTTCAGCTTTGCTCTGCTTTGACAGCCTTCTGACAAGATGCATCTACCTCCACTTTTTTCATGGGGTACTATGTACACCCACTAAGTTCAAGCTGCTTGTCCCTTCAGATGTCCCCAAAGGATGGTCTTTACCTCTTTTCTTGTGAGAATCTAGACTCTGATTTCACAGTCATGGAGCGTTCCGTGACCGGCACGGTGATGGATTACACAATAAGGAGAAAGGTCCAGTTATAAAGAGACATTGAACTTTCAAATGAAACAGATGGACTGAGTGAACTTTTATAAAAAAAAAAAAAAAAAGGCAGCCCACCCAACCCCCCAGTCCATATTAACCAGTGGGTTCCAGTAACATTTTATTACGGCATCTGGAGATTCAATACTTTCTGAGCCCTCATGGTAGAAAGCAGACTTCTGGCAGGCCAGGAGCCTGCTAGCAAATCCTCTCTTCCACGCAACTTCTACATGCCAAGCAAAAGCCATACCTGTGTGCCCATCCTTGCAGCAAGTGCCAGGGAGACTTTGTTTTCCTTATGGCCTCCTGCAAGCCTCTGGAAATGTCAGACTCACCCTGACTCCTGACTCCCAGCTGATCCAGAGGTCTCCCCTGGTCAGGAAACAGGCCACGGCGTGCCTGGCCAAATGGTGGATCCACCCTTCCTGTCTCAGTTGGGTCATGATTGCATCAATCCAAGGGAAACCTGTCTTGCCCTCTGCCCATTTTGCCAAGGCTTCAGGGTTCTTGTCCCAGGGAATCTGGATGCAGATGGGGTTCCCCTCCATGCGATCAAACTTTGGGTTGTTTGTGGCTGCTGTGTAGAAAAACTCCCGCCAGAGAAGCTGTCCATACAGGGAAAGGGGAGGAGTGCTGTTCCGCTTCACCTGTAGAGGAGGGAGCAACAGTATTCATGAGCAGGGAAGGACTGGCTTCACTCAGCTGAGCTGCAAGTCACCCATGCCTTTATACCCAGTTCCCACGACTGTTAGTGATAACTGCCATAATGCTCAATTCCGAATCACCCTTCTCCAGAAACCCCAAGTGATGAAGTCAGAATATGCTTTAAGCCCACCCACTGCAGTGACGAGTGACTTGAACCACCCATAACTAACAGTAAAAAACTTATATGCACATGGCTCACAACAAGGGAGTCCAGGCTGAAGAACAGAGTACCATAAATTTGAGGCCTGCTCAACTAGGTACAGAAAAATCCCTTTTCCTTACCCAAAAATCTCTTTTATACCAGCAACAGGCTTTATCCAATAGACAAACAAGTGAGGCAATAGCATTTTTGCAGCTGTTCTCGTGCAGTGTATGGCAACTGGCATCAAGCTATGCTCCAAACCAGCCTGCCCTCCCCATGGACTTCTTGTCTTACCTTCTTATACAGCTCCCAGAGACGATAGTAAAATAAGCGGCAGGACAAACAGCCAAAACGCAGGTAGGGACTGAGTCCTGTAGGGCTGGCCAGCAACGAATTGGCGTTCATCCTTGGTCTTTCATAATTTGCAACCCACGCCTAAACATATTCAGGAGAAATTAGGCAAAACAAATCCAAATCTGTCAGATTGCTTAGGGCAGGCCTCTGCGCCTGTGGTAGGGTCACTCAGGCCTGGCAGCACAGTCACTTCTATTCACTTCCAGCTACTGCTGGGAGAGATCTCAAGTAGGCAACTCCAATGCCCACACCCTATTCAAAAACTCTAAAATCTTTGCTTTAAACTATCACTTTAGTCAAGAAAATGATTAAACTTGCTTTGCATACAGGAGCTAATAACCCTGAGATCTCCTAGGGACACATCTTAATGAAACTGTTTACACCCAAGTATGCTTATATCATTTTGCACACTAAACTAGAATATCTGGGGAAATTCAGATCTGTTCGATGCTGACAGTTTAATCCCTCTTTGGCAAGAATTTACACTTTGAGCTCTATGGCTGTCACCAGCATTAAAAAAAACAAAAAGTGTTTAAAAGTGAGTCACATTTCTGCACCTAAATCTAATTTCACGACTTCAAAACTGTTTGCTTCATGCACAGTATAGTGAAGAGCACTAGTTTGACAGAAGAAATTGAGATATTTCAGCAGAGAGCTAGAGGTATGCCACTTTGTGAAACGCAGGGGAGGTAACCATCATGAGCAAGTACCTCAGATAAAGACAAAAGGAGCTGGCGTGTAGCATACAACAGGGACTGAGCAACTTGGATGAGCGTTTCCAAGTTTGCATTCCTCTAAATGAAATGTGGGGAGAAAAAACAAGAACAGAATCTTATGTGCTTCTAACAGTAGTATGGTTAATACAGTTTTACTACTTTGGGTCTGAAAAAGCCCAGGAGTTCCCTGCTCCCCACACAACCCAAGAAGACAGAAGTACTTGAACAATATCAAATGGTCCCGCATAGACCAATGTAAGGGCCACTGCTAAGACAAGCAGGAAAAGAAAGCAATGTCTAATGTTCAACTTTTTTTTGTTTGGAGCCCAAGGCTGCAGGAATGATCACTTAAACAGGAGGAGGGGTTACCTTTCTTTCCAAGTGTTTATCCAGCCGCGCCAGGGCTTCTGTCTCCCCTCCTTGCCAAACTGCAGGGGCAAGACCATCTGTAGGGAAGCCTGAGGAAAGAACTTTGTATGATATGAACAGTACCGATGGAAATAAGTGTTAGCAGTGTCAAGATACACTAAATACTGCAGTTGCTTAATATGGCTTACTTGCTGCTCCAGTCTTTCTACAGCAAGCAAATTACTTGGAGCAGAGTAAGAGCCTGTTAATGACGTCACACTACAAGAGCCTCTTGCTGCAATGCTTCAGGCAGCCCTCTGGGGACTTCCCCCATTGGTCACACACCAATTATTCTTAGAACTGTGCTCTAAGGGCCAGAGCAGCTTCAAAGAAACACCTGCTCCACAGATTCACCTTATGAAATACTTTGCCTCTGCTACCAGCAGCTCACTAGAGTGTCTTGCTCCTGGCAAGGCTCCTGTTCGGTTGAAAGCTACTGCTTTAGTGCTGAAGACACTAAAGAAGCAGCAGTAATGCAGTTTCCCTGCAGTGCTCTGGGCTGAGACAGAAACCTCCCATGGCAGCAAGCAAAGCAGTGTAAGGTTGCTGAAGGTCTTGCATTAGACCAGACAAAGAAAGTGGATCTACCCAGGATTGCAGCCTTTAGGCTTTAGTTTTGTATGTGATGCCCCTTTTCCACAGCTGCTGAAATTGTGTCTTAAGGTACAAGGTACATACTCCTTGAAAGCTAGCACAGAGCCTCCAGAAACACACATATGCAGACAATATTCTTCAAGAACCCTTCCTTCCCTTGCAATTAGATTTATTTCCTTAATGTAAGCTTTACATTCCTCAGTTTTCTATTCATCCTCCTCCTCTAGGAAAAATATAAGCATTAAGAAAGAGGAGGCAAACATCAACATTCCAAGGATCAAAAGCCATAGCATAATACATGAAAGAAGTTTCGGTAACATCTTTTGCCTTGCTAAGCTCTCAAGTTGGCAGTGCTTGGCAGTAAGTGAATGAAGTGACACTGTTAGTTTTCCTCTCCCGGCCTGTTATACAACCTATTGGAGACAGCAGTAGGAGGACAGCAGCTGGCAAGGACATGAGACACTGATACAGTGGTTATGTGCTCAGAATAGCAGGAAATGTAAGGACAGATGCAGAACATTTCAGAGTAGTGCAAAAGGGGATGTTGTGCATCAATGAAAGCGCAAGAGCAGCAGCACTCTCCTCTCACAAAGCCTGGCATTTGCTGAAAACATTACAATGACTGCAGGGCTTGAAGACAACACTGGACTTGTCCTGGGCAGGTGCCAGTCATCAGAAGCAGCTTCAGTTGAGTCCATTTTGACTGGCAGTTAACCCCAACTTCACTCACAATACATACCCAGCTCTTCCAGGGATGGGACCCCATACATGTCGTCATGGTTCTCCTGGATGTCCACCTTACATGTCTCCATCTGCTGGCTTACTATGCTGCTCACTGGCTTCTTTGGGAGCTCCATGCGGCTAATGATGGTCTGGAAGCGCTTGTAGGTGAGGGGTGGCTTGTTGCCATTCAGCTCTATTATTCTGGAAACAAAATAAGTGAAGTGACATAACTCAGCCTGGCTGCCACAGGAAGGACAAGGAAATGACAGCCAAACTGCTGTCTCTGCTCAGGATAGCTTTTTACTTTGGATATAGAAATCTTTACAGGTATAGCTTCCACTTCATGCATCCCTCAAAGGGATATTTAAAATGAAAACACAGAACAAAAACCTCACAGTAATCATTCTCCATGGGAAAAACAAACCCAGCTCTGCTGCATCAGGCTTACCATTACTGCTCCCAAGGCTCTTCACCAGACTTCTAAAGGAAATCTCAATCTGAATACTCCCTAAGCCGACAAATCCCAGACCTGCATCTGTTTTCCCATGATGTCCTAGCCCATTTCTGACCTTACCTCCTCCCTGTCTGCCACAACAAATCCCAGACTGACGGCGATCCCTCTTTCACCCATCCCAGATGAGACAAATCCCACTTTGCATCATTCCTCTCATTCCTGGCGATTAGAGAAGGCACCATGATCGCCCACAACATGAAGTCATGAGTGACCTGTCTGTGTCTAGATGCGTGAGATGAAACAGGCAGCCATGGCTCCCCATATCTCTGCTCACTGTGCACACAAGGTCTGCTAGGTTTGTGCAGACTTAGTTTGCCTTGCATAGAGGCCTTTGGGAACTCGCCTGGGCCAGAGAGAGGAAGGAGTTAACAGCAAGGCAGGCGGGAGAGGAAAGCCAGCATTACATAAAGCAGAGGCAGCCAACCCCACAGCTCACACAGAGCCGAAGCAGTGCTGCCTTCCCCACCCCTTACAGTCAACAGCTTATGCAAGGGGCTGGGCTTGGAGCCCAGCGCTTCAGCCACCACCATGTGCCTTCCCTGCCCTTCCTGGCAGCTGCACGTGTGGCAAGGAGGAGCGACATGCCGGCCTTCCCAGCCCTCAGCCGCCCTCACGTGTGCTCTGCTTTGCTGTGCTCAGTTGAGCCGGGATGTCGGGCTCTGCTCCCCACTGCTGCCCAGGCCACAGCACCCTTCCAGTGAAACGAGCGCTCTAGGGAGGTTTACTGATTCCCAAAGAAACCCACCATGGGGGAGCAGAAACGTGACCATGATACACTATATCTGCCTGTGAGTGCTGGTGAGTGCTGATGTCCCTGGCTGACATCCTCAATAGTTCCTTGCCACAGCTTCCCAAATAGCCAGCTGCTGGATCTGGGGCACAAATCATTATAAGAAGGGACTAGGACAAACTGCACATTTTACAGCACCTGACACTACCATTATGCAACAAAATTTGCATCTTGCACAATACTGTCATGAAAAGAAGTACCAGATCCCAGGTTTTGTACAATGTTGGGTATTATACAATACATACTGTGTGTGTCATACAGTACAGCCTACTGCACACAGCTTTTATGAAAGCCCTGTAAGCAGATTCCATTCCCTCCTCCTTGCATCCTTATAACCCAAGCCATATAATCTCACAGGACTTTCTCCTATGCACTCCAGGTCACAAATTAACAAGACCATCCCCAGGATTTCACCAATGAACCTCTTCAGATTACACAACTGCACCCATCTAAGCCTGTGTAGGGCTACTCATAGATGAAATGAACAGCATTTCTCTGGATTCAAAGAGAAGACAGATAACTGACTGCTATGCTACACAACAGACCCTGGACAGCAGATGAACAATTCAACATCTGCAAACGTATGAGCAGGTGAAAGATGGAGTAGTAACATTATAACAAGCTGAGTGTCAGTGCAGGGAGAGAATATCTGCCCCCAGGCACTGAGGTCTGGCATACAGAAATGTGAATTAAACTTCAAAGATGGAATCCAAGCACTTATTCAGCATAGTGTAATCACCAATGGCAGAACCACCACAGTATGTAAGCTTGGTTCCTTTGAGTTAGCCAGCACTCCTATTGAAAGGCATTTAATTACTTCCATCTGACAGTAGTGTTTGAGGTACAGCCACTCCTGATGCATGCTACATACACCCAGGTTCACAGTGCTCCTTTTTGGCCAACACTGCTCCCTCCAACGCAACCCAGGCCTGCCTGAGATTACAGAAACCACGACACTGACTGTCAGCAAGCAGGCTGCAGGGGATTTACATCCCTAGGAGAAGAGAACAGGCAGATCCAGAGAAGGGACAAAACAACCCGTCAGCTGGAAGTTGTCAGACAGAATAACGGTCAAGGAAAGGCTTTGAGCAAGCTAAGCTGATACCTAAGAGATTATCCATGCTGTCTGAATCCTACAGGTTGAACACAGCTGATCTGGACTGGGAGTCTCCAGATTTTTAGGGTTCTTTTCCAGCACTGATTCTGATTCTGCACAGCCCTCACTTTGTTTGGGGGAAGAGGAGGGGCAAGAGGCTCTGACAAACAGCTGCACTGGTGGTACCAGAGAGGAGCACGCTGAGATCTTCTGCTTGGGCAGAAGTGGTCAAACTCACACGTTAACAGAACAAGCTCTTGGTAGATGTCAAAAAGGAGCTCTGGTGGTGATGCTCAGATCATACTACAGGTGAGAAGAGAAGGATGGTTGGAACCATTCACTGCAATGAAAGATCAGTCAGTGTTGTTCAAAAACAGGCCTGACAATTTTGTCAGAAATGTGATTAAAGCAAGATAAGGACACCACCACTCAGTTATGAACAATGCAAGGCTAAGCAGAAGGACAATATATTCCATGAGTTAGACGATTAGATAACATGACTGGAAGGCAATGTGCCCTGCCTGAGAGAGAATTCCAGGAGGAATACGGTCTCATAACTGCAGTACCACCCACTGAGAAAAACCAGAGATGCCAAGAACCTGGAAATGTTAGAGTAACTGGAGACTCTGACTGCCTCTGCAGAGACAGGGCAGTTGTTACAACCCGTGGTCTGGAAAGAACAGTTTTCTATAGCAGTGGCTATAAATGAGTGTTCCATGGAACAATTAATCAAGAATCCATAAGACGGAAAGTCAACTTACGAGTCATCTTAGGCAGCAGGTATAGCTGAGGCATAAGGTATAGTTAGAAGTGTTCATTACCATGTTTGCTCTAAGCAGCATGCATCAATTTAGCATCCTCCCAGGATCAATTATGCAACACTGGCTTTCATTTTGAGAATGGCATTAAAAAAAGAAAGCACAATAAGCAAAAAGAAGCAACTGAGAGGTAAAATGCTGACAAACACACAGATTATTTGAAAATAACATGCCAGGGAAAAAAACAATTCAATAAGCTCTTCAATAAATTCAGTTAAAAGAAAAATTAAAAAAAAGTCAATAACTGCACATAAACCTGAAGGTAAAAATGCTTCAGGAAACCGAAGACTAGGACAAAAAAAAAAACAAAAACAAACAAAAAAACCTACATTAAACATTAAAGCCACAAAAGCAATTCCCCATACACCTCCCAATCCAAATGATTGGGAAAACTTAAAATAAACAAACACAACCCATACACAGGAAAAAAGAAAAAAGCCTTCACAGACACGCCAGGATATCTACAGGGCCAAGAGGCAGCCAAGGCATTGAAGACAAACTGTAACACCACAGCAGAAGGACTGCATTTAACTTTTTGCAGCTGTAGTCAGTATGGAGGTATTTAGGGAGGTTCTCACCCCCAGCCTCTAAGGAAATACGTCAGAAGCAGGCAATTGCACACAACAACGCAACTGTTGAACAGCAACAGTTGCCAGGACCAGCCAACATGTAACCAGGAGTTCAGAAGCATGTCAAGAAGTAGCCACGCTGCTGCAAGTAGGTACCACTTGCCTTAAAACTGTCCACATACTGAGGAAAAAAAGTGAGTACGACTCAGGTTTAAAAAGCACTTCAGTGCAGAGGGACTACTGAACAGAAAACCTGATCTACTGGGCAAAGTAGTGGAAAATACTGATAGAACCAGTGAACAAACGGCTATATACAATATGCTGGAGGGTTAAACTGGCCTTGATAACGGGAAGTTGTGCCTCTAAGTCTATTAGTCACACTAACCACAGGAGCAAGGGATATCTGGTTAACGTCTTCTGAAAATCCAGGCAGAATCCATCCAATGAGATCCTCACTAAAAATATTTTAAAGAAACCAAGGACAAATTGGGATAGATGAAAAAGTTCCTGCAGACAATAGAGGAGGAATTCTACACAGAAATGAGCTAAGGTTTCTGCTGTTCAACATAATTCATAAGTTGAATGTTAAAAAAGAAAAAGCAAGACAAAGAGTGTAGTGACAAAGTTTACTGATGCAGTAAGTTACCTGGGATAGCTGAAACTGAAAGGCAACCTAAAAATATCCCTATGAGCAGAGCACAAAAAATGAAATTCAAGCTTGCTCACATTTCCCCCCCATCTCCCCCATGTACATTGCTATGTGATCTCAAACTTACAGTAATGGCCTCTCAACTATCAGGAAGGAAGCCCCCAAACATCAGCTTAGTGACACTCAGAAAAGCGAACAAACAAAAACACTGGAGACTGTTGGAAGAAGGATGTTACAGCATTATATGAATGCATATTGCTCCTACACCTTGAATATCAGCTGCGGTTCTTCCCACTCCTTGTCACCTCCATAAATACACAGAAACATAAAGACTACCCAAAAATATCAGAACAGATACAGAAAGATAAAGAGGACACAAGGAAGGGTATGAGGGCCACTGAAGAAGTGAGGATAAAGTAAGTGTTCATAATGTCTTCTAATGCAAAAAGGTTGAGAGGATTTCCCTCTCTACTTTTGCAGAAATTCCCCTATCCCACATCTAAACACTTCCACAAGCACATGCTAAACTGCAATGATGCTTTGCACAGGAAGTTATGCATATTAAAGATTTAAAGGAGGACAACTACATTCAACATTACTGATAGAAGTCATCTGAAGGAAAAATAAGAAACCAACCTACAAGAATTGCACTGAAACATGGTTCAAGTTAAGCATACTGTATAGTCTTAGCTGAAGGATTGTCTTAAGAAGACCTTACCTACATATAACTAAACCAACCTCAAGATACAGGAAAGACTTTGCCATAACAAATGCACAGTAAAGACAAGGCCTCCAGATTTTAGAATAAGGTAAGTTTGCCCCAGTCTACCTTGTTCTACTTCTTCCAGCTGTCCTGGCACATCCATCAGTTAAAGCCTTGCTTTATTCTCTCTGTGTGAGATGATAGCTCAGACACCTTTAATACAGAGAAGTGAAAAAAAGCAGTCCATGCAGACAGGACATGCCCAAGGAAATCAATCAACAGGACACAGCCGTACAACTTAAATGACAGTAAAGTACAGATTAGTTAGCCTGAGGCAACACCTTTCTATACATTCACGTCAGTGTCAGCATGTTGACGCACTCTAATCAAAAGCTGGAGTGCACAGAGTAATCCTGTTGACACCTTCCAGGCTCACAAGGGATGACACAGATCAACATACAGTAATCAAAGTAAATGAGGAGACCGAGGTCTTCCCAGCCACAGCAATCCCAGCTGAGGCAGCACTTTGCCCTTACCTGTCCAGGTCGTAGAGCGTGTGGGAGTTCTCAATGACCACCTCCACACCAGCTTCCTTGGCCAGTTTGATAATTGCTGCATCTCTCTCCTTGCCAAAAGGTTCAGAGTCATACTCAAAGGTGAGACGAGTGACTCCCCATTCCTGTAACAAATAACACACGCAGGTGTCAAAAAGAAAACCTTTTGAACCAGCACTATTACTGAATTATAGAAATTGTAATTGCCACTGTCAAGGCCTGGGAACTTAGGGAGGGTTCCTGTGGATTAAAAAAAAAAAAAGTCTGGCAGAAGAACCAATAACAGAAGAACCAATAATCTTATCAGTTCTAGCAAATTCCTAAAAGCTGGGTTTAAACCACACAAAAGGAGGCTGGAGTTCTTCTCCATTTATGTTCTTAGGTTACAGCTTGGCCTAACACCACCTGGTTTTGTTGTATCCAAAAGAAGCCCCGCCATCCCATTCCAGTATTTGCAAAAAGAGGATTTTAGAGAAGTCTTTCAATGCAAAAATACGAACTTTTGAGCAAAAACTACATGCAGACTACTATCAACTAAAGACAATACACTAAATTCTTTTCCCACGTTTCCTTATAAAGCCATTGCATAATAGAAGACCACTGCCCAAGCCAAAAGCAAGAAACATGGTATTGGGAAAAGTTAGCAGACCTCTCTGCTCCAAAAAGTAATGTATGATACTACAATTCAGATTTAAACAACTCTCCAAAGGTAGGACTTCTGTTCAGCCTAGCGGACCCATAAATTCCATTTTGTATTTCACACCTGCAACAGATCTCTTACAAACTACACAGAACAGGCCTTATGAAATAGCACTCTGCCTCTTCCAGGCTTTGGCAGTGCACAGTTTCCTCTCAAAGACTATGGCCTAGTTTTCCTCAGAAAATGAATCCTATGAGAAGAGCCTTAATGGTTTCCACAGTGACCCTCCGGAGGCATCCATCAAACAGAGCAGCAGCCCACAGATTTGTTTAGCAAACACTCCAGTCAAACACAGTCAGAAATCTATAGAGACACTTAAAAAAACCTGCACACAAGCAAGACATGAACCAGTCTCCAAGTGAGAAAATGAGTCACCTCTGTAAGCACAGGATGGTCTCTTCCGCCTCAGAACCAGACCTAAGGGGCATCAGAAACACAAACAGTGCACAAGGAGCAGAAGTCATTAGTTCACTAATGATCATTTAAAAACAAAGACCCAAGACTGGGATGGGAATTTAGAAGCAAGAAACAACCATACAAGCTTCCCTTCCTTTCTGAACTCTGTGAGATTAAATCCTAAAATTCAAATTAGGAAGAACAGAGAACTACATGTATGTCCCACAGCAGGAGACAAAAACACAGAACTAATGTGTACACTTCATCTGCCTGCCTCACTGTACCCGTGCACACGCTGCCACTGCAGCAACAGTTACCAACAACACAACTCAGCTCCCAGCAGCAAGAGCAGAAATTAATTGGACATAAGTGCTGCATTACCACATGTGCCAACTCCCCACAACAGCTGAGAGCAAAGCACAAGCTGCTGCCATTCATTTGTCCAATATTTGCTGCTCAGTTTGTCAGCTCTGGAGAGGCCCGAATTCCCGTGAATGCCACACATTTACCTTGTAGTAGCATGAAAAAAAAAAAACAAACAAAAAACAAGAAAACCCACCAACATTATTTTCAACTCTGTTAGAGCACATGTAAGATACCCACTGAATCACTGCCCAGTCAGAAGAGACTGTACCAACACTTAGGCCTGGCTGATCCCACAACCATACCTCCAAACCTTAGACTCAACCAGCTACTTCTTGTTTCTTTGATTAGAGTAGGTCCATTTCTACCACACAGTTTCACTTACAATTTTGTGAGTATCCAGTCCTTGAACTAAAATAAAGAGGGCATGGGCTACTAATAGCTCAAACTTATTTGCAGATCAAAAGATAAAAATAACCCAGACTCTAAAAAGGCTGAAAGTAGCACATAGGTTCTGTCACGTGTTAACCTGGAGAAGCCAAAACAAACACTGATACACTTTCTGATCTGCATACACTGTTTTCCTCCCCAGGACTGCCCTCCTCACACAGATATACATCAGAATAGCATATGGCAGGAGGGTACTGACTCAAGTTTACCTTTCCTTTTCTGCAGCTGGGCTACAGCAGGCTTTGGGGGCACTAATTCTGCAAACCATAAGTGAAGTACAATCTACATGACAAACACAGCTTATAAGACCATGGTGAACCCTGTTTTCCTGTAGCTTTGTCATTCTAGCAAAGATGCTGTCAGAAAGCTTCAAAAACAATGGAAAATAAAATGATAGGACGTGACAGAGAAGAATGAGTCATACACTTCCAACATTTGAGGAACCTTTATATTCCAGGAGATCCTCTTGCCAACTTTGCCTGTCTGACAGTCTGCAGTACTGAAGTATTGCTCTAGAAATATACCTCACCAATCCATCATTGACCACAGAGGTCAGTGCATATTCCATTGTCCTAAACAGTACATCAACAAGGAGCTTGGACCCAAGCTGTGTCTTGCTGCTGAGCTAACTGCAGCCTTGAATGGAAGCAGACAAGGAAGATCAGCTAACATAAAAGCTTCTGAATTTTGAATGATAACACAAAGCCTTATTTGCACTTCTCCTACAGATCAATATGCTTTTTTTTTTCCAGTTGTCTCTAAAGGCATATGGATATGATGCTTCTACTGAGCAAAGGCAGCAGGACTGCAGTACACGACTAGTGAGGCCTGATGTGCAAAAGCAAAGGCCACCATCCAGAAAGAGAAGTACAGGCACCCAGCAGTGGGTTACACTCTACTCACTTTTTTGTAAGTTGAGTAAAGAGTATGTACAGCTCCTAAGCTTGCCATAATGGATAGGTAACAAGAAGCCAAGCGATCTCCAACAATGGGACATTAGTTTTTCCTCACTGCACTTAAGAAAAGTAGTGTATTGTCTTACTTTAAAAAGTCTTGGGAAGACATCTGTTGGCTGTCCTCGCACCACAAACAGGCGAGAGTTGAGTTTCCTTAAACTGTTGTCCAGATCTTCCAGAGACTGGAGCAGAAATCTGCAGAGAAGGGAAAAGAGCAGTTACCATCAGATTGGCTACAGCCAAAGACAAGTGAGGAAGCTGTGTGGACTGCAACAAATCTGCATCACCAATCAAACTGAAAGTTAGAGGAAAAACGAGAAACAAAACAAACCAACAACAATAAAACAAAACAGAAAAAAAAAAAAAGCAAGACTCCTTATTCATCCCTTATTTGTCCACAGTTATGAGACTGCAGCACCAGCCAGCTCCCAACCATTCTTATGCAAGTTCTCCTCAGCCAGATTCAAGAACTTTCCAGGATTTTTTCCTTTTTTCCTCTTTTCTGCTCCCATGCTCTCTCTCAGAGCTGAGTACCCCCTGCCAATTACTTTCCCCACACTGTATCATCTGCATGGAAAAAAGCATAAATCATGTAATTCATACTCTTCCTTGGATTCTGAACAGGGGGAATTTTGCATTTGAAGTAGAAAGATATCAATACAATACTCCAAGGATTGCTTCAAGAACTGTGCAAACTTTACTGTTCTGGCTTGGAATAGGAAAGGATACGGCAGAGCAATATACACTCACAGCAGAGAAACATAATTTCCTAGTTCACCAACAGCAAGAAACTGAGTACCAAGACCTCCCAAGGCAAGAGCCATCTGTACTTATAACAGCTGCAAGCAGAACTGCAGTTCATCTTGCACCACAGAGATGCAAAGATGAGAGCATGCCAAGACAGTCGACTATCTCCTCCCACCTCGAAAGGCATTTAAAGTGCTTTTTGCATTTATGCCTTTAAATTCTTAATGCTGCAGCTTACTGATCCTCCATTTTGCTACAAAACAACTTCATCTGTACAGTCCTTGCCTCCACTAGCATGCGTCTTAACCCCAGTTTGTTTGCCTACCCCTGTGAAAGACACCAGATTTAAAACTTTAATCTCTGCAACAGCACGTGGCGCTGCTGGGAAACTCACAGCCCTTGGTAAGTGTTTGTGCCGACCTCTGCCTCTCCCCAGTCCTACGTGCCCACTGGGCAGTGTGACCTGGGAGACACGGGTGTCTGTATCAGCTCTCTTAAAATTACGCGCAGTTAAGAGGAAGGCTAACCTACAGCTGCCCTGCAAACAGGACAGGCCAGCTCTCTGCTCGGCTGTATTGCAGTAATGGGAATTGCAAGCTTGGTGGTAGAAGGAGATCTCTTTGCTCTTCTTGAAAGAGAAGAGGCTGAGGGTTTAGGGCAACAAAGGCCAAGCATCAAAGCACACACGTCCCAGAAGCAGGTTTGGATAACCAGAACTAACTACTCCCCTACTTCCTGTCCACCTCCCATCTGTTAAATAGGAATAGCACCCTTCCAAGGTGTTCTGAAGATTAAACACGAGTTATAGCCCTATATAGCTTACATATGATATGCAATTAAGTAATAAGGGATTTTCAACACGATACATTTCTGGAGGCTAGGTAAAAAGTAAACATTCACTTTTAAGCACAGACCTCAGAATACAAGTAAATGAAGAAGAAAAAAAAAACATCAAAACTAAGCCAGGGTTCCTTTTGGGAAACAAGAGGACTGCAGTAAACATAAGCAGTTTGCTAAGACACTTCTGCCCAGCAGCCCAGTGGCACTAACTCCTGTCATTTGCAGTAGGTACACACCTGCAAGTAGAGGTACTTTTGTCTTCTAAGAAACTGCTCTGGCTCTCCTAGATGAGCAGTGTCAGCAGAGCACAAACAGCACTTCTGCCTGTTGCTGCTGCTCGAAAGCCTGCCCTATGGACAGAGCAATTCGTGCAATACAAGCAGTAACACGATGCACCAATTCTGTGATTTGAACACCTGCACTGCGGTGACCGCTGCACATCGCCGGCCTTCCAGTCCTTCCAGAAAGGCCTGGGAAGCAGCCCCCCGGCAGCCCCCAGCCGCAGCGAGGCCAGCAGCCAGCGACAGCCACAGCTCCCCCGGCCTGACGCGCGGCCACGTGACACGGCGGAGCGCTCGGGAGGATTTCCAGCCAGGTGGGCGCCCCGTCCGGCACCCGCGGGGCGACACGAGGGCAGAGATGTGCTCACATGCACGCGGGGCGGCCTCGCAGAGGTGAACCCCCACCTGCCTCGGGATTTCCAAATGCCGGGGCAGCGAGACTCGGCTCGGCAGCGTTATGTAATGTCACTGCCTACCGGGTACGCACGCTTTCTGCACAGCCGTGACTCACCCCAAGCGTTTGCCCACGTTCAGAGGGAAGAAGCGGACGGCTTGACCGCACAGCGAGCCCATCGCACCCCCCCCCCCCCCCCCACGAACCAGAGAGACGGAGGCGGGGAGGCGCAGCCGGCTTAGGGGGAGTCTAATAACGTTACATAAAGTTCCCGGCAGCCTCCCGCACCGCCAGCGCGGATCTCCCTGCAACCCCAGCCCCCCGCTCACCGCCAGCGGTTGATGCCCACGGCCGAGGAGGCGGCGAACCACGGGTCCAGGATGTAGATGCAGCGGAGGGAGGCGGCGCCCCGCAGAGCCGCCTGCAGCGCCGGGTTGTCGTGGAGCCGCAGCCCGCGGCGGAACCAGTGCACGGAGCGGCAGAAGCCGCGCGGCGGGGACGGGGCCGCCGCCATCACGGGAATCCGCCGCGGCCGCGGCCGCCTCGCCTCGCCTCGCCCCGGGACCGCCCCGCCGTGATTGCGATGGGGCGGTCCCGGGGCGGGCAGGGCGAGGAGGCAGCGGCCCGGTGTTGTGGCGCCCCCTTACGGCCGCGCCGGGTGAGAGCCGCCCCCTCGCCCGCCCCTCCCACAACTCCAGCACGAACGGACGCGGAGAGCGACCCGGATTTTATTGGGCAGGATTTAGGGATTACAAAATGCGACATTCCGAAGTTATTTTTAGCGAAGGGTTCGCCGGAGGGGATGAGGGGATAACCGAAACGCAAACACCAAAGACGGCGCGGTGCGCATCCTTCAGGAAGCACACTGAACGACTCTCCCTCTCATCACTGAGAAAGGGAGATGCCACCCTTGCTCCTCTGCAAGAGTAGAGCAGGTAACTCACCGTGTTATCATTCTGTCTCAGAGGACGGATGTAAGGCCGGTCACTTGAGAGAGCATGCTCTCCTCTCAGGAAAAGACATGGAGAAAATGAGAAGTTTCATCCCCGCTTCTGAACGTAATTCCCCAGGTAAGAAACCATTTGAGAAACAGGCAGTATAGACCTCTGCAGGATGACATACTGACTCTGGGAAAGGGGATCGAGAGGCACTGCTGTATCTTCAGCTTGTAGAGAACCAAAAGGGAGGGAATTTCCAGTTCTTGGCATTGAACTAGGCAATAGGAAGAACTGCTACTGCCATGTGTGTGTTTGTGCGCACGTGCAGCAGAAGAGTTTACAGGAGACTGTCCCCCACAGCTTGGCTACCTGATCCTCCTAGACATGGCAGTTGAGGAGTTTGTAACTTCAGTCCCTTCATTCATTCTAGACTCCTAACTACAAAAAGCTCCCACCCCATTCTTTGTCCACTATATGCCCATGTCCCCCAACTCCCCCAGAGACAGAAATTACTCAGGCTGGGTCAATAGCAATATCCATTTTACAAAATGACCACAAAAAAACCCAAACCTGCTAATTCTCTAGAACACATGCTCTCACCCTGCCTCTGAGATGGGGAGATCCCGTGGATAAAACATAATTCGATTAGGTCTTTGGCTCTCGGCCCTGACACAGCTCCCCATTCACTGCAGGTGAATTTTCTTCCTGCTCCTTGCTCTTCTCCCCAGGAAGAAGTACTGAAATTTAACTCCCTAGGTACAGAAACATAGGTACGGGCTGGACCTTCCTACACACCAGTCTCATTTTTTTCACTGCTTTTGAGATTAGGATCCTCTTGTGCTTTTCTCATCTCCAGCCCTTTTACCCACGTGTAAGCAAAGGAACCCCCCAGAACCATTAAGTTACTGGTCCACCACAATAAGCTCTTGGTCTCTTCAAAGTAGACAACGGCCAGAACTGTTTGGGCGCAGGCCTTGGCTGTCCCAGAGACGTTGTGGGTGAGTGGGCTGGTAAATTTGATCTGCAGTCCAGTCACATACCCAATGGCAAAGCCAAAGACTCCCCCCAGGGTCATCACACCCCAAAAACCGGGGCTCCCCAGCTTGTCAAAGTGGTAGAGGGTGTGGAACTCGCCCGTGATCATCATGAGTGGGAGGAACAGGACACAGGCATTCATGTTGTTGTAGAAGGTCAGGTGCCAGATGCTACCATCCACCACAGGCAGCACTTTCTTGGTGTAGATGGCATTGAGTGAGACACACAGGCTTGCTAAGATCCCAAAGATTATACCTGTCCATGATAGAGTGCCCTCTGCTCCTTCCTGGTCAACACCCAGCCAGAAGCCACCTGCAATCAAAGAAATCAGCAATCATCTGAACTGCCAAAGGACTCGAAACGTACAGTCAGCAATTCATCATCTACCTTATACTTGAAAACCACAGCCACAAGAAGAGACAAGCTTGAAGGCTTTCCCTTTCTATTACGTTAACCCACAAAGTGTCATGACTACTGTCCTGGGAAGATTTATTTTAGGAGTGCAGGTAATTAATTGTGCTATCCGTTGGTCTCAGAGGACTGATTCCCACACCGAGAAGGCAGCAAAAGCTCAGAAACTATTACTCCAAAAAGCTGAGAACAAAAGCTAATGCTATTCTTTGTATATAGGTCACTTTCAGAAGGAGACCAAATGATCTTAATTGAAAAGACAGTAATATGGACACATAGTGACACATTCCTCTTACTCTAAAAGTTTAAAAGAAATTTTAAAAAAGTCTCACAGCCCATCCAGAATTTGCTGCACTGTTAGCAATAACAGAAAGACAGGTCATGGAAAGATGGGAAGTATTACATATGGGTGTAACACTAAAGAACTTGATCAAAAAGAGATTATAAAGCAGAAAGATGTCTTCACTGCATTAAACTTTGATGCTCACTCTTTAACCATCTCTGAAATAGGAGACAGAGGCTCCAGGGCAGAGAGAGACTTTTCCCCATCCACCTTATCAACAGAATATAAACAGGGAGATCACCTATTGATGGAGTACTGCAATGCCTTTGCATTAGCTGCTTCATACTGGGAGCCGTGTGGGAAGCTGCCTGCAAAGCAGCCTACACATGCTTTAAACTAAGCCCAAGTTCAATGCATAGGAAGAAGACGGGAGGAACTCTGTACCAGAGCACAGAGGATGCCTGGCTATGCTGGCAGGCATACAGGCAATGCACCTATTGCAGAAGAAGGAGCTGGGAGATTGAGCCTTAAAGTAACCTGGAAGGGCTGGCAAGAACTACAGACTTGGGGAACATCTGAATGTTAGACCAGGTAGAGCCAACTGCTTGCATCACTTGGGGGGAAAAGCCAATAGCTGTTCAGCCAGAGTGGCCTCCTGTTCACCTCTTCTGGAGAGGAGAACTTATTTTGTCTTATTGAAATCCATCGGCTTGTCTAAGCATCAGCATGAACACATTGGGAGGTCAACATGGGAAGTCAACATCCCACCATCCCTGACGTTGAACGGCCCCAAATGGAAGGCAGCTTTTGGCTTTACTGAGCCTTTGGAACAGCAGACTTGCAAGCAATTCCCACTAAGCCAGTCAATGCCCTGCCCTACATTCTTACCACACAACCAGATTTTCTGGTGGTGCTTTATACTTGATTTGACTAACTAATCCTCTATCTGAATTGGCATTCTGTATTGTATGGTCCCAACAGTGCTGGCAGTTTAAATAAACACTGATATTGTTTTCAAAGTTAATAATTAACATTCACTTGAAAACAGAGAAAACAAGCAGTTTTTCCTTTGGCCTTTGCAGAAAAGAAATGGTACTAAGTGAAGGCAATGAAACTTCATTAAAAAGTAGATAGTCATCAGTGCTTAAAGAGACAGCAAGTCAAGGAAGAGTAATTTCCTAACAACTTACCTATGTGCTACAGACACGTGAGGCAGACTGCCTCGGGCAGGGCAAGGAAAGAGCCCTACAGTTACCCCATCTCATCCAGAAACAGTTGCATATGTGGGGATGATTTCCAAAAAGTCTGGTTCTGTTTGATTCAGAGTTTGGGTTCAGCTTCCAGCTCTGAGCCTTCAGCCAGAAAGGCACTACCAAGCCTGACCATCCCACAGGATCACCGCCTACCTTGAGGAAGCTGCCAACACAGCCCACTTAACTGTGCTCTGCCTACCAAGAGCAAAGCAATGCTTGTAAAAAGCAGGTGGGAAGCCCTCAGCAGGGAAGCGGGAACTTAGCACTCTGCTGTCCTGCAGGTACAAGGACTGAAGCGTCGAGAGCAACCGAGGACCTTTCAGCGGGCGTTAACTCCACCAGTCACAGTGGTACATCTACGTGCTGCAGCCCAGAAGGAGACACTGCGGTCCCATTAACCGGGTCCCCCTCTGACCACCTGCCCGACCGCAGCAGCGTCTCCTCGGGCTCGCTGAGGTTTTGGGCCAGACGCGGGGCAGGTGCAGGCCCGCCCCCACTCACCGATGATGATGCCGCAGGCCAGGAGGGCGTAGAGGGAGGTGGTCTGCTTGAGGAGCAGATAGGAGAGCAGCACGTTGAAGACGGTGGTGAGCGAGCGCCCCACGTTGTAGAAGGCCACGCCGACGTGCTTGAGGCAGAGGTTGTTGGAGGTGACCATGCCGATGAAGACGACGGAGAGCGGCAGGACGCTGCGGGACACCTTGGCGTCGAGGCGCAGGGCGGGCAGCGCGGCGCAGGGCCCGCAGGCGGCCCCCCGGCTGAGGCCGAGGCACAGGGCGGCCGTCACGGCGCACTGGAAGAAGGTGACGAAGAGCGGGGCGTCGAGGCGCAGCGAGGGGCTGTCCAGCAGGTACTTGTTGAGGAACACCATGGTGATGGAGACGAACCAGTAGAGGCTGACCACCAGGGCGATGCGCAGGGCCCGCAGCACGAAAGGCGCCCGCCGGCCCCCGCCGTCCTCCGCCGGCAGCAGCGGGTCGGCGGCACCGCCCAGCGCCATCCGCAGGATCCCGGTCCGCGTCAGCTGCGATCTGCTCATGGCGGCCGCAGGCCGTCAGCCCGGCCCGCCCGGCCCCGCGCCGCCTCCCGCCTCCGCCTCCCGCCGCCGGCCCCGCTCACCCGCCGCTCCGTCCGCCGCCGCCGCCGGCCCCGCGCTTCC
>JAPSGF010000163.1:460841-473266 GCA_035772895.1 Perdix hodgsoniae
TGTATATGTATATGTATATGTATATGTATATGTATATGTATATGTATCCATCCTGTTTATATACTCAAAATAATTAGAAAGAGTTTGCTTACCTTTCTCAGTGCAGATAACTTCTTGAGAGACAGCCTTTGTGCACATTGTGCACTGCTCTTGCAGCTCTCCTCCCCACCACTGTCTGGGATGTACTCTGCACTTGAGATACATAAAAGGCAGTGTAACATACCGTGGAGATGCTATAGGAGGTGTTAAGAACCATACCAGTGGCATTTTAAACTTGGGAAGATGGGAAGAATGGAAAAAACTGTTCAAAACCCCCGCCTGAGGAGATGAATTTGCAGATGGATCCAGTTGTTGTTTGGTGTTGCTCCTTGGGGCACTGTCATCTGAGGTTCATTCCTCTTCTTCCCATTGGACCTTTCTCCTGACTTTTCTCACACGCCTCCACTTGGACTTGCTACTCCCAACTAAGCTACCGCTGTCAGGTCACTGGGATGCCATGGGTCAGACTTGCACCATTCCCCTCTCGTGCTGCTGTCACCTGTTGCAGGGATGCAGATAGACCTCCAGAAGACTTGGCACGCTGTTTCTGCCATTAATCCTGCAGGAGGGGGCTCAGCATCATGCTCTCTGTCTCCCCCCTTCCCATCACCACTCCCTGCTGTAAGTAAGGAGCTTTGTCTCCTGCCAAATCCCCTGTCTGTGTTGGGGAATTGGGGTGAGCCAGGCGTAAAATGAAAATAAATCACTAATTCCTCCTAATAATGCCTGATTTCCTGATTTGATATCCCACATTAATTCTAATTACTCACCCGGAGTCAGGGCATTAATCAAGGCGTTAGAACTTCCCCCTGCTTAGCAACACACAGCCGCTGGCAGCTGGCAGCCCGGCACAACTCTGCCCATCATTGTGTTGTGCCATGGGGGATCTTGGGGTGCCCCTGCCCCAGGCACCCCCCATCACCTCCCCGTGTCCTCCGCAGCTCCAGCACGGCTCTGCCTGCTTCTGCCAAAGGTAAACCTGCTCCTTCCAGCTACGGTGCAATTACCGCTTCTTCTGATTATTCTTCTTTTTCACTTAGTGTTGAAGGGATTAATACTGCATTTATTCACTAGATGATTAATTTTTTTTTTTTTTTTTTAGAAACTCATCAGCTGAATAAGCTTTAATTTGGCTGGTGATTAACGGAAACATGTATAAACCCAGGATCCGCGCTGCATACCATTGGCCTGCCTCACCTGTCCTAGATACAGGACAAAAGGCTCTCTCACATGCACCGCTCTCCAAAAGCCACACCGTTCATTAAGGGCAGCGTTCAGCGCAGCGGATGAGTTGGGCTCACTGTCTGGCTCTGCATCCTGGAGGATTTTCAGAACGACCGACCTCAGTCTCTCAGATGTCACCGCTAGGACGAGAGCAGCAACGAGCCTTTCTGTGCTTTGGGTTTGCAGCTTCTCACATTTGACCGAGCTCATCCCTGACAGCATTTTCTCTGCACTTAGAGATCCCATTACTGCTGCCAAAATCTATTTTGTATTTCATTTCTGGTCTCAGGTGCCTCCTGAGCTGCTAGCCTAGCATTAGCTTCTGAGCAACAAGCATGCATTGTGTGAGCATTGATACACGTGTGGCTTTAATATCGTACAGTAAATCCATGCCTTGAGTTGGTGTTTTGAATCAAAAGAGTTAAATTTCTGAGAGAAATACAGCCCTAAAGCACATTCAACTAGCAGCATTATTTAGTTACATCCTGTTTCTGGGGCTCGGGCACTGGCAGAAATCTGAGCTCGAGGAAAAGCAGAGCCCTCCCACGCTCAGCCCCAAAGGAGACTGGAGTCCGACAGCACCAAACCGCACTCCCTTCTGTGCTCAGGGGTCAGCCCTCCCTGGCACCAAGCCCTCCAAAATGCTCCTGTAAAGAGACATCAACCATGTTGGTAAGAAGACAAACGGAAAGCCATGCTGTAGGTTACATGCACCAGGATCCCACCGCATGCTGAGCCAGATGGGAATGGGGCGGCTGCTGCTCCGCACTTTTGGTATGCAGTGCATCCATGTGGGATTCGCTGCCTTGGCCCCCCATTCCTCTCCTCTCCAAGCTGCAGGTCAGTGTTTTACAGCCTGAGGTCGATGCATCCTGAGGGTGCTGTAAGCTATTTCTCAGCCTAACTAAGAAAAGTGAGCCTCTTGTCAGCAGCCTTACAGCCGGCGTGCGGGAATTTGTGGCTCCATGGGAGTAATTTTAGGAGGTATGCAACTGGGACTGCTTACAAAGCTCAAGATGAGATGGATGTGCTCACCCAGGAGGGTTTTACAGCCTCCACACTCAAACTCTCCTTTATTCCCTGGCCGCTGCACAGAATTAATTACATTTCTGCATGCTAGCATGGACCTATCACAGCAAAAATGCTAACAAACCAACCAACCCCTGCCCCAGAGCCCCTCACCAGGAGGAGGGATCCTGCACCGTGCCAGCAGCTGCCAGGGGGAGTCAGGATCAGCTGTGCCTACAGCAAGCACCCTGTCCTCCTGCTCCCTGCAGGGAGGGACTCCACCACTGTGCATCGCCTTCCTGTCCCATCCCAGGTCTCTGCGTGCCACTAAATCATCCAGTTTGGAACAAATTCACTGGGAAGAACTATAGTGAGTCAAGCAAAGGTCTGGGACACGGGAACAATGGCCCATAAAGCAAACACGCAGCAGTGCGCTCAGCTACCGGGGATGCTGCTGGCACATGTGGTGGGGAAGATTAATATGCACCAAGCGAGCAGGAGCTGGGAGGGAAGCTCACAAGGTGCCTCTCATTAGCTCATCCTTCCAGCGGAATTAACGACTGCCAGGTTTCGCCCAGCCCTCTGCTACGGGTTAGTGAGAATGGACTGCTGTGTGTGATGGGGGCTTCTGCTCCCTTGGGACCCTCTGCAGGAAAGGTCAGCTCCCGAAGTCTGGGAGCAGGCATGCCTGGGTGCCACAGGGCTGTGCTGCACAAAGCACACAGGACATCAGGACTCCCCAGAGGCAGGCAGCTCCACCCGCCCCACCTGCAGGTACCAGGGCTGGGTGCTCAGCATCCCACAGCCTCATCACCTTCTGCTATTCCCTCCGTGGGCAAGCCGCCATGTTCCTGCACCCTCCTCTCTGCTATTTCCCTCCTGCTGCCTCTCTCCCACCTCTTCCTCCTTTACTCTTCAACTCGAGAGCCAAAATGAAAACACTTTCTCCAACAGCCACTGACAACGGCAGGAGGAAAGGAGCTCCATTCTCCTGATTTGCAAAGGAAGAAATACAGAGAAACATCTTGATAGCATCATCGCAAAAAAGCGGATGTTGTGCTGCTCTCAGGCGTCTCAGGAGACTGGGGCTCCTCTCTTCTGACTGTTTGAAGCTGCTCAGTCTCTGGGGATCTCAGCAGCTCCAAAGCTGCTGCCACGGAGCGAGAGAAATCAGACACATGCTCTGCTGGGGAAGGCTTTCCTGCAACAATCAAAGGATGCTGCACAGCAGCGGCGCGCGCTGGGTATGGCCAAGGCGTGGGGAGACAGAGCACATGGGAATTGCTGGGGAAGAATTCACTTCCACAGGGAATGGTTTTCCTCCCTTCTCTGCCAGGGACTGGGGACTCTGCTGGGGAGCTCCTGACCCCCATGTTGCTTGTGGGCCACCCTCCTGCTCACACTTGTCACAGCCCTGAAGTCTGCGGCACCTTCGCCTAGAGCTGATGCTAGAGGTTCTCCAGAGGGATGCTATAGTCTGAAACTGGTGCACACTCTGTACTGCACTCACAGGTGAGAGCTTCAGGTGGTGACTCTCATCAGGAACTTGTTGGCTTTAAGGGAGCTTCCTCCTCCCTGTGATCTCAGTTGTGCTCCCTTACAGACACATTACAGTTTCTGCTCTACCAACAGCTTCAGCAAACCCACTGTGTGCATTCCCATGGCAAGAAGTGTGTGTGTGTGTGGGGGGGGGAGCAAAGCTAAGCACAAAACCATGTATAGATGCACCTCTTGCATTCAAACTCTGTGTCCTGCATGACCTGAGCAACCCATTCAGCTATCATTACATGGGCAACAATGCTCCATGAACAATGCACAGAGGTCTCCGCTCTTCCTCATTGCACCAGCTGCAAGGCTCGCAGCACTGCTTTCTGAGAGATCCCTTTACATTTCTTTAAGATTCACTCAAAAGCTGCCATAAGACCTCAGTTTTAAGCAAAACACAATTCTCCACAGTGCTTTGATCCTCCCATCGCTTGGCTCTTTTTATGGGACTAGGATGTCTCTCCCTTTGAAGACACAGGCATTGGCATTCAGCTCTCACTGGTCTGTGACAGCACCTGGAGCCCCGTAAAGACCAGAGAGACCCATGACGGCAGAGCTTGCTGCTGGGACAGGATTTCCATCACCTTGCTGGTGGAAAGGCCTGTCGGCACCTCTCTGCCCCACTCATGGTTTCACCAGCCCTTGCCCACTCGACGCTGGGGCTGTGGGGTGGCAGAGCTGAGCCCCCACCATGCTTCCCGCTGCCGCCGCTATTTCCCAGCCTCTCTGTTTTTCCAGCCCCGACATCACTTTCCCTGGTGTTGCCATAACAACTGGCGTTAAGAGCTTGTTGACATTGCCCTGTTGCACTAATTGCACAATTTCCCTTCACTGTTATACGCCAGTTATTTCCTTCCGAGGGCTGGAATTGCCTTCGGCCATCTCGCCTGCTCCCTGCCTGCCGCCCTGGGACCAGTTAGGGAACCGGAGCGAGGGAGCAAACAATCCCAAAATGCCCTGGGGAGGTCATTTAGCCCGCTTATTGCAGCTGAGACTATGTGGCTCCAGCACGAAGAACTCAGGATGGTTTGTCTGTACCAGTACTCCCACTGCCATGCTGTGCCTGCAATGGGAAGATGCAGGGATGGGTGTGCAAGCCTGGGACAGAGCTCATGGCCAGCCCTGCATGCACCCATCCTCAGGGAGCAGCTCCTGTCTCCCTGGGTCACAGCAGCACAAGGCCGAGCTCAGAGGTTTTGCTCCTTGCTCTGATGGGGAGGAAGCAACGGAAGGATCGATCGCATCGACCTGGCACAGTTCTCAGTGATGCTGGGGTCACCTTGAGACACAACCCCTGGCTCTCTGTTCCCAGCCACATTTTCCACATGGGCACCACAGGCAGCAGTGCCCCATCATGGGACCTTTTCCAGCCCTCTGGCCCCAAGTTGAGGGGCACACAGGGAATTCCCCACCGCTGCCCATCCCTCCTCCACCCACAGCATGGCTGCCCTGTTGTGCTCCTCAGCAATTTATCACCAAGACACTTACTTTATAAATATTAAATGAAGGGCTCCATAAATTTTTAACACAGAAATAAAACTGCATTTGGTGAAGAAAAAGAAAAAAAACACAGAACGAAACCAACCACTCTCCTCACCCCTTCCCATTGCCTTCTTCCCTTCTCTTGGCCTTCCCCTGGGATAAGACAGCAACGTGCTCGGTCCCAGGCCTGCGAACACAAGGCTGGTGCCCAGCAGGGGCACAGCACTGGGTGCTTGTGAGTACAACCATAAAAACACCATGTTCTGAGCCCCACTCCACAGGGCAATACTGATACACTGCCTGTGCCCATCTCTCTTCTTCAGTACTTGCTCCTAGCCATGCCTTGGGTCCAAAGGACAACATGGGGGCCATCCAATGGGTCATCTATTGAAGCCAGGCATGCTGCCGCCCCTCCGCTCCCCTCGCCGTGTCCCATCCCTGTCCCTGTGGCCATAGAGGAGGCTGAGGATTGTGTGGTCACTCAGCACCGTGGATCTGGGGCTGCCCCAGGAGCTGCAGAACCATGCATCCCTCACTGCCAGCCCTCCGCAACCACAAGTGTGGATGAATCATTAGGACAAGTGCTACTACAGCCTGAGCGCAAATGAGGGAAGATTGGGCCTTTGGCAGATAACAGCTCTTTGCTCAAGTGTGCTGCTCTCCCGCACTCACTGCTCAAGCAGCCGCTCTGCCGCTCCCTGGGGCCAGCACGTGGCTCTGCAGCCTCTGAATTTCCCACAACTGTTCATCACTGCCTGGACATCTCCAGCAGCACGGGGTGATTTTGGGATGAAGGGTGCCCCATCACAGCTCTCTGCTCCCACAGCTCCCGCATGGTGCAGTGGGAGCAGCTCAGAGCCATTGCCAGGGGGCTGCGGGATGCAGCAGAAGGATGCTCACGGCCCCAGCTGCCAACCCATGCGGCAGAGCCAAAGCAGGAACTAATAAAAGTGATTTTAAAAACAATAATGGCAACACACGTTATTAAAATCTACGCTCAGCTGGGCGCTGGGCTTACCGAGCATTTCCCCGGCTTTTGTCAGGTGGTGGGATTGCCCCAGACACCGGGGCAGGGTGTATGACAAGGAGAGACAACGATCAATTTTTAATATTGCATATTTAAGCAGGCTCAGGCTCCAATCCGTCATATCCCCCGGCTTTCCCTAAAATTAATCTTCAATAGCTTATCGAGAACTTCAGAAAATTAATATCCAGCATTTCACCTTAGGGGAGCAGCACTTTCTCTGGATGAATATGCATGCAGGAGGGAGAGAGCACGACAGAGCATCTGCCCGCAGGACTTCAGCTTCAAAAGAAGATTTCAGCCGAGCCCTTCCACACCCGGAGGACCGAGCGCCACAGGACTGGGATGTTGCAAACAGACACAGCCGCTCCCAGCCTGCAGTACACGTGCCTACAGGAGGCTTCAGCTCTGTACAAAGGGCCCCAAATGAATGAATCTGCCCTTAATGCCAGGCCACGGGAGCATGAAGAGGAACAGAACGGGTTGTTCCCCCGCTGTCTGATGCCAGGGAGCTCAGCATCTGCATTCCCGCTCCCAAGCCCAGCAGCCTTGACCCTGAGGCTGGGCAGGACTCATGGCACTGAAGCATAGCATGTTCACCAGTGAATGCTTCTTTATCGCGGGGCCCTGGAGCAGCTCCCCAGGAGGCAGGTCCTGCTGCCAAACGGTGCCCAGGAGCCAAGAAAGGAACCAAAGCCCAATTTCCCATCCCCAGGAAGGAATGGGGAGGAAAGAGGGACAGCTGAAGAGAACCAGAGGACGTCCTACACCGTGTCACCAGTTCCCCCATTAAACGGGCCCTGTGGCAATGGGATTAAGGGTCGGGAAGCACGGGGCTACATCTGAGACTGGATTACTGTCTGCACGAGAATTAAATAGGGATTATCAGCAGCCCAACAGGCACAGTTGGGGCCAGGTCAAGGGGCTGTCTGATCTTCTCTCCACAGCAGGTCCCCCACAGCCACCAGGGCTGGCTTCAGTGCCCCTCATGTCCCTGCATCTCATCCCACTGTGGCATCAGCCAGCAGTGGGAGTGCAATGCTGGAAGTGGTTCTATCCCTCAGAAGGAGTAATTATGGATCTCCATAAAGAGAGCACTTATCATGATGTGTTCATCTTCCCTGACACCTCCCGTACAGTGCCCTGGCTGCGTTCCGCAAACACTAATTAATTAAGCCATATACCTTTGCTGGGAGCTGCAGTGGGAGCGCTGCCTGCTGCCGGGGAGCGCTGCAGGGCCAACCACCCCATGCATCCCTACAGGAACGGGGCCTGGAGCCCTGCAGGAAGCACATGGGGGAAACCGCAGTGGGGGAACCAACGCCTGGAAGAGGACATAGTAGCAGGTAATGAGAAATAAAGAAATGAGCCCGAGAGGGCTGCCAGGGAGCAGATGGCTGGAGGTGTAACAATGAAAACCAAGAAGGAACCCTTCCCCCCCAAAACAAACAAAGCAAATGTTACGCCGACGATAAAGATGAAGCCTCCAGGGGTAATTTGGGGAATTACAGATCAGTAAATTGCACATCTGTGTGCACCAAATTGATTGGAATGATAATTAAAACCAGAACATCTCATAATACGGCCCAGTGTGTGCCTCTCAGAAGAAGCTCGCTTCTCACTAATCTCTTGGATTTCCTCGAATGCCGCAGCCCAGCAATGGATGAGGCACAATGAGGTGGGTATTTGTCTAGAGCTCCTTTGACATAAAGCAGTGCTGGCAGCAGCTGTGGAGCAGGAGACCGTGGATTTTCTTGCTTGGGTGGCCAGTGAGGAGCTGAGAGCAGAAGGATAACTTGGGCTTTGGATGGCAAGGGATTAGCTGCAGTGAGTCTGGATCTGCTCTTGGCTTCCACTGCTGAGTAGGTCATTAGTGGCTAAGATGGAGGAACAGGGGTAGGGGATGGGAGCACAGCCTGGTTTAGGTGATTCATAACCATTGGAGAGAGTGAGGAGCTCTGGCGATCCCTTGACACGCTGCATGGATGGGAACCACACTGACAAATTGCATCAGTGCCAATAAAAGCAGAGAAACGTGCTTTGCTGTGTGAAATGCGTGGGCCTGGTGGACCTGGGAGGGCTCCTGCATCATAGAATCATTAAGGTTGGAAAAGACCAGCTAGTCCAGCCTCTAACCCATCCCCACTATGCCCACTAACCACATCCCTCAGTGCCATGCTACACGTTTCTGGAATGCCTCCAGGGACGGTGACTCCACCACCTCCCAGGGCAGACTGTGTCACTGCCTCACCACTCTTTCTGATAAGAAGTTTTTCTCAATATCAGCTGCAGAGGGGCATGGGCTGCCCTAGGAATGGGTCTGTGCAAGGGGTCCACAGCAGCACCAAGAAGGACAGCTAGGTGTCCCCCAGCACCTACATGAGAGCAGGAGGCCAGGTGATAAGATGCAGAGACGTGAAAGGAAAATGTCACTTTGTACACTATGAGATTGAAATACGTTTCCCCCCCACAGGAAACAGCTGTTTGAGACCAGAAACTCAATGAGACTCTGTGCTGGATTAGCCATACACACTAAATGTCAACAGAAACCAGAGCTTCCCCGTTACAAGTGACATTCTGCAATGGGGATGGGATGATGCCTTGTGCATGGGGCTGGCCACCAATACCCCACCCTGTATTCTGGCAGGGTGACAGCTGTCACCACACCAGGGACACCCTGCCATCGAGCAGGAGCATAATGCAAGCACCACACAGCAGCTGGCTGAGGCTGCCCTATCCCAGGCTGAGAAGGGTGGGAGGCTTCTGCTCCACCCCACATTGGATACAGGAGGATATTTGTCTGATCACACTGAGCAGACACCACTTCCTCTCCTCCATGTCAGCCCCGTGTCTCACCTTGCTCAGAACCATAGAGATGGAGCTTACTACTACACAAGAGCATTTCTGCCACTCCCCGTGCTCCTGTCATACCCATTTCCCATCAGAGTAGGTAGGAGTCCACTGGTGCCCCAGCAAGTAGCCCATGTGAAGCTGTTGGTACTCTTTTAAGAGAGAAGAACTCTTCCCCTGTGCTCCCCTCCCTGCTACTCTCTTCTACATCCATCATCATTAGCAGCCATAAACGTCAGATCCACAGCCATTAGGCTGCTGGTCCTGGATAAATAATGCTTTTCATATTTAATTTACAAGTGGCTGCGGAGCCTCTTTGGGGTGCAAGGGTTAATTAAGAGCCAAATTAGATAGAAATGCTTCTCCCCAAGGAAAGTCAATTAAATCTCCCTGGCAAGGCCCCAGGGCTGGGCACAACCTCTCTTATAGGGCATCTCTTGCGCACATCTGGAGCTCCAGCAGCTCTCAGGGCCAGGATGGTCCAGCACCAAGGGCTCAGTGAGAAGTGGCCAGAAGGATGCTCACAGCCCATCCTCCTCCTGCTGCATCAATGCACTGCCGGACATTCCCTCGGGAAGCAGATCTCAGCAGGATCTCACCGTGATCCCGTTGTGCAGGTGGCAGCAACTCCTGGCTGCCTTCCAGCCATCTGCACGCCACAGCAGCACCCGCTGCAAATCGCAGCAGCTCTGCAAACAGCAAACAAGCAGCTGGCAGCCTGCGTGCGCCTGATAGCCTTCCTGCGCCGGTGTGCCGGCACAGCTCTTTCCTTCCTGAGACAAGGCTGCGTGAGGAGCAGCACTGCTGGAACAGAGACAACACCAAAAAACAACAACCATCACAAAGCCCATAGAAAAGGAAGGAAGATCCCTTGGGATGGCAAGGGAGTTTGTTTGCATGGACTCCCGAGAAGCAGTAGGACAGAAGTGCTCAGCATCAGCGCACAGCATCCTGCAGAGATGTGTCCACCTGTGCGGGACTGCTCACTTGGATGCCCCTCAGCAGGGCAGAAGCTCCATCCCAATCACCACTACATCAGCCTCCTGGGCACAAGATCACCCAGAGACACCCCTAACCAGGCAGGACAACCCCAGAGCAGAGCTAACGCAGTGCAGGGTGGATGTTGCTGGATTCGGGATCCTGAGCTAGAAATCCCTGAGAGCTCCCCTCTGCCTGGGGCCAAGGCCTTCAACTGAGCCGTGTGCCAAAACACTGCTGCCCCAGGATGGGGCAGATCCCATGTGAGTTGGCCCACCAAGCTCCCAGGGGCCACCAGCCCGCTGCCAGTACCACCAGCATAGGGACAGTGACACATGGTGCCACTGCTGGGTGTCTGCCCACGAGCCAGCAGCCTTCAGAGAACCCCTGTAAGCAGCGATATTAATGATGCTCCTTTTGATATGCAAACGGAGTGCTCATTACACCTCACTCTCGCCCCGCATCCTCCGAGCTGTTAATTAAAGAGCATGCAGGCAGCAGGCAGAAAATTATCATGTCGCCTGCAACATAAACCGACAATGCTCTGGTGGCCCACCCCCATGCAGCAGCAAGACAGACAGACAGACAGACCGACCGACTGACCCACCCACCCTGTCCAGCCAACCCTGAGAGCCCCCCAGACGTACCTGGAGCCATTTAGCACAGAGGTAGGATGATGGGTGGGAGCCCCACAGAGCTGCATGGGCCCCAGCAACCACTTTAAGGAGGAGGGTAGGGTGAGCTGGATAGGAGGCAGGGGGGTGAAGATGCTCAGTGGCTCACAGCTGGGGTCCTGCCTCTAAATCTGCAGCAGGTGGAAGGAATGGAGCTGCAGCCTGGGATTGGCACTGCTTGGGCTGAGGAGGGACTCTGACTCCTTATCACATTAACTATAGGAAAAACTGAAAGAAGTAGTATAATGCCCTGATTTAAATGGTTTATATGGGATTGTCATGTTTCTGTGCGTGCCGATATTAAATGTGCATCTCTGTGCATCACCAGGCATGGCAGAAATCACCCACCTGCAGGCACCCTGCTGCCAGCACCAAAGTATGGCTTTCCATGCTCATACATCCGCATGGGAAGGTCGTGGGACAGTTCCCGCTGGTGGCGGGTGGTTTCCAACCACCCAGCAAAAGCCCACTGCTAACGGTTAGGCAAGGTCCATCCAAAATCCAGTTCACTGCTGCCCAATGGGAGGAGGGGAGGGGATGGGATGGGGAGGACCCAGTGACAGCACCCCGTACCCCCAGATCCTGGCCGTGCCCATCCCCGGCTGCATGTGAGCAATGGGAATGGCGGTGGGCACATTCCCCTCCCAGCTTCACCGCTGGTTTATGGCAGACCCTCCCAGGCAATTATGTGGTTAAGGTACAGTTTTTGAAACATAACTCAAGGCAAGAGAAGAAAACACAAGGGCTCCATGGAAATCTGCTGCAGGTGACTGCGGGAACGGGAGCCTTTGGGCATGGAGGAGGGTGAGCAGCCCGGCTGAGCACCGTGTGAAACAGTGGGACCTGAGGGCTGGCACGGGGCATGGAGCTGCCGTGGGGGCTGTCCCTGCAGGGGGGGGATAACTATTGGGGCGGGCTGCCTAGGAGGTGGGGTAGTCTCTGTCCCCAGAGGGGTTTATGAACCGTGTACATGTGGCACTGAGGGCCGTGGTTAGCAGGCACGGCGGTGGTGGGTTGGTGGTTGGACGTGGTGATTCCTACTTTAACGATTTTATGATGCTCGTGGCAGCGTTCACCGGGCTGTGGTGGGTTCCTGGTGCAGGACCGCGACCCCCCGGGAGGATATGCGTACGTATATACATTTCTGAGGAGCAGAGCGTGCCGCAAAACGAGCACATGCCGGCAAAAGGAAGGGCAGCTCACGCCCGCATCCATCGACTGCCCCCAGGGCCCTCCGCTGGACTGCGCCTGCAGAGCTCCGGGGCACAGCCCCTGGGGAAAAAAAATAACTGTAAAAATATTAAAAAGAAAAGAAAGGGAAAACTTGGGGGGGGACTTCGCAGCTCGGCACAGACCGGGACCGCGCTGTCGGGCCGCCCGGAGGAGGGAGGGAGAGAGGGAGGGAGAGAGGGAGGGAGCGAGCAAGCAAGCAAGCAGGGGAGGAGGGAGGGGAGAAGGAGCGCAGCCCCCTCCCAGCCCTCCCCTCGCCTCTCCCCGCCACCGAGCGCGACCGAGGGGCGTGGAGGGGCGGCCCCGGCCGGCAGTGGGCGCGGGCAGGGCGGTGCGCGGCGCTGGGCCCCCGCGGCGCGGCGCGGCGCGGC
>JAPSGF010000163.1:473766-515023 GCA_035772895.1 Perdix hodgsoniae
GCAGCCGCGGCGCGGGGCCGCCGGGGATGCGGGGGGAGCTGGCCGCGGCGCCGCGCCAGGTAAGGGCGGCGGGAACGGCCCCGCGGCGCGGCTCTGCCCGGGGCCCTTCGCCGGCCGCCAACTTCGCCGTGCCGGGAGAGGGCGGCGGGATCGCCGCCGTCCCGCGGCCGGGCGAAGGGAAAGGGGTGCGGCGGAGCTCGGAGGGTCGGAGCTGCGCGGGTCCCGGCGCTGCGGGAAGGGGTGGCTGCGTGGGCCGAGGGTCGCTCCTCGAGGAGAGGAGTCCCCCGGGCCCCGCAGGGGTGGTGATGCTCGCGGGCGGCGGGGCGTTCAGCGGGAGCGCCATCGGAGTGGGCTGATCCGGGCGGCCGCATCCTCGGGAGGAGCGATGCAGTTGAGCAGATGAGAGATAAACAGGCGCAGGTGGATGCTGCGATAAGGAAACTCCGGGACCGGCTCGGGAGCGATTAATTAACTGGGAAGACGAACGCTGAACGCCAGAAGGAGAGGAAAAAAAAAGAACCCCCGGCGACAAACCCCGCGATCTCAGTGCTGCTCCGAGCAGGCAGCGACCTGCGGGGTGCGCGTACCGCGAACCATCTCTCAGTCCCTCGGAAACGCGGTCGGGATGGGGACGGGGGTCGTGGGAGGAGCGAGCGGACCCGGAGCGCGGTGCCCCGAGCCCTGTCCTTCGGGAGGTGCCGCCGGAGCGGCGGTGCACGTGGAGAGCGGAGCGAGCCCAGGGGGAGCCGCGGCCGGAGGGAGCGCTCGCTGCCGCCCGCAGGGATTCCTCTGCCGCGGTCCCGCCGCCGGGCGCTGAGCCGCGCCGCTCGGCCGTGCCTCTGCCCCGGGCGGGTGGGCTGCGGAGGTGTGCAGAGGCGCGGGCGCGACTAAGCCGACCCGACCGCGTGGGATGCCGCCCCGCAGCCCGTCCGCAACGTGTCCCGTCGCGGGGAGAAGTCGGAGGACACCGGGACCGGCGGCGGGTGCCCGGCCGAGAGTTGTTCTGCAGCGCTGCGGCTCTTCGTGCCCGGACGGAGGGAGCGCGGCCGCAGCGGCCGCAGCCGCGTTCGGGGGGCTGCCCGGGGAAGGAGCTCCGCGTCCGGGGCGCCGCTCGTCGTAGCGGCGGTGCCGTGAGCCCCGCGGTTCCCGTGGCCGGAGCGCGACGAGGACCCGCTCCCTGCGGAGCCCGCCGCAGCGCTGCCCGCCGGGTGCTGCGGCAGCGCGGATGCCGGGAGAGCTTCTCGTCCCGCGTCCCCCTCCGAGCCGCTGCGAGCGCGTCCGGGCGCACGGGCGACCGCGCCCCGCTCCCCGCCCTCCTCGCCCCCCGGGCGGCTGCCGCTCTGGGTTGCGGTTTCCAGCTGGTCCCAAAGTCCTGAGTCACTGCGTGGTTTCTATGGAAACAAGCGATGATGGGATCGGGGGGTAGAGGGGGCCGGCTGCGGGATCGGGGAGCGCTCGGCACCGCACCGTCCCGAAGTCCCGCATCTCCCGTCGGGGAATAGGAGCAGAGATTGGGAGGGCGGGCGACCGTGTGCGAGCCGTCCTCCCGCAGTACGGGAGTTGGGGCTCTGTGTGAAGGGTGCAGTGTGGCTGGCCAGCACTAGAGAGCAGGAAAGAGGTCCCGCTTGGCAGCTTCCTCTCAGAAGATGGCACATCCCGGACCTCTCTCGAATATGCAGACCTGGAAAAATAAAGAAGCCTTGGAAAAAGTGTTGTCTTGGTGGCTCCAAAAGGGTTCGGAGAACCTCGTGAAGCTTTCAAGCCTACACTTTTTCTGAAGAACATTCCTTGTCCCTGGAAGTCCTGGCTGGAATCATCTCTGGAGTTGTGCCAGCCTCTTGCTGTTGTCCTCTCCTCTGAAGCAGGCTCTGCAGTGTGTGGCTGGGATCCATGTGGTTAGACCCGATGCGCGTGCACTGTGGGAGGGCATTTGCTGGTAGTAGGAACGCTCTGGACCTTCTCTCTTGTCCTTGCTCACCCCGTGCCTTCTCTGTTGGGTTGCAGACATCAAGACAACCTGTGAAGAAGCCCCATGAAGGTGACCAGCCATGCAATGTTCCTGGAAGGCTGTCCTCCTACTAGCCTTGGCATCCATTGCGATCCAGTACACAGCAATCCGCACCTTCACTGCCAAATCCTTCCACAGCTGCCCCATCCCCGTGAACTGCAGTCTGAGCCAGGATGCTGATGCGGCCGAGCGGCTGTGTGATGAGAGCCCCACTTTTGCCTACAACCTCTCCACCAGGAAGACGCACATCCTCATCCTTGCCACCACCCGCAGTGGCTCTTCATTTGTGGGGCAGCTCTTTAACCAGCATTTTGATGTCTTCTATTTATTCGAGCCCCTCTACCATGTGCAGTACACTCTGATCCCAAAGCTGACGCAGAGCAAGAGCACGACAGACCGGCGGGTGATGCTGGGGGCCAGCCGTGACCTGCTGCGCAGCCTGTATGACTGCGACCTCTACTTCCTGGAGAACTACATCAAGCCCCAGCCCATCAATCATACCACCGACCGCCTCTTCCGCAGGGGAGCCAGCAAGGCCTTGTGCTCACCGCCAGTCTGCGAGGCCCTGGGTGCCGTTGATCTCCACCTGGAAGAAGGGGACTGCGTGAAGAAGTGCGGCACCCTGAACCTGACGCTGGCCACCGAGTCCTGCAGGGAGCACGGGCACGTGGCCATCAAAACCGTGCGTGTGCCCGAGGTGAGTGACCTGAGGGCGCTCGTGGAGGACCCGCGGCTGAACCTGAAGGTGATCCAACTGGTGAGGGACCCGCGGGGCATCCTGGCATCTCGCAGCGAGACCTTCCGAGACACCTACCGGCTCTGGAGGATCTGGGATGGCACCGGCAGGAAGCCCTACAACCTGGACGTCACCCAGCTCACCACGGTATGTGAGGACTTCTGGAACTCCGTGTCCACCGGCCTCAACCGGCCACCATGGCTCAAGGGCAAATACATGCTGGTGCGGTACGAAGACCTGGCTCGGAACCCCATGAAAAAGACTGAGGAGATCTACGATTTTCTGGGCATCCCCATGGATGGCAACGTAGAACGCTGGATACAGAACAACACGCGAGGGGACCGCTCCTCATCCAAGCACAAGTATGGGACGGTGCGCAACTCGGCGGCGACAGCGGAGAAGTGGCGCTTCCGTCTGTCCTACGAGATCGTGGCGTTCACCCAGCGCGCCTGCCAGCAGGTGCTGGCACAGCTCGGCTACCGGGCCGCCCGCTCCGAGGAGGAGCTGAAGAACCTCTCCATCAGCCTGGTGGAGGAAAGAGACTTCCTGCCCTTCTCCTAAGGCCGGGCCCCTTTTTTGATACAGACCGTTTTGAACTGTTGCCTTATTTTGTTTTCTTTTGTTTGGTCCCCCCCCACCCCTCTTTCTCGTCGTCTTCTCTCCAAAATTTGCACTAAATCTTGAGCGGGAATCTCAATGGAGTTCAGAGGAAGTGATTCTTGCCTCTCAACACGTTTTGGGCGCACGAGGAATCGGGTCTCTCCAAGCAAGAGCTAGAACTGTGGATGGGTAACAATGTTTACAAAACACACAAAATGTATAAAGCAACCTTCAAGCTTTCCAAACAGAAGGGTACCTGGGGTACTGTACTTTTGCACTGTTTACTTTTACAATGTAAGAGGTAAATATAAATATAATTTATGAATGGCATCATCCCCTCCAGAATAACCCCCTTGCCCCCCAATGAGCAGGTCAGACTGGAAGCTGAATGCGGAGCAGCCTCCCTGTCTCAGATCTCAGCTCAATATGTCTATTGGAGTTATGTTATGGGGCTGAGCAGGCGGTCAGCTGCTCCTACATGGTGGTTTGGTAACACCTGTGATACTTCTTTGTGCCAAAATCCCACAACAGGGAAGAAAAAAAAAAAAAAAAAGGGAAGAAAGTGATTGGGTGGTTTGGTAGAAGCCCAACACAAATGCTTTATTTCTGTGTTTTCTGTAAATAAAAGTGCAATAAAATTGACCTGGAGGTGAACTTCTACTGAAAGACCTCAGTAAGTACAGTGGGTGGATGCACCCACAGGCAGTGGCTGATGTCTGCAGATCCACCTGGCTCCCAGTGCAGTGGTGTCAGGCCAGGTAGGCGACCAGCATATCCCCATAAGGATGGCAGAGAGCTGCAAGCCTCCTCCTTCGGCTAGTGCACATTAGCATCCGAACCTTGTAGCAATGCAAGCAATGAAGCCAGAAGCAAGAACCTGTGGTTATTTCCAGGCCCAATAGCTTGCTGGTGTGGTTGGCAGCAGAGACCCACATCCCCAGCACAGCCCCTTCAACCTGTCCCCTAGTGTTCCTGTTGGTCTTATGTGCCCCATGTCACATCCAATGCTGTTGGCATGAGTGTTATCATGCCCCACCCTGGAGGACAGGGAGAAGTTCTCCAGGTTCAGGTCACTAAACAGCCAGAATAACAACAAGCAACCAAAAAGATTCTCCTGGATATACAGAGATCTCCTTTGGTAGCTGGTAGCAGAGGCAGGAGCCTCACACTCCAGGCACCCCGTATCCTGGGGGCTAAACAGGGACGCAGCAATGTTGCAAGGCTGCAAAGCACTCAGAGCCTGACACAAGATGCCTGTGTGTTCAAGCCTTGCCTCCTGACCAACTTCTCCAATCCAGCAGGGACACCACCCACCCAACCCTGCAGGCACACTCTACTGACTGGCTGCAGAACCTCCAGAGGAATGAGGAGGGAAACTCCTTCCTCTTCTCCCCCCTTTAAAGACCTCTGGAGGAACAGGTGCATCTGCTACACAAGGTCAGCTTGTTAGGGGCATGTAGCAAATTGGCTTAATTTAGCAAACCTGCTTGAGCTGGGTAGGGGTGAAGAAATGGTGAGCAGTGGTGGTCAATCTGATGGTTCTCATCAACCACCTATGCTGTCTGCATGGTGACATAACCCACTGTAGCCCTATGAGCAGAATGGGCACAGTGTGCTCTGGAGTGAATGCTTGCTCCATCCACTGCCTTTGGCTGGTCTGGGGGCAGCTTCACCACCCCAGGCACTTTCTCCTTCATTTTCCACCACCAGTAAAGCATCAACCAAATAAATGGCTTGATTGCCCTATTATTAGCTACTAAATTAATCCTTTTGTCAGCACTTAACAAATGCTGAGCTGTTGGCTCTCAGCCTTATCCCAGTAAAAGGGACACAGCCTGCAGGGCTGCCAACTTCCTCCTCCCTCAGCAGTCCTAGAGCTTGGTGGCTCCTCCATCGTGCTGCCATCATCCCTGCTCAAGGGCTGTGTGTTCCCAGGAGTGTGAGGCAGCAATGGGGAAGCACGTTTGCAGTGGGAGAAGTGGCCAGGGTGACTGGTTGTGCCCATCCAGCACCCATGCTGCCTGCCAGTGAGCAAACACATGGGTCTGGCTGCTCTGTGAGGCTCCTCTCAGCTGTACAGTGGGAAGTAAAACTCCCCTGGGCTGTCAAAACAGACTGCTGCAGGGAGGAGGAGGTTTCTCTCCTTGGCCAGGAGAAGTGGCCATGCAGGCCTGCATCAAGAAATAGTGTCTGTAGAGGCAAATTCTTCCATCTTTGATGAGATTCCACTTTTGGGGCTTTCCCTGGCACCAAATACCTCTCTGCACTGGTCTTTAAACCAAATGAAGAAATGGAGTTTAAAAGTCTTCTCAGAACTGCTCTTGCCATTCCAATCAGGAAACCTGCTTGTAGCAAAATGGCTTTTGAATCACAGTTGAAAGTCGTGTCCCAGTTTAAGCGGGGACTGAGCCTCAGCCCAGCTTGGTGCCTCATTTAGAGCCCTTAGGGGAGAAATGTGATTTCCCAAGGAATCTCTAACATCTTCACTCAACTGCACTTCCTCTGCTTGTTTTCCCTCACTGGAAACAAGAAACTGTGCAACAAAGATTTTTATCCTCAAATTTTACTGTAATTAAAATACAGAGATGCAGAATATTCCCAGAAACACACTGCAAAACAAACCAAGCAAACAGATTCAGTAGGAAACCAATTACAGACAATGAAATGACAAAGAACGAAAGTGTCCTCTGGAGCCTGGTGCCATGCATGGGACCACGCAGCTGCAGCAACGGTGCCGGGTTAGCAAAGGGCTCCTTGGCTCCTGGAGGAGCAGAGATGGGCCCGACGTCCATCCTGGCAGCTCTGTGGCTCTCTCCATCCATCTCCACATTTATGCTCGTGCTGTTATTTTCACCAGGATGACTTTGCAGTGGGGACACGGGAATGACCCACCCACAGGAAAAAGAGCCAACAAGAGAACCCAGAGGGAAAGAAGTGGGTTAAGATTTTCCAGACATGAACACAAGCAGACAGAAAGGGGTGGAAGACATGCACTCCTCTCCCAGCCAGGGCAGCCACAGGAGCAGTCACCCTCTCTGCCCTCCCAGCTAATGTGAGTGTGGATGTGTAACGGAGGTCTCTGGGGGAGCTTTGGAGAGCTCTGCACCAAGGGCAAGATGAAAAGCGAAGGGAGGGAAAAAAAAGAAGGTGAATGCTAACAGGATGAGCAAGGGAAAAGGGAGGAAAGGAAGTGCCCATGGACTCTCCTCCAAGCCAGCGTAAGCCTCTGGGGCAGGGAACGCCCAGCTTTGGTGGGGCACTGAGCTGTGTGTAGAATTGCGGCCCGGCCCTGCAGTGGGGGGATCCTGGCAAATGCCTGGCGGAGATCTGGGACTGAAGAGGGGCTGACCTGGTGCCTGCACCCTTTATTGGGCACACTGATCCAGCCAAATGGAAACAATCTCATTATCATCACTGTTGTGGAACCAGGGCCCCAGCCAGGAGCAGAAAAACACCACACCCTAAAACTCATATTCTTCCATACTTTTCCCTAGGGCAAACTTTCTCACATTCATCCTCTGATTCAGAGCCTGTCCTAAGAATCAAATTCCCTTTGTGCTCCTCCCTTTCTTGCTCCCCATGTCTTCCTCTCCTAACACCAGGACCCAAATCTTCCTTGAATGAGCTCCCTTCACCCCCCTATCCACCTTCACACTGTCCCCCTTGTACCAAGTCCCCCAAGCTGGTATCAATGGGATCGAAGCAAAACACAGTTCTTAGCCTCCTCTTTGAAGAGGCTGTGAGTAGTGGCCGGGGTGGGTTCTGGGCTGGCTGAAGTCTCTGTAAAAAGGGAGAAGAAAAGCAGTGTCCAGCAGCTTTCCCATCCCAATCTGATCCTGCCACTGATGCTGTCAGGAGACACCTTTGTGCTTACAGTGATGGATACCAACAGTGTTTCCTTCTGTTCTGGCACAAAGAGTACCCAGAAGAGCAGCTCAGGACTGGGTCACTCGGATCAAGTGAGCAGGCCTAGCACACCAGCAGCCGTACCTCCACAGGCCTTCCTCTGAGCCCAGCGTGTTTATGTATTCCTGAACACTCATTAAGCAGCAGGAGGCCCTGGTTTTTGAGTAGATTTAATCTTCTGTCCCCAGCTGCTAGTTTTCCCTTTTTTTTGCTATTTATGGTGCATGAGCTCTCCATTAGCTGGGCTCAAAGGACAGCAGTTGGAGCTGGGATTTCCCTTCACATCTCTCCTCCCTTCTTCAGGCCATCCCTTAAAATGGGGACAAATGGGGAGCTTCACTCCATTTACTGCAGTGACTCACCAAAGAACAGAAGAGCAAAGATAGGAAACCCTTGGGTGCCCTACAGCCTTTCTCAATGCACCTTTATCACATTTTCCATGCCTGCAGACAGTAGCTTGGACCTAATGCTTCCCCCAGAAGAACGGGCCTGTGTGGGATACTGGTCACCAGAGCACGATGAGCTCCCCATCATCTGTCCAGAGGTGGGTAGTTATGTGAAGCTTTTTCACAGCATCTTCTCCTGCCTAAAGCCTTGGAGAGGTAGTGAGGAGGAGTCCCAGTGGGTAAGAAACTATCTTTCCAAGAGGGCTGGTGACAGCACAGCTAGTTATGCACAAGCAGCTTTTAGCTTTGGGGCTAGAGATGGATTCAGAAGCAGTCTGTGATTTGGAATAAGAAATGAGACACGCTGAGGGAGAGCGGTGAGCAGAGATCCATGCAGTGCAAACTGCCCTCCTGCTTAGCAGGGCATTCGCTACAAAGGAAGAACAGAAAAGATTTCTTCTGGCCCTGCTCACTGCCACGAGCATCCCAGCAAAGTGCAGGTGCACAAGTCCTGATCTTTCTGTGAAGCTGCTGCCGTCGGAGACAGAACCAACACATCTGGGTCAATGTGGTCTTCTCAAGAACAAAGCACACAAGGAGAGGAAATGCGCACTCATACTGAATGCTGTTTCCTCTTTAGAAACAAAGATGTAGGTTAAACCACTCTCATGCTATCCAAAGTAAAACAGTGTGGAGATCAGGAAGCTCTTCCCACTGCAAACGGCAGGTCTGCTGCCCAGCCAGGGGCACAGGGAGAACCTAGCAGTAGCATGATCAGCACAGGGACACAGTGACTTGTGGCAGGCCCAAAATGTGGACTGAATAAAGGTCAATATCAAAATGGCTTCACAAGCCCAAGAACATTCAGGCAGGATGGGGAGGGGACGACTCATACTTAAATATTCCCTGATGTTTGAGGCCTAGGCAGCCAGGAAATGCAATGAGCCTGCACAGGAAATGAAAACGAAGGAAGTTGGCTTCGACGTCCAAAGATAGGGCAGAAAGTAAACAAACGGCACGGACAGGAGAAAGGAGATTGTTCACATTCCTTTGGTTTCAGTAAACTAAGCTGTTGGGCCACGTAGAGGACATCTTCCTCAGAACTGTGATTATTGTGACAAGGACCCTATACAAACCTACATGCCAGAAGTGCCAGAGATGATGATGTGAACTCCTCCACGGCAGTGGCACAGTTTTGCTCACCTGGCTGAAAACATGCCTGTGGGTTGCTACATACACACACGCTAACACATATGCATATCTATAAAACACAGCACAAACACTGCTTCACTTGCCTACGCATCCAACAGCTAACAACCTAGGCTACTAACCTGCCAAAGCCAGGGAAGGCAGAGTTAATGTTGGAACCTGCGGCTTTCCTCATCCCGAGAATCGCAGGGGACCGTGGAGTGTGAGCATGTGCACGTGCGTGTGTGTGAGTGCACGATGTCACTGACCCCCGAGCATCATGGGCCAGATCGAGGATGGCTATCGCTCCCAGATGGATGCAGGTGTCTGGGTTTCTGCGGCACTGAGAGTTTGGGTGGGCTTTTAGTGCAATACGGTGGTTCAGAGGAGCCGGGCTGGAGGCCCTCAAGGACACGTTCCCCAATGCAGTGCATCCCACTCCCAGCCAGGCACTGCTCCCGGGGTGCTGAGCCACAGGAGAGCGAGGCTCTCAGTCCCCTTCCCTCCCTGGAGCAGAACTTGGGTGGCATTTGGGAACATGCTTGCCTGTGGTTACCAGTGATATCTGTGGAGTGAATGTGGCCTACAACCAAAGTGCCCCTTTATCAGATGGGGATACTGCAAAGACTGCAAGGGTCAAATCCAAGGGCAGGTTTGTGTCTCTACGGTAAGGGTACCTCTCCTCTCTCACCAGTGGGGCATCCACTACCTGTGCTGTAACACCACAGATGCCTGGCAGATACACTGGCAGCTCTCTCCCCCAGTGAGAATATACAGCAGATTTCATCCTCCTGCCTCCCACCAAGGAAATCCATGCAAAAGTTGATGGTCTGGGACATATGATACTCCTGTGTGGCATCATAAATGGAGCTGCTCTGTTGAGATTGAGGGTTCCTTTTCTGAAGGGTGCAATTCAGCCAGGGAGCATGTGATTGAGAGCAGCTTGTGGGTGGGCCCTGAAAGAAAACCTAAGAGACGCAGGGCAGGAGGGAGGTTTCCCCCTCTTCACAGTATCTCTCCTTTGTGTCAGTGGGACTTTCTTCCACTGCTCTCCCCCAGACAGACTCCCCAAGCACACCTCATAGGGCTGAGGGAAGTGTTGTTTCAAAGGCTGTCTTCCCTGATGAAGCTGAAATCAACTACAGAACCCACACCCCAAGACAGGCGTAACTCACCCCGTCCCCTTATCCCTGGCTCCAGGCAGATGGAGCCCCTCCCACCCCTCTGTGCTTAAAAGAGGCAGAAGGGAGGAAGGAAACCACACGACAGAGACAACTGTGCCTTTGAAGTCCTAGGAGCAGAGATGGTTCCCTGGAGGTGATGGGAGTGAAAGGCATAGAGAGCGGCTGTGGGAGCCCTGAGCCAAGCAGGCGGTGCTGAGCAGGCTGCAGCCGGAGTCTGCTCGGGTGCTTGACCCTCCCTGAAGCGGCTGGTTCCAACTCAAAGAGGTGCTGTGTGGGGGAGAGTATGGGCAGGTAGACCTTTTGGAAAGGGGCTGCGATGGGGATTAGTCAGCCTTGTCCTTCTTCTTTGTGGTGAAAGGGACTTTGCCAGCGACCGCGCTGCCCACAGCTCCAACCCCACCGGTCACGGCTGAGACGCTGCCCTTCACCAGTCCAACGCCGGCAGCGGGGACGCTGGTCACAGCCGTCTTGGTGAGCTCCAGACTCTTGCTGCCCACCCAGGCAACTCCTCCCAGCGTGGCCCCCACTGCTCCCCGGGTGATGCTGAACAGGCCACCCGTCACTCTCCAGATCACCCCCGCCTGCTGCTGTGGATGGTCCTTGCTGGCATCTGTGGGAGAAAAAGAGGCACAGTCAGTGGGGCCAGATGGAGAGTCTTCTCCCCAGGCAGAGCTCACACCATGGCCACGCTCCCATGTGCAACTCAATGCAAATGCCACTAACGGGAGATGCAGTCCCGTCCTCTGTGTGTTGACTAACGGCAGTAAATCACAGCCAGCACGGGACAGGCTGCTGACAGCAGCGGCTGACGCTGGCGTGGCCGCAGGCCCTCAGAAGCAGCTGTTTAGAGGCAGCCCTGCACACATGTCAGATGAGGGACTGAGGTGCAACACACACCTATCTGCCGGAGATGTAATTGAGCTCACACAGATAGCAAACTGCAGTAAAGATACAGTGACACGGACGTCACCTCAGGTTGTACAAGCCCTCCAGAGAGCTCAGCGCTGTATTTAATAGTGTTAAGACTGTTAAGCTTAAGTTGATACGCTCTGTCATGCTGTCTACCTGTGCCAGCTGGAGGAAGGCCAGCACGCTGTGCCCACCCAAGCTGCCATCGCACCTGCCCACAGCCCTGCAGACGTAGTGCTCACAGCTCGCCAGCTCCTGAGAAGGGGCTTGAGCCGTGCTGCTGTGGGGGGATCCGGGCCTGGCAGCCCTCCTGGCAGCCCCCGCACAGCCCTCCCCGCTGCCTCAGCTGACAGCACTGAGCCAAGCAAAGGAGGAGCTGCTCTTTTCGTGGGACGAGATATTTTGGAGTCTCTGCCTTCTGATTCACTGCCAGTTCTGTACAGGAGATGAGTTACTAATAATTGCAGAAATACAACAAAGCCATTGTGACAAGAAAAAAAGCAAGCACCAGCTGGGAAGGCAGCAGCCCTGGAGCAGCAGCATCCCTCCTCACCCACTGCCTGCTCAGAAGAAAGGTGAAGAGGCTGCACAGCACTAGTGCAGTAGGAGGGCTCCTAGCCCCCTGCTACATCCACACCTGGTTTCTCTTCCAAGCACTGAAGTCCTCCCCACCCCCTTTCTCTGAAGCTCCTTGAGTAGAAGTCCCATGTTTACCTGCTCACTGCCAGCCTCTTTCTTTGGTTGTTAATAATATTCCAGGCAACAGACATTTTTTTACCTAGTTCCCCCTCTTGATGCCTCCAATCCCTTTTCATTTCCATGCAGGCTGGAGCCAGCATTGTTCCAGGCAATGTATTTCCTTTGCTATCAAGCAAAAGCCCTGTGAAGGCTGGAATGCCAGCAAGTAGCTCACTGAGGTGTGGGGCCTCAGCACACTGCTGCCCTGCTTGATGGAGATGTCAGACTTGCTCAGTCTGAGCAAACGCCTTCCTTTTACTGTTAGCATCTTATTTCACCCCACATCCCCACATCTGCTATTCAGTGTACTTCTGCCCAGCAATACTGTGAATTTGTTGGAGCAGAGACTGTGTTCCCATTGTCCACATGACACAAACACTGTAGGATCTCTAAGTACTGCTGGAAAATAAGCCTTTTTCTTCTTTTTTCCCTTTTTTTTTTTAAACAACCCAACCAGACAGCAAACAGCAGGGCATAGATTTTATCCTTGGAAGCACCGCCAGCCCTGGGGTGCTGGATGCAGACAGCCAAGGGGACTGCACGACCTTGCCAAGTGGATGGAGCTGCTGCGCACCACCAGCAGCAGTCCTAGCAGGCATTATTATTGTTATTTTTGTGTCCTAAAACTCTTCAGCTCCGGGGGTCTTTGCTCAGAGCCATAGGTTTCCCTGAGCTCTGGCTGGGCTGTGGAGCAGCCATCCCTCAAGTAGGTTCAGGACAGTGCCTGTGGGCAGCCTGGGTTTGCCAGCTCTGGTGACTTGGAATAAGTTTTAGATTACACACTCGTCTGATCACCTAGGCAGCAAAATGGAGCTTGAGAGGGGCCAATACAGACTTTCTGATATAACCCTAAGCAGATACTTTTCTACCGGGTAGACAATACATTGCCTGGCTTTTCCTCAGCAGTTTCTAAGTCCTTTTTTTCTTTCCCTCATTGCTGCTGAGACCTTTTGGCTCCATCTCCAGCCCAGCTGCCAGCTGCCCAGCCATTGCACACGGCTTAGCCAGTAAGGCATCTTTTGTTTTTTGTCTTCAGCCCAAGGGCAGGACAGCACCCAGAAGGATGGGTGTGCCATCATGGGCGGGGTGGAACCACAGGGTCCCGGTGTTCCTGCTGGCCATGGAAGCAGGATCCTATGTGTCCCTCAGAGGACTGCAATGCAGAAGCTCTGGGCATTAAGCAGCGTGCTCAGCTGCAGAACCAAGTGCTGTATCAATGCAGCAATAATCTCCCTGGCTCTCCCTGGGTAAACTTATGTCCAAGGCTACCTGGAACTTTTTTGTCTGAGGTTTTAGCCCTCTCCACGTATTTCTGGGACCACTGCCCAGCTCACTGACCGACACCACTGTGAACATCACTTAGATGCTGTGTGCTTGCCTGCAGGTGGACAGCCCAGGGACCAGAGGGGAGGAGGCAACTGCAGATGAGATTGAGGGGGGATGCTACTCTGCCAGCAAAGAGCTACAACATATTGGAGAAAGTGTCAGGAAATACTAATGAAGAGAGACAAGGACAAAGGTTCTTTCTGATTAAGCTAGGCAGAGTCAACAAAGCTGCAGCATCCTGGAGCATCAGTGCTTGAACGCTGCCTGCACCTGCTCTGCAGCCACTCTCACAGTCCTTACACTCCACAGACAGCAGGGAGGAGGGATGAAGGACCTGGCCCTAGGAGGGTGAGAGGCTGTTCCAGGAGCATCCCCAGGGCTCCAACACAGAGAAGACGCTGTACCACCAAAAACATTAACAGTAACAGAAAAAAAAAAAAAAAACACCTCAAATTTGAACCTATTTGAAAAGAGAAAGAGAAATCCCTAATGGCCCCAAAATGCAAGGGGACACATCCTATCGTGGCAGTGTGCTGAAACAAGTCGTATTTGTACTATACTCCAGAGGATGTGTCAAGAGCTCTCCAGCCAGCCCTGGTTAGTTTGTCTTCAGGACTGCAATAAACCCCATAGTAAGCTGTCATGTAAGATAAGCATCGGATTTACAGTGCAAATTAGCCTCTCAGACAATGGAGTGAGCTAAGCATTTTGTTGGCACAGAGGAGCCCAGATTAAGGGCGAGACAGGCAGCAGAGATGAAATACACAAAATAATCAGAGAGACAGACACACAGCCAGAGCACGGGAACAACTCTGTTCCCTGGAGCCGGCTGCAGCCCATGCTGCTCATAAAAGCTCTTCACCATCTGTCAAGCCCTCTTCTCTTCCATCAATGACCTGCCCTTTTTGAGGGTCCCTTCAGCTTCGCCTCGCCCCACGTCAGCTGAGAACAGAGAGGAGGAAAAGAGAAGAGTGAAGCACACTGCTGTACAAACACTGACTCTCCTCGCTGGGGTCGGTGTCCCACCCAGCATGCTCCTCCTGCCCATAGCCTCCCTCCACGCTGTCAGTGCAGAGCTGGGGTCCCACTGCTGCGTACCATACAGAGCAGCGCTTCCTCACTGGGTCCCAGCCAGGTGAGAACTCTACTTTAAGGAGGATTAGTACCAGTTGTTCTTCCTTATCGACTCATATAAGCAGCCTCTTCTAAACAGGAAGGTGAGGCGAGGGAGCAGCACGCATAGCTCTCCGTCCATAGGACACTTTTTTCCCAGTTGAGCCCAAGGCAAAGGAGCTGGGCTGGCTCAAAGACCAAAATGCAAACAGTGCCGGGCTCCAAACTGTCCCTCCACAGAGGTGAGATGGGGTGAGATCTCAGCTCCTGCCTGAATGACGCCTCTGGCAGCCATTAAGTGACCCTGTGATGGCAGCTGGAGCACTAAGACAGGTTCCTCTACCTGGAGAAATGTCTGGTCTGGAGGAACAAGCAAGGGGTGGAGGGTCAGTGACTCACTCAGCCCAGTCTCAGCTTTGCCACTGAATTTTAAGCAACTCTGAGTAAATCATTCTCTCATTTAATGCCTCTGCACCGCTGCAATTGAGAATGCATGATTTTCTAAAAGCCTTAGTTGTTGAGTCACACCAAAGCGTGCATGGGAGAGAACTTTCCAGTCCTGATGTTTCTTGGAGAAAAAGCTGGAGTTTGGTTCAAGTGCACTCCTAAAGCTCTGAGAATCCCAAATGGATTATTGTTATTTTTAACCTTGAGATTTTCTGAGCCTACCTCAATTTGAAACGCATGGGGTTGGCACTGCTGCTTCTCTTCCTCTCTGTAAAGCGATGCTGAAGCTAATGATCCCTATTTCCTCGTATTGCTGGGCTGTCATGAAGGTTAATTAGGTACAGTTGGTGCAGTGCTTTAAACGTGAAACTGTGTTTGTATCATCATGACTGGCTCTGACATATTCCTGTTGACATTCTCAGTAGAAATGCCAGCAACAACTTTCAATTTATCTCTAGAGAGGTTTCCAGCCTACAGACAAGTCACAATGGTGAGGGAAAAGCTTGCCCCCTCCCAGGCACACCAGCCAGCTGTGGAGCTGCTGACTGTATAGCTCAGAATCTCAGCTTGGGAGAGACGCTTCTTTTCCTGCACGAGCCACTAAAGCAGGCAGGGATTGCTCTGAGGGCTGGGCATCAATTAAACCTTGCTGCACACCTCCAAGGATGGCCCTTCTCTAGAGAAGGCCAGCTTTGCCTTCTTCCATGGCTCTAGAGAAGACTGAGCTGACCCTTGCAGGAGACAGCTGTACCAAGCATCAATGCCTGTGATGAAGGAACTGCTGTTCCTGCCCTTTCCAGCACTTCAGGATCAAAGACCTAGATCTGGCTGTGTGAAAGGCAAAGACTTAAAGGGAGCGCTGTAGAAACCTTGCACACTTTCCTTCCTGCCACACATCCCATGCTGCAACTGGTTGAAATGGCTCTATGGGTTCTACAGCTGTATCCCCCCAGCCCTGCTTGCCCAAGCGCCGACCACTGCAAACCAAGGTGATTGCCACCAGCAAAAAGCCTAGAAATGCCACATCGAGTTTATCCCTTGAGTTTTAAATGCTAATTGCCAGAGTCTGCAATCAGCAAGACATATCTGCCTCTCTCTGCTACAGGACAGCTTGTGAGATCCTGCTGCATGCAGCAAAATGGGGGCAGATGTCTCCAATGCCTGGTTCACCCCAGGGCTCGTCACTGGCACAACGAGCTTTAATTGTTCCTTGCACATGCCCTGGGAGCATTATTAACTGCTGAAACATCTTCCTTGCAGCATTGCAAGAGAGGGTTCAAGAGGGTAAATGAACAGTGGTACAGAGTGGCTTGTTTTCCTCAGCAGAGCCTGGGGGAAAAGCACTCTGACTCTGGAAGTGTGAGGTGCTGTACTGTGCTTTGCTTTGGCTGGGAATTTTCTGTTGGGAATTTCCCTTTTGTTGGAAAACATCACATCACCAAAACTACTTGTAAAGATGTGGTGGTATTACTGAAACCTCCACTGGAAAGAGAACTTGGGGAGCTTGGCCTCAGAGCAGCTAATAACTGAGTAGTGAAGCACTAAGCCTTGGGGCAGCCCAAGGATGCTCCCGCCGCAGCCGCACCCCCCCCCCCACCTGCCCAGTGGCTCAAACTGCAGATGAACGTCATGTCCTCTCTTTCCCTTTCACTTTATAGGAACAGACATTAACTGGAGGAGGAACGTAAGCTTGCCCTCTAATTTTGCAAGTGCAGTTGCGATGGTCTGTAAGGATCTACCATAGTGATCTTTCAGCTGGGAATGCCGCCTAACACCAGGAGGCAGCAGCCAGTCCCACCTCTGAAGAGCCCGGAGCATTAGGGAAGACACGTGTCCTCTTGCTGCAGAGGGGAAATAATGAGCACTAATTGATTGGTCTCAGGGAGCTTCTTAGAGACAATCTCTCTGCTCCCACTGGCATGCTTAACCTCCAATCTGAGAGAGAAAAAAGTGCACACTGGGACAAAGTCCTCAAAAGGTTGTCGTCCTCTGGCATAAATCATAAGTGCTTAAGGATGAGGACACTCCATTTTTATCAGCTTGTTCAACTTCTGCCCTAACGAGACCCTAGTCTCATCTGAAACAAATGTCATCTCTGACCACAGGGCACACGTTGTAAGGAAGTTGAGCCCACAGGAGAGCCCAGGAGCAAAGCCACACGGACACTGCCCATACAGGACAAATGAATCTGGACACAGCATTTCCACTTCCAACACAATGTCTGTTTTTCTCATTATGGAATACACAGAGAAGGTCAGGCTTTTGCTACTGCTTATACGGGTTACTAAAAAGCCTACAGGATGTCTCAAGGCCACTGACTGTGCAGAGAGACGATCCCAAAGGGCATGAGATCTCAATTTGCCCAACTGACTGTGGCAGCTGCTTACTCCCCCCGCACAAACCTCCAGGTCCTACACAAGAAACCAGAATGACATGTTATGGGAAGCATGAACAGCAAGGGACAGCTATCAGATGGCCTTTGCTTTCCCTCTCTATTGTGTTAAAAGCATCAGAAGTGGCCATCAGACTCACTTTGTTTGAACTTTGTGTCCCTGTCTACCTTCCATTTCCACTCTCTGCTCCACCTACGAGCTCTTGATGCAGTCAAGAGGCTTGCTTGGCAGGAAGAACAGAAAGCTGTGCCAGTGGCTCCTGCTTCTCATGGTCCTGCTGGAGTCTCATCTCCGTGACACAGTGATTTTGGATCATAAAGACAGGATCACCTCTTACTGTGAATATGGCCTAGCACAGGGGGTTCTTAATTTCATTTGGGGAATCTGCGGGTGAAAATGGAATTGTCCAGTGGCAAGGATGATTTTTCAGTGTCTTCAAGCTTTAATGGCTTTCACACAAAATGGCACTTTCCTTAAAAACAACCTTGCCTTTTATTTGTGCCTAGGCTGAAGAGACCATCTTTTAAAGCTTGCTCTTTGACCTATGTTAGCTCAGCTTTTGTCAGGGCACTACGCCCACTCTGACAGCTCTCTAACAGTGATTGCGCATTCTTTGCTGAGCTGCTTTCAGCTGCTCGTGATAGCACCTGGCACAAAAAGACCCCAAATGAATCACACGCTCTTGTTAAACAGCCTTGTTAATTCAGCTCTGATGAAGACGCAGGCAAAAAAAAAAAATCAATATTTGTTAAATGAAAAAGGACAAAACCTGGAGAGAAATAAAGGTCATTTTCATGGTTCTATGAGGCCCTTACAAACAATGGAGAGTAAATAACATAATCCAAGCTTATGTAAGAAACTACTTTTTTTTCCATGCTCTAGTGATATCTGGTGGATTTTACACAAAGGCAGACTGGGTTAAGCCTCCCCTGTCCTGTGAGGCTAGAATTCCTTCCCACGACAACGTGCCTACTTCACCATTTATCAAAAGGTGCCTGAGTACGGTCCCAGCAGCAGTTTGGGAAGGATCATGGAATGGAAAGACAGTCACATCTAACTGGCAGAAAGGTGCTCTAAGCTGAAAGATCGGACATCAGAAATCTGCTCTGCTCATCCATCAGCTGCCATCTGAATTTTATGCACTGTACCCCTTATTATTAAAGGCATAATCTGCCTACATTAAGGAAGCACATGATTGCCACTCAAACACTTTGCAGATGAGACATCCAAGAATTTGTCCCAGAAAATTTAAGAACAAGTCCTGCCGTGCTGACAGAGGTGACCCAGGCTCACGCATTTCCTCTTGCTGCTCCTGGAGCAACTGAGCAACGGACACTGATGTTTTCCAGCAGCATGGCTGGCACCAGAGAAATCCAGAAATTGCCCATTTATGTTAATTTTGTGCCTACTTTCCGCCCTAAAGGCACATGGAGGAACCGAAGTAAAAATGGAGTGAGGCTCAAAAATCAAAGACATAAATTTTAACTGACCTAAGGTCTGAGTGAACATGTCTGACTCAGAGAAATGACCCATTCACCACAGTGGCTATCTGGGAGTCTTTCTGTCCATCCAAAGGATAACAAGACAGTTAAGCTAAAAGCTGTTTGCTACCGAAACGGTGGAGCTGGGAGTCCACCAGGGAGGCTCAGATGTGTTTGTCTGCTCGCACTTTAGCATGCCAGCAACAGGCATGTTATTCTGCTGCTGGTAGGTGTTCAATGGCAGAGCCTCAAAAACTTACTTCCCAGCTCAGCTGTCAGGGGGAGAGTGCTGCATTGGTGAGTGGGCAGGTATGCTGCCTTTGGGAGCAAGCAGATGAGCTGGCAGAACAGGGAAGTACAGGAGCAAGTTGCATGTCAGACGATTTAATCTATTCCAGTGCAAAAATCACACCCCAGCACTACCACGTCCAGACCTCTTGCATGTCCCCTCACCTCTGTCATATTTAAGTATGACAACCAGCCCTCCCACTGTGCTCCTAGCAAGCCTGTCACCTGAAAATCTCAGCCCCAAATGCATAAATTAATGGTAGCACTAACACTATCCAAGGAGACATCACATCTTCTTTGTGCTGCACAGACAATGAGCTGCTGCTCAGGAATGTGAAGCCACAAGCGTGGCAGCTCCCTTCGCCTCCTTCCATATTCATGCTCTCACACTTCTCATCACATTTCAGTAAGGCACAGCAGGGCTCAGCGTGCTCAGCTTCCCAGTGGGTACTGATGGGCTCTACCTGGCGTTGTGGCATGGGCCACAGATAAGGTGGCATTTTTCTTTGATGCTCTCAGAGATGCTGGAATATGTAGGCCTTCCTTTGAGATCAGTATTTCAGACCAGTAGGAGAAATATCACTAATACTTCTGCTCTCATTCATTTTACCAACTGCTGGAAAACCTCTCCTATGCCTGGCATGGATAACTGTATGCCAGGGAAAGCTGACAGTCTGGAGGACCTCAGACCCCTCTGGGATCACTGTGCTTCTTCAGTGCCAGCCTGGTTTGAATCAAAGCCGAGATAAAAGCTGGTTTCTCTCAGAGCAAAGGGCTCAGTGGAAAAATTCAGCTGCAAGCCTATAGCAGCCTTTCGGGTCTCCATGTTAAAACTGCATTTATACTGTCTTGATTCTATAATGCAACCCCACATGGCAATGTAGTTATGATTTTGCTACTGGGAAATGAAGTACAATATTATTCTTTCTCTACAGATACCCCCTATATATATATATTTTTTTTCCTGTAGTTCTTCACACAAGGGAAGCAATAAAACAGGACAGTTGATTCCTTTAAAAATAAGTAACTCTTCATGGATGCTTCCAAGTACCCTGGTACAGAGCTGCAAGGATCCGGTCAGCTACCATCTCAGTTTTCACATCAGGGTGTTTGTGGTCCACACACAGTCCCATGCTATGCTCTTTCTCAACTCAAGATATAGCCTTCAGAAACTCCAGATCCGAACGTGCCCAATTCCAGCTTGGCTAGAGTCATCATTACAGAAACTCATTTGCACCTCTATTTTCCTCCCTTTGTTTCCAATCAGATGCCTACAGGGAACAACTGGAGTGACATGAATCTCATCAAAGGCTGATGTCTCATCAGAAATCCCATCAAGTTATCATCTAGTCACAACAGGCCCACCATGGAAAGAAAACATCTTGTCATGGCTTGGAGGACCCCCATGTACACTGTGTCCTCAGCAGGGAATTTTAATGGATTCAGAAATCAGTGACTGGATTTTACTTTAGAAAGTTAAAAAAAAAAACAAAACACAAAAACAAACGGAACACCTTTCTATTTAAGCGTCCTTTTAGCTCTTAATGGTGCTTTTCTGGACTCTTAGCAACAAAACAACTCCATGTTAAGAAACTCCAGGCAGAGAAATCTTAATTCTCCAATAACTCCACAGCAGAGCCCAGTGACTGAGCAGGCCCTGCAAACACATCTCCTACCTGCTGAGCACAAGTACACATCTGCTCAAGCAATGGCTCCTGCAGCGGGATGTGTGCAGCCCTGTTCACTGCTCAGCTGGAACAAGCTTATGGGACTAATTCAACCCCCACATACCTTTGACTTGGAAAACACCGCTGACACCACAACCCCAGCCCAGGGTGCAGAACACACCGTTCCTAAATGCTGAGGCCTGTTTCTGAAAGGGATGAAGAGCCACGTGGCCTCTAACCTGCACCTTCCAGATTCCTGCTTAATGAGTTTTTATCAAGCCTCCTGTGGCCGCATGCAAGCATCTCTCCAGCTAGGGGCCATCCCGAGCACAGACCCACGCTGTCTTCTGAGCACTAAAGGCCTCTCTTCCCCTCCAGCAACAACTTGGCTGTCTGAACTCTGGCTGGCTGATGGCAGCACCTGGATGTCAGCCAATGGCAGTAAGTTTTTCTGCAGCTGAATATGTTTAGTCCCCTTCCTAGGGCAGCGGCTCCATTACACAGCTATTGTTTATGACCCCAATTATCTCCCAGAAACTGGTCCTTGCCTGCAGTTAATAACCAAGGCTAAGTGATCAACCGTTAGGACTCTAGCAGACTGGTTGTTAACTTCTCTGTCGACCAAGTTCAGAGTCTTTTACTGCTATTAGAAATTCAGATTAATGATTCATAACAGAAATGGGCTCTCTGGCGATACAGCTAGGTGAGGCCAGGTAAGGGGGAAAAGAATCACCGCTTCTTCCTCAAGAAGATGAGCCTTCCTTTAACTCATGGGTGTCCAACCTTTTGGCTTGCCTGGGCCACGCTGAGTGAAGAGGAATTGTCTTGGGCTGCATATAGAACATATAATATAGTGAAAGTATAGAGGTAACAAAACTTCTTTTTTCACATATATATATTATTAAAACATAAAAAAAGAAAGGCAACAAAAACTACAGACCAGTGGGATATTTGCCCTTGTTTTTGTGAAACTAACAAACGTGATAACTCGTTAGCTTATTAAATTATTTTACAAAGGAACACAAGCCCAAGTATAATAATTAAATAAGAAAACAAACATGTCTGCTTAGTAACAAAACTGTGTCTTCCCAGGCCCACACCCGTGTAGGTGGGTTGAAATACTGTTATCAGCAATCACCGCATTTTACTCACCAAGTGGCACAAGCGTATGTAATGTGCAATACACATGGGTTTCAATGCCATTGGTGGGTGTGAGAGGTGGAGTCAGCACTGCCCTGAGTCTTCCCCTCCACTATCAACTCATGAAAAATATCACTAAGAATCACATAATAATGTTAGAAGTTGAAGGCCTTGTGGGGCCGCGTGCAGCCCACTGGGCTGAGGATTGGACACGCCTGGTTTAACTCCTTTCTCAGCCTCTCCTGATGTCTGGGAGATGGCAAAGAACGTCTTATTTTGCTGAGTACTTCAAACTTTTCTTGGGGCCTGGATAGCGTGTGCGGATCTCTGTATAAAACAAGCTCACTCCCTGGAAACTGCCTTCAAGGACCCTTTCCAAGCTGTAATTCCTAACCTAGTATTTCAGATTCCCCGCAGTTAACAAGAGCAAGCCAATACTGCAAATCCCTGTGGGGCAGGAAAATAAAACCTCAAAAGGAAAGGCTATATAGAACCAGAGCCCAGTGTGTAGAAATGAATCTCAGGTTTTAAGAGGACATCTATGGCCAATAACAGACACATTGTTAGCCTGTGCCAGCCTACCCCTCGTATCTTGATTTGTAAAGCGGCCCTCCGACAACTCATCAGAAAACAGTAGTTGCAATTCAGAGAAAGCTAACACTGCTTCCATTTCACAGCTCGCTCTTGTCCTCTGAGTTCTAATGAAAGACCATCAGCCTGGCTCTCACAGGCTCACAAGGGCCACCAGGTACCCTACAGGACATAATGTTCTGGATGTTCAGCAGCTCTTACTCCATAAAGCATGTAAATCTGAGAGTGGGGAATTACCAACACAGTCTTCGGCAATCAGTCTGGACAGACTCAGTATGAGAGCAACAGAAAAATAAACCCAGGCAGTGCAGCTCTGGGACAGACAATGACACAGGTGGGAAACATGGGCTACCACAAGTGTAAGAATGCCTGGTTGACAATCCACATCCTTAGGAGTTTTCGTGCCTTTTGTGACCTTGGGTACAGCGAGCTCATTGTCCACTTTGCATCCTCCGTACAGCTCTCTGTCCTACTTAGTGCTGATATTTGCTCTCTATGAGCTGAAGAAGGTGACAACTCACTGACATGATCGTTTCTCTCTTCTCCTGAGCTGACACTCAGATCTTCCTCACCTAACTCTACCGTATGCTGCCCAAAAGATGTTTACTTTCCTACCACTCCACCATCAGCTAGGAAGAGGCAGACGAAGATGGAAATCGTTGAGGAAAGGGCACCTTTCCCGTCTGACCGACTGTAGGATAATGTGGGACCACAAGATGTGCCGCCATGGGCAAGGGCAGGGCAGCCACCAGCAGAAGGGTGAAGACAGATGTTTCTGTGCTAACAGTACATAGGGAAGGAAGCTCCAGCAATGGCTAGAGGAAGCAACAGATTTTCCTGGATGTGAGGAAGGTGCGAAGATCATCCTGCACGGAGGGAAGAACACTCAAAGAGTGGAACATTTGTGGCAAAAATTTGCTAGTGCTTTTTCTGTCCTGCTCAGTTCATTCTCAGCCACAACCCCCAGAGCCATGAGAACACGATGACATTTTCTTGTGAAAATGGGCCACCAAGGAACAGCTCGCAAGGAGCCTGCCTGGTCTGGAGGGGAGCTGAGCACTGAGAGCCCCTGGCTGCTGTTCTCCATCGGGGCTTGGTGATAGCTGCCCACCATTCCCCAGGACAGCTCACACAGCCTTAAAAACACACTCTTTCATCCTCACGCACAAATTTACTTATTCATGTATTCACAACAGAAGCACTAACGGCCATAATTGGATCCATTACGGGGGTTATTAGAGCTCTCAGTCACTGCCTGTGCAGCCCTGTGTGGTGCTGGGGAAACGCACAGGAAGAACAAACAGGGCAGAGGCACAGCCAGCGGCAGGGGCTTTAAAAATGCGTTAAGTTGTTGCTGTGGCAACTAAAGCAAAATTTCTGGCAGGAACCGCCATGTGTGGGGAACTGTAAACTTCTCCATTTGTGGAAAACACTGGTCATGTCTCTGAAAGGGAGGTGGAGGAAAGGAAGAAAAAAGGTCTCTTTTCAGAGACTGCTACGGCCAGAGCCAAGAACAGTCTGCTTGCAAATTTATTCTTACGGCAAGCCCTGATGACGGGTGGATTATACATACCAGAGCTTCTCAGGAGCCAGCACACCGAGACAGAGCTGATGAGCACCAGGTACACAGTCCTGCTGGGAGCAACTGACAGGGTAGGGACCGAGCTGCCGTACAGCCCCATGCAGCACTGAGGGCCGCTCGCCTCTGCCCCCACCTGCCTCCTCCACGTGCACCTGGGGGGATCCCATGGAAACGCAGGTTGTCTGGGAAGTGACTTTTACTGAGATGACAGATGTTGGAACACCAAACTTTCCATCCATAAACAGTAGGAGATGGAAAAGCAGTGGTTAGGTCTGGAAATACTAAAATTTGGCTAGAAAGGCTGAATCTGATTTCACAGAAAGCACCGTAAGACAGCCTGTTCTCTCCGAGATGTCAAAATAGCAGTAATGTCACATATCCTGACAAACTTCACATGGTGTCCACCATTTTAGTGTCTCAACACAGGCTGCCAACTTTCAGGTTCATGTATGGTAAGCACCTCAATGCTACATTTAATTTAAATACAGTGCAAGATCATTGTTTATTTACTACCTATTCAGGCTGAACAAGCTATTGTTGTGTCACCAGTCTGGTTTTCCAGGAGATCTCCTAGATAATGCCAAAGCCTGCCACATCACCCCCTGCCCCACACCTTCCCTGCTCAAGGGGCACAGCCATCAGTTTGTTGCTTAAGAACTGTGTAATTCTCTCAGTTTTGGAAGCTCATAACCGCATAGGTGCCTGATGTGAGAATGAATTCTCTCCAGTATAGAGTATGGGTGGGAGCTAGCAAACAGGCCCTTAGCAAAAGATTCAAGAGCAACGACAGATGCTGCCAGTAGAATATTTGCCTACTGAGAGAAACTGCATACGCAAAATGATTGATGAGGAGTTCAGTTTTTCTCTGAAGTCAGCAGCTTCACCGTGAAGACTTTATTGCAAGTTAGACTCACCAGGTGGGACTGCTTTCCAGTGTGAAAGGAGGAGCACAGAGAACAGGGGATAAAGATAAGGGATGGCATCAGGCTGGCAAGAGGGAGCGCGGCCACGCAGCCCCATTGTAATGCAGCCAGTGTCCTTGGCTGGGTCCCCACTGACACAGAGGCTCAAGACTTCCTGACCCTGGCCCTCACCATTCACAAGGCTTCACTGCATCAATGACCTCAGTGTGAATTTCTTACACTGACTGACAGCAACCTGGAAAAAAAACCCAGGAGCGATGAAAGCGCACCGCTGCCAGAGGGGAGCTGACGCATGGCAGCAAGAGGCCCTGCCTTGGAGTGCAGGAGGTCTTTAAATAGACGCACCGGGTCCACTCTGCACAGCATTAAGGATGGCAGCAAAGTTCTGAGGTCACAGCAAGAAATGAGCACTTGCAAAGCTCAGTGAAGCTTATACTTATGATACAGCTCTAATTATCCTGTTAATCAAAGCAAAAATCCTTCAGTTTTGCAAATCTGGCCAGAAAAAGGCTGCAAACTAACAGCTCAGCCTTCATTCCTAGCCCACAGCACTCACATAAGGGCTTGCTAGCAAGAAGGTTTAGAAAAGAAATGTAAGGCATTATCGGTCTGCAGCTGCTGAAATCTAAAATCTGAAGTATACGAATGTTGTTTGTGTAGACAAAGATCTTTCCTTGGCATAACCATCACCTCAATCCATACTTCTGTTATCTACTGAAATGTACAGAATGTATCAAAACCACACATATTTTATTCTGGTCAATGCAATCCATGACTTCTCCTAGTGAACAATGGAGTTTTCTTCACTGCAACCTACTTTTAAAGTCATTTGCTGCTTTGAGACACTCAGACTTCAGTTTAAATGCTACAGTAAGCTACGAAAAAATCAGTCTATCAAACAAGAGAGAGGTAGACCACACACAGATCACTTCTCAATTTCCAGAGTCACCGATGCGGTGAAGATGTATGTTGCTGGAGAACAGGCCTGTCACTGGCTTTGGGTGGTGAAACATCAGCAGCAGTTAAGGTTAGCTGCAAAATTCTCACTGTGCACACATACCAATTTCAGATCTGACGTTACAGCTGTTAACACCTGCATCAGAGCATTTCCATACTTCTTGCTTTGAGAAAACAGCCTGCTCCCATAAGTTAGTATGCTACTGTAGCTGAGAAGCAGCCACAAGTTCTACTTTAAGTTCATCATTTTGAGGGGCTGGTTCCTTCCTTAGGGGCTTTTTAAATTGTGACGAAACAAGCACTATGCCAAACATACAGGCTGCACGTATGATCTTTCTCACTGGGTATACACCAACATGGAGACTGCTTTTTTCCCAGCCCGGTCCTCCTCCATGTGCAAATACAGAAGCACAGGATAATCATATCCAGTTCTCCACTGACAAGTAATGTAATGGAGGTGCCACAGGTAAGCACATGATTCCCATATAACTAACCAAATTCCATCTTAAAAATAGTTTGGCTATTTGCCCTAGTATGCTTGCTTGGATATCTACAATCTTACAGGTCTTCTGCTTAGAAACCTAATTTGCAGCCTGGATTTATTCATGGGCCGTTTATCCCCATCTCTTTTCGTGCCAATGTTGTCTTTTAGTTTAAACAACTGTTCTTCTCCCTCCCTGGTGTTTATTCCTCTGATGCACTTATACAGAGCATTCATATCTCCCCTCAGCCTTTGTTTTGCTAGATTAAACAAGCCACACACTTCTAGTCCCCATGCATAGACTCTCCCTTGCTCCCATCATCCCCAAAGCTTTTCTCTGTATCTGTATGCCAGTTAGGTGGATGTGCAGAGAATTCACTTAGGTGTCAGACAAGGACATGTATACCCCCTTCTCCTAAAGGGGCAGGCTGCATCATACACCCTGGGGTTGCATTTGGTTTTTCAGAATGCCACAACAGTCATCATTAAGCATACAGAAACCTATTTTTGTAGTGTTAGAAATTGTTGCATTTATACCATTTCAGTCACTGGTTGTCAGTTTTTGCCGTATGATATCCAAGTATTGCTATCAGTAATGGTAATACACAAACTGCTCTGTATCCTGCCTGTTTGTACAATCCACACCCAGTGGAAAATCTGTGTAAGGATCTAGAAACAGCTCTCCAGTCATCCGAGGGAAGCATCTGTCAGGGCTAGGCCTGTCCCACCCAGTCTGCACCAACGGAGCAACTTACCAACCATCTGCGTGTGACCTCCCCTGATACCAACCACTAACTGTGATGTGCCACCAAGGGCGTGGGGAAAGGCAGACGGCCCTGTGGCACCTGTGGGCACAGCAGACGGACTACCACTGAGGCCCAAGCTTTTCCCAAGACCCTCTTTCCAACATCTCCTTTGAGTCTGGATGCCAGGAAAAGATCCACCATCTTCTCGGGCTGTCACAGCTGTAGCGTTTGCAGCCTTTGTGCTACAGAATCTGACTTCCCTCCTCTAATCACCTCCCATTTCTCCACTTCTACTTTACTTGTTTTGTTGAACAGAAATTCTCGAGGGCAAGCACGGCATTGTGACTACAGCACTCATCAGAGACTGCAGAGAGCAGCTATAAAATCCAAGGGTGTAAGTAATACCTCCCTCAGATCTCTCAGAGCCTTGCTACCGTGACAAAAGACATTTGGAAATACTTATCAATAACATTGATTACAGCCCACATGCTCGGGCTAGGTAAGTATTCTCCAGTACTCATGAGACTGCCTGGGAGTGGGAGTTTGCTTTAGCAGGACTCAAGTTGTTTAGATGACTTTGGGCCAAAAGCAAATTGGTTTAATTAACACCCTATCCATATGGGGCTGTAAGCTGCAGAGCAGAACAGAGCTTGGAGAGGAGAGGAAGAGAACAGAAAAGCCTGATCCTGTGCTGGCTGTTTCCAAACCTGTTTACTTAACTATTAGCCATCGTGGCTTCTTCTTAATTTATTTATATAGAATATTTCTGTAACCATCTGCTCTTAAGCTAAACGAAAAATTATCATCTTTCTCCTGCTGCTGCAGAGACTCCCTTGGATGTTCTTAATAATACAAAAGAATCTATCATTTTAATGCAGACAGCTTGGCTAATAAAAATGATCTGTACCATTTGTAATTATGCCACAAATACAATGCAAACAAGCAGCTTCTCCCTGAAGAGACCAAGCATAAAAAACCCCTCTCACCCACAGAGGGCCAGAGACCAACACAGGAGCATGACTTGGTTTTTCACTTGCCTAACAAAGAACAGAGAAATAAAGAGGAGGACAGTTTTATTACGTCAGTTACTCACTTCTATAACAGGCTGTAGGTGCTTCAGTCCTGGCTGCGCACCATTCTACTTGGGAACATTGCTTCAGACCCTGAATGTAAAGCCACATTCCTGAGCTGGGTACCGTGTTCTACCCAACTCTACAGGACTGCTGCAGTAGAGCTCTTCAGTTCTTACTGATGTTCTTCCCTTACTGACGTACTTACCTCTGCTGTGCAATGGGCAGCTGCTGCTGTTCCAGTCAGCCGATGGAAAATTGAGGCAGAAAGCAAGTAATGGAACAGGGCACCCAGGAAAGTGGTGGAGTCATTGTTCCTGGAGGTGTTCGAGGAACGTGTGGATGTGGCACTGCAGGACGTGGTTAGTGGGCATGGTGGGGATGGACTGATGGTTGGATTTGGTGATCTTACTGGTCTTTTACAAACTTAATGATTCCATTATTCTAAAAGTAATAGCAAGGATGATGGAAGACAGCAGTGAAATGAATCCAAGCCATCAAACCATTACTGAGTGATCACAAGAATTGCTTTAGGTAGGGTTCACTTTAGAAAAGCTCCACTGCATGCAGTTTGCTAACAAATGGAAGGGCAGCTCTCCTGGCACACCTGCTGCCTGGTGACATGTTAGTGTGGCTAGCACTAGACTAGCAGGCATGGCACCTGGATGTTAGCTCTCGACTGATTTTTCTATGAATGGCAGCAAATCACTTGTTCTCCATGATTCAGTTTCCTCCCACAAGAAGAAAAGCAACGAAATGCTCAGAGGTTCAGGGATGAATGAAAGGAAATGTTATTTCCTTGAAACAAGCAGTTAAGGGCAGAAGAGTAAGATTACACTTCAAATTATATAAATAATATATGAACGTACTTCTTTACTAAATAATTCAATTGATAAAGAAATGTGTGTAAAGAAAGATAATCAATGTCTCGGGGATTTTCAGATCCCTCTGTGGAGAGATGAGCATTGTGAGAAGTGAAACATGAACAAACTGGGAGGCCAGGACGTGCCATGAATTCCAGTAGCCCAGAGGCCTGCCAACTTCCATGCTGCATCAGGAACAGGAGGGCCCACCCTGGCACAGGATAGTGGGCAGGAGGTGCTGAAGGGCTGTGCATGGGAGCACCCTTTGGAAGCAGAACATGTAACCTCAGCTCAGCCAACTTGTTGGCTAATTTTCTTTGCTTCTGTTTCCCAGTCTCTAAAACCAGTGTTTGAATGTGACAGCCACAGGCACAGAGCGTGGGGAGCCAGGAGAAAGGGAGGTCCCTGTGCTGCACTTTGCAGCATTTGCTTCCACCACCACGTCACCATTTTTGCCTTGTATTTTTGCATGGCCTATTAATATTCATACAAGACTTTCCATTGTGTTTGCACTTTGCTATCATGCTCACAGGCCTGATCCCTTCTTGTCTTAATAGGATGCAAACCTCATGAAATCAGATTTTATTAGCGAAACTCCATCAGATGCCCTCAGGAGCGCAGCACCTCAGTCCCCATTCCTGCTAAAGTGAAAGGGAAGCCTTTCACGCTGCTGACATCTGTAGAGCTCTTAATCTCATGTGACATTTTAATCTTAAGAGCAGAAACAAATAGGAGTAAAACATAAGCAAGGAACACTGCTGAATCCTGCTGAGTCAAGGCCCACGGCATCAGAGCCAAGAGATGCAAAACACCTTGAAAAGTTTCTGGCTTGCAATAAACCTGACAGGACAATGGTGCTGCTTCATTAACACCTGTATCTCGTGGATGGAGTACTGATGACTTATCTCCAAATGATTTCATTCAAATTCTCTGCCCTAGAGTACAAATCTGTTGGCTCTCTCCTATACAATAACCTCATCCCTGGGGGCTTATGCATACCGAACTGAAGGGAATTAGCAAGAAAAGGCAGAGCTGCAAAGTGGCAACCTTTTTATTCTTGTAGTATTCTTTTTATTCATCATCTCTGCTCCCAGTCCCTCCTCACTTTTTAAACCACTGACTACCAATGTGTAAGAATTTTCAACTCCACTGGGCCCTGCAGAGCCAAGAGAGGAGAATAAGATAGAATCGGGTGTGCAACACCACCAAGGATGCTCTGAACTTCTGGAATGTGTGCTGTGAGCCCTGCCACCTCTGGTGATGACGACTCCATAAATCAGTTTTTCCAGATCCCAGGTAAAGTTTGTGCCTCTGGTAGAAAGAAAAATCACTGCTCATGTTGGAAAGTGAACAGATTACTGTTTTAAGTCAGTGAGAGAAAATAAATACAAAATGTACAGTGTCATATTCACATCAGACATTTTTCTAACAGTAGAACAGTACATTAACACATTAATTTTGAAAGAATTTCCAGCTATAATAGCTAACAAGGATGTTGATAGCAGCCTCTTACTGAATAAGAGCTGTTCAAGTCTCGACCCTGAACTGCCCAAATCCTTTCTGCTTAATTAACAACCTTTATTCTGTATCAACAATAACTGATAGCAATTTGATGGAAAAATTGCTGACCCAATATTCAGGCCATTTTGCCAGTCAGATGCGATGCAGAATTATTCTGTAGTGAATATCTCCTGCTCTCAATGCTTAGGAGCACGAACTCCTGCCAAAGATCACATCTTCCTCTTGGCAGACAGCTGAGAAAATGAGACCAGGCCCATATGTATCCAAATTGCGGAGAGCAGAGTTGGGATTTAATCATAGGCTTCCTTGTTGTGGAGAGGTGAAAAGCTCTCTCAACTCACCCGCATTAGCAAAGGGTCCTGAGTGCAAGGACCCAGGAGTATCTTATCTTCAGTTATTTCTAATTATGGCGCTTTAAAATTGTCTTTTTTTTTTTAACCTGTTTTGTGAACATCAAAAGAAAGGAGAAATCTGTTGCTATTATTATCCATTCATGCTTACAGCATGGAAATGCAGCCATATATATCATAAGACCATTATCTTTGACTACAAGAATTCTTCCAAGTATATTCGATAGGATTATGGGGAATTGGCACTGGGACCAAAGGATAGCTGCAAAGTTTCAAAATAATACTCAGACATTTAGATTTCCTAATTACTCTACAAGGTGCACACTGTCATTTAGAGCCAGCTGAAGCTGCTCAGAGTTAGCCAGCTGCTTCAAGGCACTCCAGCCAGGAGTGGATCACTGCAGCAACTGAAGCTTTGTACAAGGGGAGCACCTCAATTCAGCGTCACAATTTATAAGGTCAGGAGGGACTGCAAATTCTGGCTTGTAAGAAGGCTTTAGGAACGCTGTTCTGTCAGCTTAATTGCCATTTTTTCTGAATCAAGATATTTCTGACTGATTTACAGACCTCACAAAAGCTTTCCCCGAAACACGGAATAGGTTCTACAACTCAACTGCAGAATTACAGAATACTGCAGCGGCTGCTACCTCAAGATTATACGTGCAGCACACTACAAAGACCATCCCAGCAGAGAAGGATAAAGAATATCCTCTGGATCCCAAATATCTCGAACAAATGCAAGCTTTTCCAAGCTTTTCCATCAGTGTCACAGACACATAAAACTGCCCCTTGATACCATGTTGGAGCCATTACTTGTGTGATGCCTGGAGAAACAGATGCTTCATGCTTTCTCTTCTATGTTCAACTAAGACTGGAGGAAACCTCGTTCCCAAAGCTGTGCCAGCATCATTTAGGTTCTTGGTGTGCAAACAAGGAGGTAAACAAGAACAACAACAAAAAATCATGTTAATTTCAAGCTCCATTAGAAATGCAGAGTTTGGCAGCAAGAAAAATCAATGTTTGTCCAGTGGAAAAAAAAAAAAAAACAACCAACAAGCCCAAACATCACTGATAAGGACAAAAAGGCTGAGGTTTCTAAGACAACGTAAAAATCTTAGTACTCAATATCCCATGTTCTCTTAACTGTGGGAAATTATTTTCTTATCACAGAAACTATCGGAGTTTGACACGAGCGGTATTTTGATGAGAAGCCAGCCAGCTCCAGATACTGTCTGGCAATGCTTTCCTTCTTTACACATTTGATCAACTCTGACACGAAGACCAATTGATTTCCTTTTTTCTTTTTTTTCTCCCTAAAGATGTCGTCAATTCTGGTTTGTTCTGATGAACTCCGCAAATGCCGCACCAGATACATACAGATCTCCAAGGACTGACTTCAGGTTTAGCAGTGCTGGATAACAAGCAGGAAAAACATCGTTCTTAGGTGTTACTAGTAGTCTGGGATAAGACTTACTCACTGTGACAAGAAAAAAACGTTAAAAAAAAAAAAAGGATGCAAGGGTTGACCTTTCAGTTGTGTCCAAATGGAGGCAGGTTTGAACAAGGCAATCCCCCCAACCTCATTCAGGGAAGCAGCACTGAGAGATTTCTGAGAAACAGCAGCTCTTCATTAGACTCCCAGTTTGTTCATCTTTAGGTAAAATCAAAGTCGTTCACTATCACAACTATGTTAATTTGTTTAAATGCAGCAACTCTATTAAGCTCTGGGGCTCCCAGAGCAGCAGTGCGCATTAGGTTAAGCTGCTGTTTGCCTCATCTACAAATTTACCAACCATCGGGGCTGATGCCTGATGGGAAATCCCATCGATTTCACTCCCCAGCAGCGGGCTTGTATGCTGCAGGCCAGCACTGCCCTTGGCCATGCAAAGTCTCTTCTCAAAGCTCGCAGCACTGCAGGCCTGAGAGCCTGGGGCAAAACCAGCTCCTAGGGGTGGCTGTGCTCCAGCATGCTGACCCATCCATCCATTGCCTGCCATCTCGAGTTCTTGCAGAAGCACTAAGATATCCTCCTGATTGAAAAAAAGACTCAAAGGCCAAGTAGAAGCCTCCAGTACTCCATTTAAAATTTCAGAAAGCGTCATCGTTTTAGTACCCTTCACAGGACGTTGTCAGTCTGGAGGAGAGAAAGGAATGATTCTCTATCACACGAGGAGGTGCAGCTGCGGAAGGGCTGTTAGTGGGCAGCTTCCTCTGCCAGCACATGGCATCTCAGCCTGCCTGAAGGCATCCCTACAGGAGTGCAAAGAAGAGTTCAGCAGGAGATGGAATCCACCTGTTCTGCACAGTGGTCCTAACACAAAAGGAGACCTCCCTTCCAAATCGTTCCTCTTTGTTCCCGACAGATTAAGTCTGTTTTCACTGTCAAGAATGAAAGCTATCCCAGAGGAGATCAGAGAATACACTCAGCAGAGGCTCCACATTAAAGGACTTGTACCATAAAGGGCTAACATTGTCCTGCAGCAAGTGCTTCCCCCATCCCCTGTGAGGAGCATCGCAGTCTGTGCCAGCTCAGGAGAAACGGGAAGACCTCAGTGCAACCTGGGGAAATCAGAGCGCTGAGATCAGAAAGAAGCACAGCAATGCTAGAGGTACAGCCCACCTCCACATGCAGGAGGGTTTCTGATAGGGGGAGATGTAAGGTCCAAGGATGATTTTTCATTGTAAAGCTCAATTTCCATGACCTAACAATTCTTCAAACTATTAACCTCTTAAATTCAAATTCCGCAGCCAGGAACTCTGCTCAAAGGTACTCATTCCTTGCAAACTTTGATCAAATCGCTTCTGACAACTTCTAGTATGCTGAGAGGCAACGAGGAAAGCAAGACGGAGGATTATGTTAGGGGAGGGGATGGAGAACAGGAAAAATTCTCATAGAAGAGGAATTCTTGTTAGTCTGTTCTTGAACAAGCTTCACAGTCAAAATGTTTTGAAGTCAAAATTGGCACGGAAGTATTTCTGCCTGAAGGATTTCAAAGAATAATCCCGGAAGGGTTCCTTGGGCATGGCCTGACTCCAATGGGAATTAGTTTTCATTTGACCCAATTATACACGTTTAAAAAGCACACGCTGAGTATGCCGGTGGGGTTTTTTGGTAAGCTCATTAGGGACTGGATTTTGTCCTGTACTGTATGCTCTACATCACTCCTGAAAAACGCTTCATAAAACCCTGAGACTAATTTCATAGAAGTCCACAGGATATTCCCGAAAATTAAACAGGTGCTGATGTGCTTTGCTGGATCAGACAAGGGCTGTGGCCGTCAGTGAATTCACTCTGTGCTCCCCAAATGGTTTTATAATAGACACCGACATCCTGGTGCGCCAGAAATGTTGCAGATTTAGGGTAGCACAAATGAGCTTGCTCTTTTTAAATAACTTTGCAGATCCACTCAAAGTAATCCAGAGCCTTCCGACTGTAACGGCATCAGAGATTAAAACACTGGGCCAGGACATGCAGCAGAACTGATCCCAAACTATTCAATCAAATGCTTTAAAATAATTGTTATCATTAGAAATAATGATGCCCCCCATTGTGTTGAAATGGCTGTTGTAAAGAAAAAAAATAAAGAAAAAAAATGAGATAAAGATTTCCTTCAAATCAAATTCAATTTAAAATTCTCTAGCACAGACAGGAGGAAACCAGAACCCATTGCTGTGCTCCACAGGAAACATCCTAGTTTATCCAGAATAAAACATGCCCTTTATAGTGCTGGTTAGACGGAAAAAAAAAATTGAAAATGAATGGTTGGATTCACAAAACCAGTGGTGCATTTCTTTTTTATGCAATAGCTCAGAGGCGAGAGCATTCACTGACGATAGAAGAAAACTAGGTTTAATGGCCCTAAAGATCCAAATTCTTATCTTCAAATTGCTTGTAGAGCACTATATACTTAGGCAATTTTGTACTTTGGAGTGGATTTGTTTTAGTGTTTTCTTCTATGCAAAAACAGTCAACCACGCAGCAGAGCAAGCCATGGAATTACAGCACGCTCCTTGCCTGCTCTGCCTTGTCACCAGTAGGCTCCAGCTTTCCACCAGCACCTTCACTAGTCTGCTAGGGGCACAACTGAGAGCATCAGGCTCAAAACATCCTCTGGCTTGTTGGCAAAGGAGCTTTCCTAAGGGATAGAAATTCTTCTGATGCAGAAGGAGGGACTTGCATCTGTTTCTCTTATTTTCTCCATGAATGCTTGAGCTAGAGTCTCAGATAAAGGGTAGCGTACAAGGAGCTTGTTTCCAGTGGTATTTTCTCTCACTCCTACTTCCTCAGTGGACATTACTAGAAAATTTGGGTTTAAATGAGCAAATTTAAATGAGACGGAACAGCCTCAAGTTGCATCAGGGGAGGTTCAGGTTGCAAATCAGGAAAACCTTTTTCTCTGACAGAATAGTGAGACATTGGAACAGGCTACCCAGGAAGGTGGTGGAGTCACTGTCCATGAAGGTGTTCCAGAACTATGGAGAAGTGGCACTGAGGGACATGGTCAGTGACTGGATGATCTTAGAGGCCTTTTCCAACCTTAATGGTTCTGTGATTGTATGAGAAGGCTAAGCAATTATTTCATATCCCTCTCCCCAGACATACCCACATTATAAAAAATGTTGCCATGCTCTACTTTGTAGAGAAATAATGGGAATTGAAGAACATCATTTTAAATTTTGGTCTTAGTGGGCCGACCCTAACAGGCCACAGTTCTGCTTTATTTCCCTGGGGAAAGAGAGGAAGTTTGACAGCACACAGGGTTAATGCAAGACAGCTGATAATTTAGTTCCCTATTTATTTACCTTATTCTCTAAATTACAGCTAAGGAGTTCAGCGTTGGGCATATGTACAAATGGTCAAATCAGGTTCATCATTAGCTGCCTCATCTCCAGGGAAGAACACATATAATAAGGTTACTTGCAAAATTATTAGTGCAAAAGATTTACTGAAAATGTCTGTAAGAGGTCTAATTCATACAGGCAATAATGGGAAACCTAGAGCAAGAAAATTAAAATGCTATGAATGTTTCTAAACTTGCATGCAAATTATCATATTCCATTACAGTGTATTATTCGAGAACTATTAAGTCACAGTATTATTAAATAAAATATTGTAATGCAAATGCACCAAAAAGAGGAGATAGGGTTTCATTGTAAAAACTGATGACGTGCATTTTCTTATCCTTCCACACTTCCCCTTAATGCTGTCCTAGTGGATACTCTCCTCCTGTGCAGAGCCTTGCCCTCTCTATTGATCCATGGCAGGAGGCAGCCTATCAAGTTAAAGTTCATACAATCACAGAATAGTTTGAATTGGAAGGGAACTAAAGCACTCCCTGTCCCAACCCCCTGCCGTGGGCAGGATTGCCACCCACCAGCTCAGCTGCCCAGCACCCCATCCTACCTGGCCTTGTGCACCTCCAGGGATGGGGCACCCACAGCTCTACCAGCTCCTCATCGCCCTCTGAGTAAAGAACTTCCTGCAAATATCTAATCTAAATCTCCCCTCTTTTAGTTTAGAAGTATTCTCCCTTGTCCTGTCACTATCAGACTGTGTAAACAGTCAGTCTCCCTCCTGTTTATAAGCTCCCTTTATGTACTGGGAAAAGATTCAATACCAACTGCTCACACCAGAAGCCTCCAACTCTTTGAAAAGACAGCATATAAAGGAACTGCTGCAAGACTCCAGACTAAGCAATACTAAGAGCTTCTAAGCCATCTGCTGGGATGGTTCATAATACATTTTCATTCTGGAGGGAAATAGCCCTGGCTGGATGAACGAAACACCGATATCCACGCTCAACCCGCTAATCCATTGGCAGCACTGTTGCTGAAGGAGAAGCAAATCCACGGACTGCCTCCACTTGCTGCAAGCACCAAATGGTCCAAATCCTCTGTGGACCATAAAACAGAGAAATGCATATTTGATAGAAAAATAAGTTGAGAAAATAAAAGCCCCACTCAGCTTAGTAATGAAATATACAGGTTATTTGACTTCTTGGAGGAATAAATCTGCAACATGCCCCAATTACATCCAGACTGTGGTGTGAAAAACCTCCAAAACCAGTTCTTGAGGAAGTAATATAAACCTTTAACAGGGAAAAATTTACTGTACGCCAAGACAACACATTTCAGAGGTCACTGTTGTAGTTTAATTGCTTGCCCTGTAAGAACTGCCCAGACATTGTGTTACACTGATGTACTGTTCTACTCCATGAGCTGAGATCCTGCCAAGCTCACAGCAACCTTTTAGAAGAATCCTGCCATTAGATTTTGTCCTCAGGATGTCTTTGGAAAGGAATGATGCAAGACTAAACACAAAAATTGGGCATTAAGGAGTGGAAGCAGCATGAAAAATACACTGTAACATGAAGCAACTCATAGAGGATTTTGTACAGACAAGTAAAAAAAATGGAAATTTTGTCAGGTTATTTCTTCATAAAGGAGTAACAGAAAGAGCAAGGAATACAAAATGCAAAAGAGAAAAAAAAGCTTTCTAAAGACATTTGGAAATCAGTGGATTGCAGGGAAACAATTCTGCCTCTCTCATTAGTTATATGGCTCACAAGGTCTACAGAGGTCTCCTGCCACGTGATTTCAGAGAAACAAAGAAGACCTGGTAAGCAGGAGCCAGCTCAAGAATCCCACGCACCAAAAATATATAAGCGATGCCTGTGCCATCAGAATCCTGTAGCTTCTTCCAGTGTTTATTCCAGACATCCTCTCCCTTTGCTCTACCTGCCCTTGTTCAATGAGGTCCCTGTGTGAAGACATGCCTCTGTGAGTACCGTGAGCAAATCCTGCCCAGCACATCTCCACCAAACAAGTGAGGTAAATGGAGTCCTCCAGCCAGTGCACCACACAGAGCATCGCCTTGGACAGCAGCTCCCTTTTTCTGGACTTTTACAAGCTTGCTGGAGTGGAGATCTTCAGTTGTTCATCATCTCCAGTACTGAGAGAGAGAAAGAAAAGATCTAAAGGAGTGACTTCCATTTGGTTTCCTGACATACACAGAAAAATAATGAATAGTACTAAAGCTGATTCATGGCAGAAATCGCGCAGAAGGCTCATGCAATTATGGCACAAGTGCAAGTCTGAAAGCAGGAATGCAGACCTGCGTGGAGGCCATTGGAGGAGCCTAAGAGAAAATGTGCTCACTGGGTCAGAATGTGTTCAGAGAGGTCTTGGCTTGCTCTCAGAAGTTAAAAAGATGAAGGGAGCAGGAAAGAAGGAAACAGAAATAACACAAGTGAAATCCAGAAGGGAAAAGAAAAATGTCCCCATAGTTTTTTCCTCAAGAGTCACTGTGGATTTTTGCAGCTCCTGTCTGGTTTGAAATGGAAGGTTTAATCCCATGGTTTGACAGGTATGACACATTTTATAAGTAGGGACAGGAAAGGAAGATAGTTTGTCACTGTGGTAAGGATAGAAGCAAGCACACTGTTAGTCTGTGAGCCAGACACAGAGTTATCATCTCACTAGTGAATCATGCTACAGATTGACAATCTGACAAACCTAACTCGAGCTGTACTAATGTTCCTCAGTACAGGTTCCTTACACACTTAGGGTCTCGGGGCTGGCAAAGCGCAGGTCATTCTGAAACAAGACAAGCCAAATCCTGTGGCATGAGTGTCTGAGCACAGCTGTCTGGTAACTGTGTGGGAGGTGTTTATTTGACACATCACTACAGATTTCTCAGCACTTCGGCATTAGGTTCCATACGTGTTCTGGTTAGAAAGGTCTAAAACAGCACAGGACACAGTGGAGAGGAGTATCTGAGTAAGAACCAGATGCAGGCAGACAAGCAAAGCCTTGACACTACCATCTGACCAGATCCCCCAGAAATAAGAACACCTGTGATCAGAACGTGGAACACATCAATGCTGCATTTACATTGCTTGTGACACCAGGGAAAAAACAACATGATGGCTACAACTGAATCATGCTATTCTGATGATCAGCTTGCAACAACCTTAGGGCACAATAAAAATCTTTGGCTGCCATGGTCTGCTGTGTTTCATAAGGGCTGAAATTTCAGACAGCCATGAGTTGGATGCATCACTTGTACACTGCTGTCAACATGAGGAAGGGAAGGGAAAGGAAATAAATGTGGAGTTCTGCAGCTGGGATTTGCAAGTTGAAGGTGGTGGTGATCTTCCAGTGCACGCATCACACAACTATACTATACTACAGCACGTACGTGTCCTTGGGTTGAAACATTTTTCAAATACTGTGAAGAAGTACTGCTCAAAGAAATCCAACACAAATGAGGGCATAGAAGGACAGAAAAGGGATCAGATAAGCAGGTAATCAAGGTGTCAAAATGTTCAGGTGCCTCCTCACACAGTCAGCTAGCTTTCCTTTCAGCACAGCAAGTGACCTTACACTACTGGGAACTAAAGGCATACTGCAGGCCTGCTGGCACGATCCTACGACAGGCACCCTGTCCTTGTACTAGGTGACACAATTTTCAACTCACACTTTGACACATCTACTTCTTCCTCTTTTTTCCTCCAAGTTGTCAAGAGGCTGGCTGCAAAAATCTCAGTCTACTTTGAAGTAATTATGAATGCCTTCCACAGCCTGCTCATGCTCTATGGATTCTAGTCCAAACTCCTCTGCATGTAAATACCATGCCAGTGTGGTGGGTTTCAAACTGTGTCCCTGCGGAGGACTGGGTCATTCATCCTGTGACTGTGCATCTGGTAGCAAGGAGAGGATGCAGCGAAGAGAGAGGGCTGGTTTGGGAACAAGGATGGAGAAACAGAGCTCCCATCTGTTCCTGGGAGGAAGGCAGGTAGCACGGAGAAGAGAAAAAGAATCTTGTGGTTTCTAGTAGAAGGGGAGATGGGCCAGGATTGGACTTGATCATAGTAACGCAGCATCATGTCTTTACTCTTCTGGGAAGCTTTGCTTTCTCTTTTCTCAGCTCATCCTTCTGTTAGCTGTTGTTTTTTTAGACAACGGCAGCTGCACAGCCCTTGAGCTGCTCCTGACGCAGCCACCTCTCCCCCTCTGATCTCTCCTGCCATGCTTCTGCAGCAGGTTCCCAAGAACATCTGCTTCAGAAGACATTCTGCAAGGTCATTTTCTCCCAAGTAGAGAAACTGATTATGGTTGAGTAGGACATGGAGTTTGGCGTGTGGGAGGAAGAGGAGGATGAAATAAAAGGTTTTAGATGTGGGTGCAATTGGCAATATGAAGACAACACATTCTGAACTTAGTCATTCAATAGAGAATTCCAAACTCATGTTCCTTCAACTTTCAACTTAAATATTACCTTTTGTGAGTAGGAGGGCTGGCAAAGCTCGAGTGCTCTGAAATCCTCCAAATGCCAATGGGAATGACAAATTCACTCTTGAATTAGAATGCATGCTCGTGCAATGTGGCTCATGGCACAAAATAACTCAGTAATTTATTTTTTTCTCACACGCCCTACTCAGTACCTCTTAAAAAGGGAGGAAATTGGCTTTTACTGAGGGGTGGGAGTTGCACTACATCCACACAACAAAGTAAATCGTAGCACTTGGCCTTCTACCCTAGAGCAACTTGGTATTATTAAGCAATAACTCTTTGAAAGCACAACATCTTAAGCGAAAACAAACAGCTCAGAAAGGCATCCAGGAGTTAATTTCTCTAAGTAACAGAAAAGCAAAATCCACCTACATTTCTGACACCTTCCATTAGTAAGTTTTCTAGATGAACAATTCATGACACTGAAGAAATGAGAGCATTAGAATGTGAAATGAAGGGCGATGGATGGAGACCGTACCAAAGAAAATGATAAATCATGATCTGAGCTACAGATCTGCAGTTCTAGGGAACACTGCTTCTTCTGACTCCACTGGGTTGTGGTAGACCACAGCTTTCCAATTACTTCCCTCTGCATTCTTCTGCTGTGGAATTAAACCAGGGATGTAGCTATGAAGAAGAAACTAAGAAGTCCTAAATACACCACTGTATAAATCAACGGAGAGTGCACATCTAAAATACTATGCATAATTATGCTTTTCCCATCTTGAAAAGGATGTAATAGAACCAGAGAAAACAATGAAAAGGGTGAGAAATGTTGCAGTGCTGTTGGTTGCGAGGTATAAAGCAGATTCCAGATGAGAAAAAAATAGTTTAGATCTCTCCAGCTTGGAAAAGATATGACTGAGGATGAACACGATGAAAAGCTATAAAGCCATGAATGGCATACAGAATTTGAATGGGGAATGATTAATCATTATTTTTTATAACACCGGAACCAGGAGGCAGCCAGTAAAATGAGCAAGCAGCAGGTTTAAAACAAATGTGAGAAACGATTTTTCAGACAACACATACTTGAATTGTGGAATTAAACTGCCATGGATTTCTGTGGAGGTCAAAAGCATTAATGGCTCCAAAAGTGATTAGATAAATTCACAGAGAACAGGTCTATCAGTGACTATTAAACATGATGCTTCAGATGGAGTCTTTGGCTCGGGAAATGTTTAAGCTGCAGATTGCTAGAAGCTAGAGACACAGACTGGAAAAAAATGACTCCAAAGCTCCACTAACAGTGGGGTAGGGAACAGATACCAACACTGAAAAGCCTCAGAAAGGCCTCGCTCCCACAGTGAGTCTCGGTCACTGCTGCAGGTGCTTCACATGGGCTGCAGGCCGGCATGGCCAGCTTCTC
>JAPSGF010000164.1:0-41110 GCA_035772895.1 Perdix hodgsoniae
GGCCATGTCCTCAATTTTATCGTACTTGGGAGGGTTCATGGAGAAGATTTGATCTTCCTTCACGGTCAGAGTCTGCCAAAGAAAAGGAAAATCCCTGCATGTCAGCTCAGAAACCACTATGGGAATTAAATTCACATTGCATGTCTTGTCTTTCACTCACTTCTCCACCTTCAGTCTTGACAGTGACCTTCCCAGATTCTTTGCTCTGGATTGTGCTTTTCACGTAGGATTCTTTAGCATGTACCACAAAGACAGATGACTTGGCATCAAAAGGCTTGTTTTGGGCCTCGATCCTCTCCTTTTCTGACTTTCGGAGGTAAGGAGCTGCCTCCCCAAATATGGCCATATCAGCATCTGTAGCCATGGTTGCTGTTTATTGGGAGTAATTTAGCAAGTATCTGGAGGGTTATAAAATACATTAGAATAGTGCATAACAGAAGAAACTTGGACGTATTACAGTGGATTTTTATGGTGCTATGCTACAGCATCACAGAGTCATGCAATGGTTTGGTTTGGAAGGCACTTTAAATACCAGTTAATTTTTATTCCCATCCCTGAATGGTCAGTGATGCCTTCCATTAGTCCATGTTGCTTAAAGCCCATTCCAACACTGCCCTGAACACTTCCAGGGATGCCTCTTCACTATCAGAGTAGAGAATTTCTTCCTAAGACCTAATCAAACTCTGCCTCTTGCAGTTTAAAAGCTTTATCCTTTGTTTTTTCACTACACTTCCTGATTAAGACACCCTTCCCAGCTTTATGTAGTCTCCCACTAATTGTTGGTAGGCCAAAATAAGGTCTCTCCCAGTAGTATTCTCTTCTCTGGGCTAAGTAAACCCAGCTTCTTCTGACTGTCTTCATGGGAGACAAGTTCTAGCCTTCTGATCATCCTTACAACATCATCTGGACCTATTCTAACAAGTCCATGTCCTTCTTACTCTGTTCTTCCTAGATTTGAAATCAGTACCATAGGTGAGGTATCCTGAAAACAGAATAGAGAGGGATGGATAATCATCTCCCTAGAGCTGCTGGCTACACTTTTGAATGTAGACCAGAACGTGATTGGCATATGTCACTGCAAGTGCACACTGCCAACTCAGTCCAATTTTTCACCCACCAGTATCCCCAAGTCCTTTCTGTAGGATTAGGGTCTCACCCTCTCATCATCCCACCTTACTGATAATGGGGATTGCCTCATTCCAGGCATAAGAGTTTGCACTTGGCCTTGCTGGACTGCATGAGGTTCACCTGGGTGAATCTCTCAAGTTTGTCAGCATGACTTCCCTTCCTTCTAGCATGTCAACTGCATTACTCAGCTTGGCGTCATCTTCAAATTTGCAGGGAATGAACTCAATTCCTCTGATCATATTGCTGATGAAATGTTAAATGTATCACATCAGCATATGCATCATCCAATTTAACTGATAACTGATGCTTTCTTCCTTTTTTTTTTTCTCTTTCTGCTAATGTAGAGCTCTGTTCTATAATTTTATTCTATCTATCTATCTATCTATCTATCTATCTATCTATCTATCTATCTATTTATTTATTTTTAAGAAAGTAAGAGCACGAGGCTTACTATATTACTGCATTTTCAGTGAAATGTTTCCATGGTTCTACTCTCAGTAGATATTCCATTTTTTGAAATTGTGAAGGCCCTTTTGTGTCTTTTCCATTTAGTATCTTTCAGACTGCATTTCTACGATAAATAACTGTAAGAGAACACTTGATATGCAGACAACTAGTATTATTAGCACTTCTCATTAAAGACTTTTCTTTGGGATAAAATAGCCCAAGGTGTTAAATCTTTCAATTATTCCACGGATCCATCTGCTAACAATGTGGATATTCTCTGTGTTGATCTATTTCTCAGTTTCACAATAGAAACTGAGTAATCTTACATTCATTAACCACTTTTGAGTAACACCATGTATTATTGCCAAACATATATCTTGAAGGAAAAATTCCATGCAATTGTGGAGCCAGTTAAGGTGTATTCCTCCAAAACGAACAGTATTTCTAATTAATCCTTCACTTTTGCCTAATTTCATCTAGCTATATCATCTCCAATTTAGAATTTGAAGATTTTTTCGGAATAAATTAGGAACTCCATTTCTATACCTACATAGGTAGATAAAGAGGTGAAAATCAAATGATCTATTCGCTTTTCTTGAGAAACTATTTCACTTTGGTTGTGGAAAAGACATGTTGAATTTTGAGTACTTTTATACTGTTTTCTGAACCTTTTACCATTTAACAATTTCTCCAGTGAATTATGTCCAGCCTAACTGAAATAATATTTTAATAATAATCTCAGTATCATTGTGCATTCTAAAACTCATTCCACTCAGTATTCCACTGTTTACGTGACAAAAACTGCTTTCTCTTCTTAGCCAATAAAGAAGTTATACATCAGACAACTTGTTATCAATTCAAATGCGTTGATATTATCTATTGCCGTAAGTGTAAGCATGACTGTTTTGTTTCTTACTAGGTTTTCAGCTTTGTTGACTTAAAATAATATTAAATAAGTGAGACCATTTCACAAAACAACTATATACATTTGTAAAATTGATTCAATCATTCAGCAGTTGTTTTAACACTGTATTTAATATTATTCAAATAAACATATATTTTTTTTCCCACTGTTTCCAGGCCAGTACCAGAAAACCCTTCATGTTTGAGGTAAAGACAAAGAAAAGGATGATTGTTGGCTTCAAGAACATATTTAATTTATAGATAAGTAACTGAAAACTGCTACCTGATTTTTTTTTTCCTTAGGGCCATTATTTATAAGCTTAGGACTAAGTGTCTATAAATGTAGAAAACCACTCCCTGTGGAAGAATCATGGGGAGAACATGGGCAATAAAGCATCTTTCAAACTACTGTCTCTCTGAATTCTGTCTGTTACAGGCAATCCAACCCATGTATCATACTGTATTTCTACAATGGACATAAATAGATGAAATACGGGGATTGCCAGCACAGCTACACAGAAGCTCTATCTTAGAGCATCTCTCTCTATCCCGAAAAAGCAAATAAATCAGTATCTTACCTTTTGTGGGACCGGATGAATGGCTCGCAGACTGGAAGCTGGTTGGTATAGTAAAAAAGAATTAGTAATTTCCTTCTGCTGCACAGAATTCCAAAGAAAATTTATAAATGGAAAATGTACAGATGTCTTGAAAGCAGATTGAAAATCCCAGCTGACGCTAGCAGCCTCCCATGGAATGAATATAAGTGTTTGCAGGAATGCACTGGTGCTTGTGGAATGCAGGGCCACTTTCCCTTCACCCCCCATCTCCCCAGTCAAAAGTCCCTGACACTCTTACCTTAGAGATTTCTGAAGAAAGACAAGACACACTGACCCCAAGGTACTTTTATAGGGTCTGATTTGCATATGTAGCAGCCACCTCCTGTCTCTTAGGTCAAAACATTTTTGGCAGTCTTAACTCTTAGCAGAATTCCCATTCATTAGAAGTGAATGGATATAATTAGACATAACAGGTCTGTGAATCTAACTCCTATAAATAATTTGACAAGAGTGTGTAAGAAGAGGGGAGGGAGTGTACAGGAGTATGTACTAAAGAAGATGAAAGGGACTGCATAGACACTGTAATCAATCAGATGATAACTTGAGCAGAGAAAGTAAAGTGAAAGAGCCAGCATACTGTAACATGACGGAGAGGCAAATATGCAGCTACCTTCTGCCAACGCTCTGAGCCTGCAGTGTGAAAAAGCACAAGGGCTCGCAGTGACATGCAGGGTCATAGTTAGAGAAAGGCAATCCCAATACAGGAAGAAGCATTTGAAAAGGAACAGAAGTCACAGGAATGAGGTTTGAGGGGTTCAGTGTACAATCAAATAGAAAATAGGCTGAAGCTAAAGCAAGAGAATGGGGAAAGAATAAGTCTTTGAGGTAGCAATAAGGAAAAAAGGCTATGAGATTAAGGAAAATAATGCAATAGGAGTGTGAGTCCAAGGGGATAACACTAGGTCACCACAGGTTCAAGGACCAAGAAAAACAAAGCAGGTTAATCGAATCTAGAGTTGAAGATTGAAGCCTTTAAGACTGAAATAATAGAGAGAAAGCTCAGAAGAAAGGCATAGAAATTTGACTTGTTTCTGGGCTGAATTACTCAAGGACCACATAAACAGATCTATTGAGCTGCTCACTGAACTTAATACACGTATCTTGCTGGAAGCAGGAGGAAAATGTGCTGCCTCAACAGAACAGAATGGTTTACACTGCTTCTGCAGAGTAAATGTGCTAGATGGAGGGAAAGATTAATAAATTTAGCCTCTCTGGAAGAGGAATCATCATGTCATATGCTAGTTTGGAAGAGAAGTAGTAAGCATTAGAAAAATCTAGTCCCCATGCTAACATGCAAAAAGAGACTCTTTACTATGCTAATCACCAAAGTGGTCTGTAGCTGAGATTATGAAGGATATTAGACGTGTTCTGCAATGTGGCAAGGAAATGAAAAGTAAGGGGGGCAGTGCAACCCTTTACTTTGTGGAGAAACACTTCCACACTCATAAAATGTACATTGATTGTTTAACATATAATTCCTTCTACAAACAAGGAAATCTGAACTAAAACAAAACTCAGCAACTTCACCTGATCCCTTAGCATACTGTTGCCCTACATAGCAGCACCTGTTGTGTCTCATGCCCTCTTAGCATCACCTACTCAGAGGTTTGGATAAGAAAGCAAGGAAATTCCTTCCTCCTCTTCTCTCAGCTGACTGTCACTGTGATGGTACTGTAATCCTGGGGCTGGGGAGAAAATTGGCAGAGGTCAAATTCACATTTGGAGTAAAACCACACTGAAGAATTACATTGAATCCTATGATTTAGCTCTAATGGATAGATCTTTAGTTGAGTTAAAAAAAAAACAAACAATGTTACTTTCATATCTTTAATGTAATTATAGTGCTTGAGAAATTGTGTCTGCTGAGAATTTCAGATATTGACTGTGTGTTGCCTCATTTCAGTGGTACTTGCAATTCTGATCTGGATTAAAATTGACTAAAAACAAAATAATTGTGTATGTTTTAGCATACATGATTTTCTCACAGTAATATATATAATACTGACAGCTAATAGCCTTTATGTGCAAGATGTTTTTAAACAAAGAAAAAAGAATTGTACATAACTTTTGGAAAACTGAAGGACAAAAAAGGAATAAATTTTCAAGGTACTTTTCAATATTACATGGAAAATATTCACAAAAAAAAATTTTGCTTGGTCTGTTTTTCTTGTTCTTTCCCTTTGCTTTTGTTTCCATGTGAATATTGGTTATCTCTCTGAATTTATTACTGCTTTTGCTTTTTCCTTTTGGTGCTTTTGAAAGCAGTTTTCTTAATTTGGAGAAACTCTGTAGTCATCAAAGAAAAACTGAAACTGTGACTTTCTGAGATGAAAAATCCTTTGTTTTAAATGACCATTACTGGTTGGCAACCCTGACTGTGTCAGGAGGGTTCAATTTGCTGATCCTTGAGGTCCCTTCCAACCCAACCAATTCTATGACATAATTCTATGATAAGTTTCATTTCAATCAAGCAGAACAAAGACAGCTGCAAGCTTTCACAGCTTTTCATAATAGGCTGACTGACATTTTTCTCCTTGCCTATCAAATCCCATGCTGCTTCCTCCCTACCACCTGCGTGAGTATAGCTCTTCCAGTGTATACCAGCATTCCACATTTGGTCAAGTCCTTCACCTCCACCATCGTTTCATTTCATAATAAATTATATGCAGACATGCATGGGGTCCTCCTGCAAGCTATCTGAGACCCCATTATCACAGAATCATAGAATGGTTTGTGTTGAAAGAGACCTTTAAGAGCACATAGTTCCAACCCCCTGCTATAGGCAGGGACATCTCCCTATAGACCAGGTTGCTCACAGCCCCATCCAGCCTGGCCTTGAGTTCTTCCAGGGAGGGGGCATCCATGGCCTCTCCTGGCAACCTGTTCCAGTGTCTTATCAGCAGAGAATTTCTTCCTTAGTCCAAATCTACACTTTTCCAGCTTAAAGCCATTTCGCCTGTCACTACACGCCCTTACAAAAAGCTCCCCAGCTTTCCTGTAGGTCCCCTGGAAGAGCTATAAGAGCCCTCTCAGTCTTCTCTTTTCCAGGCTGAAGAGCCCCAGCTTTCCCAGTGTCTCCCCGTAGGGCAGGTCCTCCAGCCCTCTGATCATCTTTGTGGCCCTCCTCTGGACCTGCTCCACTGATGGAGCTCACTGATGGAGCTCAAGCTCATATGTTCTGAAGAGCAATTCAACTGTCCTCATGTGGTTCAGGGAGCGTGGCCTGTGAATGCTGACTGGCCTGCTGGGGCCTGTGGCAGGCTGTGCCAGACCAGCTGCTGGCTGGAGCTCAGGGCAGGCTCTGGGCACAAGGTGCTGGGGGCAGAGCACAGCATGACCGGGACTGGGAGAATAGTGAAAAGAGAAAGGGAAGTATTAATATTCACACACATCTGACTGGACCACCAAAAAAGTTTTTAAAACCAGCTCTTAGCTGACATTTGTTGGCCCATGTCCCTGTGCACTGGGAGGGCCACTTAAGAGCCACCTTCTCTCCAGGTGGTGGGCAGCACTACTGTGCTCCTCACACACCCAGTGCGGGGAGAGCCAGCCGTAGGCAAACAGCAGCAGCAAGTGATCTCTCCCGTGGTGAGAGGCCAAAGGAACAAGTGTGTTACCAGAAACACCTAACTTTTCTCTTGCCATCCTCTCTGAAAAGCAGCTGGTACCAAAACCAGTGATCTTTTAGTGTGGGCTTGTGGTAGAACTCTTGGAATAACAGAGAATGTGTTAGCACACTTACAAATCCTTCTGCAGGCGATGCTTCTTCACTTTGCCACTTAGGCTGTGTTCAGCATTACAAAAGTGTCACAGAGAAAACAGGTGCTGCTAGTGTTAAAGGCACTGCAATAATCCAAGGGGTTCAAAGTGCATGAAAGGCATCAGAGATGTTTAACAATGATTTCTAAAATGAACTGATCCATGTCCCTTCTTACCTCTAGCTGTCTTCTGCTGCCAAAATGTTATTTACATATTTTATTAAAAACCATTTTCGTTTGAAGCTGGTGATTTTTATGGCAATTGAGGTGGGTTGGAAGAGATATCCAAAAAGGACACATGAAGGTCAGCTAGGGATCAAAAATTCTGGAGGGATAGCCAGAGATGTTTAGCACTTACTTTAAATAAACAGCAAGATTGAGATAGCTGCTAAAGCTTGTCACGTGTGCCAAAAATACCAACCAAGTCAATCACACACTGCCCGTGGCTTTGCAAAAACAAATTTCTTGACCAGTAAAAGGAGTCCCTGAAGAGAAAAACAACTTCACTTCTAATTAGACAGAGCCCATAGATACACTGTGTGCATTTTCAAACAATCTAACGTACTTGCTAGACCGAATGTTGCTGAATGTTTAGTTTAGCATAACGCAAATACTATGTTTGGGACTAATAACTTGTTCTTAGGAAAATGAAAAAGTCCAATGTGTTGAGAATGACAGTAATCAGGCAAGAAGACTAGCTTGTGAACAGAGGAAGGTGATAGAAGGGAGATGAAGTTGGGCAGCAGGAAGGTTAGAGCAGGACACACAGAGCCACTAGTCTTGAGGCATGAAGTGGGCCCATGGGCAGAGTTGGATCATTTTGTTCGTAGAGATCTTGGTATAGTGCAGTAGCCTCCTTCACATGCTCCAGGTGTGAGGAATACTTCACCACCTTCTCACTACCTTATTTCTTGAGGATGGTTGGAGGCTTAACACTTCTTACAGCATAGCACACTTGCCCACAGTTCTGGCCTTACTTGCAATTTGTGGAAAGGAGCACAGACTCCTTCTATCCAGTGCTAAAGCTTTGCCTCAATCATACAGGGAAGAGAAATAAAGTTTTTAAAAAGCTGCCCAGACTGCAGTTTTCTTGCCCTGGAATTGGTTTTGTAGACAAAAAGATAGCAGTGGACTTGTATGATATGAGAATAGCGTTGCATCTGAAGAGAAGAGTTTTCCTAGCTGGCATGTTCATCTAGACGTGAATGATTAACAGCGCTAGTCACAGTAATGTCATTTGTATTCTATGAGGTGATAGCTATACCTTTGCTATGGATCTGGGTGCTGGCACCAAACCCACAATTTCCCAAGCCCCTTCTTGGATGGCTATATGATAGATCCTCCCTGAGCAGAGATAAAGGACTTAAAGAAAGGTATGGGAGAGCTTAACTCAAACTGTAAGTATATAAAATGTACTGACATTACTATATAAAATGCCCAACCTAGGGCATTCCTCCCTCCTCTAAGGAGCTTTTGAAATACACAGCAATAGAACGTGAAAAACAAATGAGATGCTTGGAAAGAAACACCCTGTAGCAATTAATTTGTGCTAGTCATCATTATTCCCGATGCATTTTAAAAAATGTAAATATATTCTTGTTTAGTATACTTTTAAATATGAACGTAAGCAGTGTACATGCACTTTAAAAGTAAAGATTACCGCCCAAAATAATTACAACATGCTAATCATATGCAAAGGTCTCTACACTCTTTATTACCTAGACATAAGTGACAATTACATAAAAAAGCAACACTGAGGTTTACATTTTATGCATGCCCCAGGTCACATTTTAGCCTTGTGAGCCTCATTCCTCCTCTTCTATCTTCTTATGAAACTCCCGGCTCTTTGCTCGGAGCTTGTTGACCTGTGACTCTGCAATGTCAGCTCGCTCCTCGGCTTCCTCCAGCTCGTGCTGGATCTTGCGGAATTTGGAGAGGTTGACATTGGACAATTCCTCCTGTGCGGGGAAAGGGAGTAATGAAAGCAACAGTGTGTTTATGGTGTTAGAATGCCTAATGAGTGGATGTTTTCCAAGATATTTAATTTTTTTAGAAACAGTTCAATATTAATAACTTCTCAGACAAAAATCCAAATGCTGGGCAGGCAGGGCTAAGTTCAAAAAAATGACAAGGAAAGAAGCTGTTAAGTGCAGTATGTTTTTCAAAAGAGAAAAGAACATCAGGGTATGGGAAAAGCCAAGACCATTTTACACATAACACAGTCCCAACACAATCCATGGCAGGAGACAGTTTGGCAGCAGCTTCTAATAGACAGGGTAGGGCAGAAATTAAGAGAGAGAACAGGAAACTGACACTTAGAGCAAATCTAGAGATAGGGCACTGTAGTCCGTCCCCAAAGCAGCAGTTCTCAATATTATATTTTTCATTGCTGTGTCTTGCAAAAGCATTTAAGAAGTAAAAATTTCAAAAGCTGCGCAGAAAAAAAAACCAACAAAACAGAAAAGATTTTGGCTCATTTCTGAATGATACTTACAGCCTCCTCAGCTTGCCTCTTGTAGGATTTCACCTTCATCTGCAGCTTGTCCACCAGGTCCTGGAGCCTGAGAACATTCTTTCGGTCTTCTTCAGACTACAGAAAAGGGTAAGTAATATTAACACTTCCTATCCTCCACCCTAACATCCTCTAGCTGAAAAAAAGGCGGTAACACTCCTCAGAGAGCACTGCTGTCCAGTAGGACCAAAGAAAAAGACATATTAACCATGTCAATGAAAAAGAACAATGGAAAGAAGTCACAATATCAAAGAAATTGCAATGTCAATATGACAACGTTCTGACTTCATGAGAGAAGGATGTGTATGAGAAAGCTTTTTCTGCCTTACCTGGTAGGTCAGCTCCTTCACCCTTCTCTCATACTTGCGCACACCCTTCACGGCTTCAGCGCTGCGCTTCTGCTCAGCATCAACCTCCCCTTCCAGCTCCCTCACCTGCAATGAGAAATCCATATTTGGAGCTTCTCTGCTATCTCTGACCTGGCATTGCACACGCTTGCACAAATACCAGTCCTACGCACTCTGGCCTCCAGCTTCTGGATTTGCTTCTTGCCTCCCTTCAGGGCCAGCTGCTCTGCCTCATCCAGACGGTGCTGCAGGTCCTTCACCGTCTGGTCCAGGTTCTTCTTCATCCTCTCCAGGTGGGCACTGGTGTCCTGCTCCTTCTTCAGCTCTTCTGCCATCATGGCCGCCTGGAGGAGAAGGAATCACTTTGTGACTGGAGATATTTGGGAAGAATGCATCGACCATCAGCAGTGATGGAGTGCCCCAACTCACATCGGTGATGGCCTTCTTGGCCTTCTCTTCAGCATTGCGGGCTTCCTGGATGGTATCCTCCATTTCACTTTGAATTTGGGAAATGTCTGATTCTAGCTTCTTCTTGGTGTTGATCAAGCTGGTGTTCTGTTGAAGAAAAAGCGCATTGTGTTTTTTTCCAGCAGATTTAATACACTATATTTAGTAAAAACAATTTACACACTTATATAGAGTTCTCTTCATATTTATATGAAGAATCTCCCATAAATAGTTGTAGTAGAAGACTTCTGAAGAGCTATGGGATACACTCATAAAAAATGAAAATGGGTCTCATAATTATGTGAATTCTCTAGAACTGTTTCTCACATTTGACTCTGAATTTGGGAAATGTTTCCAGTTTCATTCTTGTGTTGATTCTCTTAAGTGTTCTGCTGAAGAGCATCAAAATCATCATTTTGTTTCCATTACCTTATATCAAATCCAGAACATTGCAAAATAGTGCCTTTAGGTCTCATGGAATTCTGTTCTAATGGAGTCTCTGGGGTAGGTTTTTTTTTTCCTATGGCTGTGATATGCTTCAGTAGTGTGGAATGTACTCCATGAAACTTCTCTTACAGTTTGTGAGTCGACACAGAGGGAATTTATACTTGCCAAGAAAAACAACGTAACCTTCTTTTATTACTTTCAGTCCAGTTGCCGAAAGCAAATTAGCCCGATTTACAGAATACTTGCAATGACTTTGCTAAAAGATAACTTTTCAAATATTTCTACTGTAGCCTAATGAAACTCCTGCTGCATCTGCAGATGAAAACTCACTTTTACTATTTCTTACTTGTACCATAAACATTACAACACATAATTTACTAAATGCTATTTATGTTCAAACAGCCCTTAGTCATTTTCTTTGTATGGAGCAGAAGTATATGAACATTTATTACATTTAAAGACTGACCTGGGTATGGAGGAGCTGCACACGCTCACTTGCATCCAGAAGCTCCTGCTCAGCCACTTTCCTCGAGCGCTCCGTCTGCTCCAGGGCTGCTCTTAGCTCTTCAGTTTCAGCCTGCAACAGGTTTGCTCTGCGCTCCACCATGGCCACCTGCTCCTTCAGGTCCTCCTGTGACCTGAGAGCATCGTCCAAGTGTATCTGGGTATCCTGGTTGGAGATATGAGACATTGTGAGGCATATTTTTCCTGTTTCGCTGTTTTCACATCAGGGTAGAACTGATGGAATTGAATACAAGAACATTTTTACCTCTGTGAGAAATCAGTGAGTACATCTTTAGTTTTTACATACCTTGAGCACTCCTTGTGTATTTCTCAGGTTCCTTTGTGCTTCTGCAGCCATGCGGTTAGCATGGTTGAGCTGGATCTCCATTTCATTCAAGTCTCCCTCCATCTTCTTCTTCAGCCTCAGGGCTTCATTTCTGCTCCTGATCTCAGCATCCAAAGTGCTCTGCATGGACTCCACAATTCTGAGGTGGTTTCTCTTCAGCTGGTCAATTTCCTCATCTTTCTCAGCTATCTTCCTGTCAATCTCAGACTTGACCTGGTTGAGCTCCAGTTGGAGGCGCAGAATCTTCCCCTCTTCATGTTCCAGGGAGGCCTGTCAATTAATTATATAATTGACAATATCAGAAAGTATACATAAGCTGTTCTGCTGAAGAATTTAATACAGCATCATGTCTAATCGGTCAGGGAAAACATAGGCTTCTGGTGTATCAAAAGGGTATAATGATGCTCAGTGTATTTTGTATACTAAAATTTAAAAAAAGAAGATTTACTTCTGCTTCCTCTAGAGAGGCTTGAAGTTCAGATTTCTCCTGCTCAATCTGTTTCTTGACTTTCTCCAGCTCATGAATCGCCTTTCCTCCCTCTGCAATCTGCTCCGTGAGGTCAGAAATCTCCTCTGTGTGAGCAAAGTTATATTGTAATACACCAGGCAGAAAAAAAAAAAAAAAAAAAGAAAGAAAGAAAGAGCCCTGGCACATTAAGGCAAAGACATATTTGTAGATCTTCAGGCAAACAAATGAGGAGAGGTGGACAGATGAAGTTCGGAAAAAGCCCTGCTAAGAGCAGAGGCCTGTGGACTTACGCTGCAAGTTCTTGTTCTCACGCTTCAGCGTTTCCAGGTGGTCCAAGGACTCCTCATAGGCATTCTTCATCTTGAACAGCTCTGTGCTGAGGGAGCGAGACTCCTTCTGGGAGGCCTCCAGCTCAGCCTGTGTTTCCTCATACTTCTGCTTCCACTCCGCCAGGATCTGAGGAGCATCAGAGCATGAGTACAGATGTGGCAATCACGTTCTGCCCAGGAAACACAGGCCTGGAGCCCAGAATACCTTGTCAAAGTTCTTCTGCTTCTTGTCCAGAGCTGCACAGGCGGAATTTGATCGTTCTACGTCAATCATCAGGTCCTCCACCTCATTCTGCAGCCTCTGCTTTGTCTTTTCCAGGGAAGCACATTTGGCATTCACAGCTTCAACGTGTTCCTCTGCATCTTGCAGGCGCTGTGCCAGCTTCTTCCTGGGAGGTTGTAAGCACAATTTCCACTGAGAAAGCAAATTCTCAGGTTCATGGGAAGCTGTGGTGTGCAGCCAGTATGTTACAGACAGTATATTACAGTGCTCTCTTCAATTTTCTGTTATTAGTTTCTGTCAGCCTTCCTCACTCTCCTTCCACATACTTGGCCTCCTCCAGCTCCTCTGTGCGCTGAATAGCGTCCGTCTCATATTTGGTTCTCCACTGGGCCACTTCGCTGTTGGCCTTGGACAGGGCACGCTGCAGCTCACCCTTGGCTTCCTGCTCCTCCTCATATTGTTCCCGGAGCAAGTCACAGTCATGGCGGGCAGACTGCAAGCTGTGGGCCAGGGCGTTCTTGGCCTGTGGAGAGAAGTTGTAGCATGATGAAGAATAGAAATCTCTTGGAAAGTGTTCTGATTGAGAAATTATTGGACTCTGAACAAATTTTTCATGAAAATAATGGCAATATATAGAATGAGGAATGAGTAGCTGGGAATTTGCAACATCTTCCAAGGACAGGTGGCAGATATCACGAATGTAACAACTTGTGCTGAATTAACTATCATTTTTTTCCCTCTCAATTTAGTATGTCTGCAGCACCTTTTGGTAAGGGGGATGCACTGGATAAAACAAAATTTTGCATAACCTCCTCACCTTTATCTCCTCCTCTAAATGCCTCTTGAGTTCCTCAATCTGTTGGGTGAATGCCTGCTTGCCTCGAGATAGCTGAGAAATCAGAGCATCTTTCTCCTCCACCTGGCGCGAATATTCACCTGGGAAAGTTTGCAGATACTCAGGCCTTTAATTGCCATTGATGACAGTGTTGTGGACAATTTGGACTGGGATTTAAGACAGTATATTTCAAATACATTGCTTTCAAAAAATTCTAATATTAATTCATACATTTCTCCTTATAGGAGAGACAATTCTGTTGGACAGGCCTCATGTAAATTATAAGGTAAATTATACACTGAGTTAATCATAGAAACACATGATGATTAGGTTGGAAAGGACTTTCAGAGGTCATGTGGTCTAACATTTTGAACTACATGAAATTGCTGTCTGTGATCCTCTCTGTGTCTCCTCTACTTTAAATGGAACAGGCTCAACTCTGTCATTGTTCAGTGACATATCGGAAACATGAAAGTCTTACCTGATTCTGTATGCAGACGAGCTCTTTGAGCATTAATATCATTGATCATCCGTTGGTGCTCCTCTTCTTTTGTCTTAATCTCACTCAGCTGATCTTCCAATGCTCGGCATGTCTTCTCCAGACTTGCCTATATGTCAGCATACAGAAAGAGAATTAGCAGTTTACACTCCCCATGAAGGTGAATTCCACAGAATTCCAATGAGGCATATAGGTTTGAACCTATAAGGTAATACTGTACCTTAGCTTTGGAGACAGACTCCATGTTGCTGGCCAGGTCATCAATCTCCATCTTCAGCTCACTCTTCTCCTTCTCCAGCTTCTGCTTGACTCGTTGCAGGTTGTCGATCTGCTCCCCAAGCTCCGCTGTGCTGTCCGCATGCTTCTTCCGCAGGGCGGCAGCCGTGGCTTCATGCTGCAGCGTGGCCTCTTCGAGGTCACGGCGCATCTTCTGAAATTCTGCCTCACGCTTCTTGTTCATATCGATCTGAGCTGCCGTAGCCCCTCCTGCTTCCTCCAGACGCTCACTGATCTCCTCCAGCTCCCTGGAGAGGTCAGCTCGGTGCTTCTCTGCTTTGGCCCGAGAGGTTCGCTCTGCCTCGATTTCCTCCTCCAGTTCCTCAGTACGGGCCTGGGGAACATCAGGAACCCTTCACACCCATGTCCTTCTCCTTCAGATGTTTTCTGAAGGGCAGAAGGGAAGGACCAGAGACTTGCCTGCAGCTCCTTGATCTTCTTCTGTAACTGCATGCCCAGGGCTTGCTCATCCTCAATTTTGCTCTGGATTTGGCTGATTTCAAAGTCTTTCCTTTTGCACAAAACAAACTGCATTAACACCTGAAAAAAAACTACTATGTGCATCAGCCCAGCATTCAGGTATCCCACAACCACACTTACTTCTTCAGTTTCTCATCCAGCTGCTGTTTATCATTTTCCAAATCCATTATGCTATCATGGGATAGCTTCAGGTCTCCTTCAAGTTTCCTCTTAGCTCTCTCAAGGTCCATGCGCAGCTTCTTCTCTTGCTCCAGGGACCCTTCCAGCTAAACAGAATGAGATCATTAGTGCGCTGCCAGCCATGTTCATCTTCACAACTGTCCTATAATAGTCATATGCTTTTGTTCTTACATCGTCCACTTGCTGCTCCAGCTTGGTTTTAGCTTTGGTCAGCGTATTGACTTTGTCCTCTTCAGCCTGCAGGTCATCCAGTGTCTGCTGATGGGCCTCCTGGAGGGCTTTCTTCTCTTTTGTCAGCTTGGCAATGTTCTCATCCAGGGCTGCCATCTCCTCTGTGAGGTTTTTCACCTTTCATAAGAAGGGAGCAAGTATAATTAAAGCAAGTAGGTTCAAGACTCCTTGTAACATTTGGACTCACAACCCTCTTGAGTCTTTTCCAACTGAAGACATTCTGTAATTCCAAAAGCACAAAAACACAAAACGTTCTTTATTGGAGTGTGATTGACATCTGCCTCATACCTTGTTTTCAGTGGCGTGCTTTTCCTTCTCAACTTTGGCTAACGTTAATTCCAGGTCATCTATATCCTTCTTCAGCTCTGAGCATTCATCCTCCAGTTTCCTCTTCTTGGCTGTCAGCTCAGCATTAATTTCCTCCTCATCCTCAGCCCGTTCTGTGACCTCCTTAATTTTGGCTTCCAGCTGGATTTTGGTTTTGATGAGCTGATCACATCTTTCTTCTGCATCTGCTAATGCATCTGCTTCCTGAGGGGAAGGATTTTTTCTACTTCCAGTTTTTAGCAGTCTTGGAATAGAAAAGTAGTCTTTCATTTTGAATAAGAAGACATGGAATTTCTATTCTTGTGGGAAATGTTTTTTTTGTTTGTTTGTTTGTTTGTTTTTTAAGTCAGAATTTGTTTTTAGTTCTACTTCATCCTCAAGTCCCCTCTTGTTGTATAAATATGTTGTTGTATAAATAAGATTTAGAAATATAAAAAAAACCAGCCAGTTTTGTGTGCAGATGGGGGATTCTCTACTGTGAAAGAGAACTTAGACTTTGCTTGTTTTCCCCCAGGAGTAAATAATACTCACAGACTGCACTTGGAGCTGCAGATCATTTTTCTCTTGTAGCAGAGACACCATTTTCTCCTCCAACTCCTTCCTCTTTGCCTCAGACTTTGCAAGCTCTTCCTTGGTCTTCTCAAACTCTTCCTTCATGTTGGCCATCTCCTTCTCAGACTCTGCACTCTTCAGCAGGGGCTTGATCTTGAAGAACAGCTTCATCCAGGACCAGTGCTTGACATTCATGAATGAACGAACGTTGTACTGGATGCAGAAGATGGACTCTCTGAAGCATAATTAAAATGTACATTTGATTATTTTGTGTGATATGATCATTAGGACTTTTCCCAAAGTAAAGTGCCTTTAAGTGAAGATGGGAAACACCTACCTCCTCTCCACCATTCTCTGGTACTCCACTCTCATCAGGAAGCCCCTGCACCTGGCCTGTGTGCGAGTGATGAGCTGTGCCAGCTTCTCATCCCTCATCTCCTCCAGGAGTCCCAGCAGCCCAGCTTTGAAGAACACCTTGAGAAACAGAATGTTGTAGCACATAATTTTCTGGTACTGCAAAGTACAGATACATAGTACTTCAGTCAAGCAGTATTTGCACCTTGGTGTGACCAAATTTGTACTGGGTGTGGTCCACATCGATTGACCCAAGGAGCTTCTCAGAAGCTTTCTTGCTGTCAATGAACTGTCCCTCAGGGATGGCGCTGGCATTAAGCACCTTGTATCTGAGGAATGAAAGAAGATATGAGTTAATGTAATCTCAAGTTGTAAGGTTATGCTGTTGTATTGAAATTAATGATATTCTTTCCTGCAGAATGAGCCTGTGGCATTCCATCCCTTTTTATAGATAACATTAATAACTAAGTTCAAATTCAACAGCAAAATAGAAGTAAGTTTTAAAGTCTAGGTGTAAATAGAAAGCTGATCTCTAAGTATTGCATTCTGTTATATTTGTTTCTAACATTATGCTGATGTTCTTAAATATACATTTGCTAGACAGGAACATTGCCACTGTGTGCATAGTAAGAAATTATTATTCCCTGAAAATCAGATGATACAGTGTCTAAAGCATTCTGAGTTTGTAATTTCTGCATAAGATTTTTTTGCAACCAGGTATCAGTCTTCACTGTTTTAATCTTGTGAGCATAAGCTTTTGTAGCTCTAGTTTACTTCCATAGTCAGACATTTTGGCAAAACTTGATTTTTTGATGAATAGAAGTCAGTGAGGACATCTGATGAGCCCTACATTTCTCAACAGTTTCTCCTATGCTAGACATAAATGTTGGTTTTGGTTATATGTTCCAGCAATTTTCTTTCATTTCAGATTTAATTAGGAAGTTTTGGAATTCAAGTTAACCATCAATCTTAAGTAGTTAAAAAGTGCACTTAAGCAGTAAAGATTCAGTGGAGAACAGGAAAGAATCTGACCTCTGTTTGAAGTCTGCATAGAGGATTCTGCTGGGGAATCCCTTTCTGCAAATTCTGATCCCTTCTAGCACACCATTACAACGCAACTGATGCAGCACCAGTTCATGCTCCATGGCACCTAAGCAAATGAGATAATTATTTGGTATTTCATTATAAAGGATAGAGCATAATGGATGCATTACGATAAGATTTCTCTCTACTTCAGGTTCTTACCGGGAGTTTTTGTTTCATTGGGGATGATACAGCGCACAAAATGAGGGTGAGTGCTCCGTAGATTGGTCATCAGCTTGTTCAGGTTCTCCTGTGGAACCAAGAACAAAGGTTTTTCATTAACAAATGTTATCTCTACAGTTTTGTGAGATACTTGAGCTGTTGTAAAGGAATAATGGACTTGATATTCCCATGTAGAACCACACCAATTTGAGGTTATTTTTATAGTTTTTAGTTTTGAAGTCCTGGTTTGGAGTGATGGCAAAGCTGTTCAGAGATATACATATTTTATTCAGTATGAAAAACTGTACGGGATGCCAGATTATATCTAGTGTTCAAATAAAGGTGTTTCCATCTGCCTTACTCTCTGGAGGTGTTGGCATTTCCCTGTTGTTTTGAGATCATGTGTATAGTCATTTGCAAAAGTATGTGCAGATCCAGACTAGACACTCCTTCAGGCAGGCATCCATATCCATCATTGTAATTCCAGGAGGATTCCAGGACGGAGGAGAGCTTACCCTACTTACCCTCGTGCATATAATTAAATGAAACTTTAGCCTGACCTAGGCTACTTTTTCTAATGTTCAAGGAAGGACTAACTCAATTTCTATCTTTCCTCTGGCCTCATCTGACTTGAAGTTAGCCTTTTCATGAAAAAGATGTTTTGGATACAGAGAAAAATGTTAATTGATTCAGTAAAATGCCTTATGGAGTTTAACTTGGAGTGTCAGAATCTTCAAGAAGAAAAAAGAGAAAGATCAAGAGACAAATACTTCTGTACTTACCCTGAAAAGAGCTGATACAGTCTGGAAAGAAGAACCCTTCTTCTTGCCTCCCTTCTTGCCACCACCGCCACTCTCTGAAGAATAGCCAAGTAAGAAGGTATTACAACTTTGGGCTGTACAATTTTCCTGTGAAAGACTGCAAGAATCTTGGTCATATATAAAGATCAAACTAAGAAAGGAAACTAGGATAAGGCGGGAAGTATAGAAAACATTCGGACTAAAAGAACAGAGGACCAAGAGTATTGATGAACTGGAATCTTCAGGATTCTCATGGTTGAGTGGATGTCTGAGACAGATTCACTGTTTTTTCTTTATTAATAAACTCCAGTCATGGAAGACCCTGCACAACATGCAGTTTCTGAAAAACATTCTACTGATATTCACTGTTACCAGAATCGCTAAATAAGAAAATAAGAATTTCAAAGGACTGACCTGCTTCTCCGCCAGCAGAGGCAAACAGTAAGGCTAGTGTCTTCAAGGATGATTTCTGGTACAGCCCCACAACAGTTTCATTCAGGGGGTCCTTGTTCTTGTCAAGCCAGCCAGAGATGTTGTAGTCCACTGTGCCAGCGTAGTGCACCAAGGAGAAGTGGGCCTCAGCCTTGCCTTTGCCAGGCTTGGGCTTCTGGAAGTTGTTGGACTTGCCCAGATGCTGGTCATAGAGCTTGTTCTTGAAAGAGGTGTCAGTTGCCTTGGGGAACATGCACTCCTCTTCCAGGATGGAGAAGATGCCCATGGGCTGGGAGAAATATGAATACATAGAAAGAAAGCATTCAGGAGAAGGAAAGTAAATAAAATTTCATTCCAGCTTGCCTTCTGGCTCAAGACATTCTATCTTTCTATAATTCTATAATTCTATGACTTTACGATTCTTTTGTATTGGACATTGTATATTAGAAGATACCTTCTCAATGAGCTCAATGCAAGCAGCCAAGTCCATCCCAAAGTCAATGAATTCCCAGTCAATGCCTTCCTTCTTGTACTCCTCTTGTTCCAGCACAAACATGTGGTGGTTGAAAAACTGTTGCAGTTTCTCATTGGTGAAGTTGATGCACAGCTGTTCCAGGCTGTTGAACTAAAGAATACACATAGAGTTTATTATTAATATAAATATGAAAAAGTGAGGATAAAGAACAGCACCGTTTCTTTTTTAACAAATTACGGAAGGATCTGCAAGTGGATCCTTCTCTACTCAGTCAGGAGTTGGAAACATCAGGATGTCTCTGCTGACATGCTGAACTTCATTCATATGTTTATGAACTCCTTTAAACTTGTCAGTTTTGATATCTCCTAGACTGCCCCAGTTCCATTAAAGGATTTACAGTTACTGATTTAAAAGAATGTCACAAACCATCTAAGCACTGAATATCTGTGGAGTTTGTCTCTATGCTTTATGTACAAAGTATTAATCTGCTTTTTGTAAACAGTAAAAACCCTACATTTACAAATGTCAGATGGCATATGTGCAATACAACTCTATTCTCAAGAAATCATTGTAGAAGTTATGATGCTTTATAGGCAATCTTAAAGAATCAAAACCCTTTTTGAAAAAAAAAAAAAAAAGACAATTTCTTCTTAAATACTTCAACACACAGTTACTTTTAAAACTGTGTTAAAACACCACTCTTACATCAAAGATCTCAAAGCCAGCGATGTCCAGTACACCAATGAAGTACTGCCTGGGCTGCTTGGTGTCTAGCTGCTGGTTGATGCGAACGACCATCCACAAGAACATCTTCTCAAAGACAGCCTTTGCCAGAGCACCAACTGAATTGTACACCTAAAACAAAACCAGGAGATTTCCAGTTAATCAGAACAAAACTGAAAGTCTGGGGTATCAGTTATCAAACACTGCCCAGATGCGGGTCATAGAGCTGGTTATTGAAAGAGGTGTCAGTTGCCAAGCACTAGAGTTTTATTACCTGCTGCACAGTCTGACCCTTGGTCACAAATTCATTCCCAACTTTGACTCGGGGGTAGCACAGGGCCTTGAGCAGGTCTGCTGAGTTGAGACCCATCAGGTAGGCAGCCTTGTCTGCAACTAAAGAGAAAAAAAAATCTGTTACTGGAGCACCAGGAGACATTAGTGTTCTTCTAAAATAAACAGTGAATGACAATTCCAGTCCAGCTGAGAACTGTGATTTAGAAAAATACATATTTACAGTGTATCATAAGAACAATCCCCAGGAGATATGGAACATGCGTACAGTTTGAATTTTTTTTCACTGATGGATTATTTCAAATTTTATTGAATGAAAAAAAATAATTCAGACACATTTATGTAAGTGAAAATAATAGTAAATTCTATAAAAAGAAAAGGGAAAACTAAGTCTGGGATAATAGCGAGAAATCAGAGATCCTTACAGAAGCAAATACAGTGCAATTTCTATCAGTGACTACAGATGAAGTAAGGTTAAAGACTCAAGAGAGTCTTACTCAGGAGAGGAAAATACCGAAAAAAAAATAATGCCTACAGCTGACTGAAGAGCAGTTTTAAAAGTACACCTTCCAACAGAGCTCAAAATGTTGGCATTAAAATTTCTGCTTTTACTTATACAATGGAATTTAGATTCAGACCTGTCACTGGCACGGGTTGCAAAATGATTTCTCCAAGAATGCCTGAATAAGTCATAGAAAATGTAAGAAAACACCATAGCAGATTGATTCACGATTACTAGAAGTGTATTCTACCGGTACTATTCAGCATTAACATTTTCATTGGTGTTAAAGTCCTTCAATATTAAATTTAAATCTCAGTTTCCTAAGAGAAAAAAAGAAAATATAGCATATTTAACACGTGTGGAAATAACCCGTTTCATGGAAATACTTCCAAAAACTTGTAAAGGAATAAAACCCTGAACAATTTCAGGGAAAGGAAACACAATACATGTCTGTTAGCTGACTGATTTTCAAATGGAAGTCCTGGAAACCAGCTTAGAGTCAACAGAAAATGTAACAGCCACAACTGCAGTATTAACTGCTGTTTCTTTTAACCACCTGTGTAAATTAAAATGGGACAGTGCTCTCACTGCAGGCATTGAGAGTTGCCTTCAGAACACAGGCTTCAGGGCAGAGCAGCATCAGGATTCTGGCTTATTTTTATGTGGAAACAACTTCAGAAGGTGACTACTACCACTGATGACAAATGACAAGTAGCTGCCTGGGTACATGAACGTAAGTCAGTGAGCGGAGTGGTTCTTGGTTATGTGCCAGATGTAGAAAGCTGCCAGTCAGAAGAACAGCCAATCTTGTCTTTCTTCTGCCTGACTATGTCTATGTCAGCCAATGGAAGCGTGGTTCGGGATTCCCTGGCCCCAGTATTTGCATAGTTCAAAGCAGTCTGCATCTCCCACTGGGTTGCGCTCTTCCTCGGAAGACCTCAATTTAGGACACCCTTATACGCTGCAGTAGGAGCATCAGGGGAAAACTGTGGGCAGAGTCAGTGACTCTGAACAGGAATTACTGCCTGTATTAGTGAGTGTTTCAGTATATATTGTGCTAATACCTTCTGTGCCATCTGGCTCTGCCTGCTCTTCACGCTGCTTCTGCTTAAACTTCAGGTTCCCATAGTGCATGACAGCCCCCGTCAGCTTGTAAATGGCTGTTTTTTCATCAGGAGTGAAGCCCAGGATGTCAATGGCACTCTAACAAAGGAAGAAGTGAAGAGTACTTAGACGTAAGAACTATGCCTGCTTCTAGGTCAGAGTCCACCCAAGAAAACTTCTGTGCACTGCTTACATCAGTGGCCATCAGCTCTTCCTGGTCATTAATGCTGGGCACTGTGATCTCGCCTTGACTCACATAGTGGTAGTCATATGGGTTGGTGGTGATCAGCAGCATCTCTGAGAAGAAGCACAAAACATGTACAGATCAAACAGAATTGGCGTGGAAAAGAATGAAAGAGATTGTTCAGTGTACTGTGTTTGGAGAAGTTCGTACCAATTAGCTCTGGCTTCTTGTTGGACATGATCTGATAAAAGATGTGGTAGCTTCTTTCTGCCTTGAGCTGGAAAGTGACCCTGGACTTCTCTAGCAGATCTGTCAAGGATGATAGGAGAAACTTAGCACAAAAGGCAAGGACGATCAGAAAGAACATTACCAATCAGGCCTGGAGGGTCTCTTACATGTTTCAATATCAGCAGAAGCCAGTTTGCCTGTGGCACCAAAGTGGATTCTGATGAATTTACCCTGAAAGAATAAAAACAAGTGAAGTAGGTCCACCTTCCCATCCCTGACTGTGAAAATATTTCACTTGTTGCGATGATGAGGAAAAGAGTCGTTTCTTCTTAAACCAGGCAACAACTTACGAAGCGTGAGGAGTTGTCATTCCTCACAGTCTTGGCATTCCCAAAAGCCTCCAACAGAGGGTTGGCACTGATGATTTGATCCTCAAGTGTCCCCTGAAACAGAAATCTTCTTGTTATGCTACATCTCAGAAAACCATCTGACAGTTGCAGGGTCCTACTTTTAGGAGCTCACCTGCATTTTGCCCGCTGGCTGCTCCTCCTTCTTCTTATCTCCACTAGCTGCAATTGTTGCAAAGTACTGGATGACACGTTTCGTGTTCACAGTCTTCCCTGCACCAGATTCTCCGCTGTCGAGCCAAACAGAGAAGGAGTGAGCGTGAGGTCAGGGAGAAGGTCCCCTGGCACAGGGCAGCCCCGCAGGGACCCGAGCAGGGAGCGTACTTACGTGATCAGGATCGACTGATTCTCACGGTCTGTGAAAGAGGCAAAAGGAAAGTTTAACCATTGTCCTGAGTAGCAGTGGGCTGACTTCAAAGCAAAGCTGTAAGTTAGAGCTTCTTCAGAAGCACTAATTCCCAGGGAAAAGAAATGGATTTGCTTTCCTATCCCACAGTAGCAGCACAAATGGAGACACACAGCTGTCAGAGGCACATGGTCCTCGCACAAACTGTGTATCCTCTTGCCCTTCGCACAGTTCTAGATTCAAGGAATGTAGACAAAACGCCTACCTGTGTTCAAAGTAAATGACTGTCTAGAACAGTAATACTTTCTCTTCCATTTTTGGAAAATAGTAACAAACTCTGAGTCTGGCTTTACTTCTGCCCTAGGAAAAGGTAGGATTTGGTACAATGCAGTGTAAATAGCTCAAAGTGCTGAATCTATGTGTGCATCTGGTCCAGCTTGTCTCAACGTTAATTCTCCCTTCACTTGCTGTCATAGAGCTCTGTGGTTTTTGGTTCTGGTTTGTCACACAGTGCAGTAAGAGCAATGGGGCTCTTCAGTTCAGATTGCTTTGAAGGAGATCAGGCACTCACCAGTCAGCATGAACTGATAGGCGTTGTCAGAGATGGAGAAGATGTGTGGAGGGGCCTCCTGGCGCTTTTTGCCTCGGTAGGCCAACACCACCTCCGGGTTGTACACCGGCAGCCACTTGTAGGGGTTGACAGTGACACAGAAGAGGCCCGAGTAGGTCTGTGAGGAAGGGACACGGCACGTTGGCTTCCACTCAGCCTGGCACAGCAGTCCTCCCCAGCTACGCTACCCAAGGAAGAGAGCTGCTGGTACTTACGTAGATCATCCAGGCTGCATAACGCTCTTTGAGGTTGTACAGCACAGCGGGTTCATGGAGGTGGGTCATCATGGCCATGTCCTCAATTTTATCGTACTTGGGAGGGTTCATGGAGAAGATTTGATCTTCCTTCACGGTCAGAGTCTGCCAAAGAAAAGGAAAATCCCTGCATGTCAGCTCAGAAACCACTATGGGAATTAAATTCACATTGCATGTCTTGTCTTTCACTCACTTCTCCACCTTCAGTCTTGACAGTGACCTTCCCAGATTCTTTGCTCTGGATTGTGCTTTTCACGTAGGACTCTTTAGCATGTACCACAAAGACTGATGTCTTTGCATCAAAAGGCTTGTTTTGGGCCTCGATCCTCTCCTTTTCTGACTTTCGGAGGTAAGGAGCTGCCTCCCCAAATATGGCCATTTCAGCATCTGATGACATGGCTTCAGTTTATGCAGTTCGGTGCAGCAGGGGGCTGAAAGGAACAGACATAGTAACATGCTGAGTGAAGCAAGAAGTGTCTTTGTACTATATATCACTTTACTGTGTTCTGCTCTATCCATTCTTAAGGTTTCCTTGTCTGTCTGATCTGTTTTTCCCTTACATTTACGTTCAATTTATTTAGATCTCAGATATAATAGAAGACTTTCATTTAGATTATTTTTACTTTCTTTCTCTTATTTCCAGTTTTCATGTTCCATTCTTTTTAACTATTAGATTTTCAGTAGCCTACAGAGGAAAATTACTGCAAATTTAGGTTCTAGCAAGTCATTCTCCTGTGTTAGACATTGAAGGTCTAGGTTCTCTTATTTTTCGGCCTTCTCCTTTTGATCTGATCCTTTAAGATTAAGCTGTACCTAAATAAGGAAACTTTTCAGTACAAAAAATTCAGAGCAATCTGAGAAGTGCATCTTCTCTTTTATGAATTTATATTCACAGGCAATTTCTTATTAGTATTTCTGTTTGGTAAGAGGCTAAATATTTCCCACCAGGTATAATATGTTTTATGGAAAAAAATAATATATTCTGCTTTAGACAGCAAACCCAAGTAGGAATGCACTGCATTAATTTGTACTCATATAAGGGGTTGTAGGAAGTGCGCACATAACTGCATAAAACTCTTCTTGGAGGGTCTATTCCTATGGAATATGTAAGTTAGAGTCTTACCTCTTGTGACACCAAGTGGCTCTCAGGCTGGATGCTGGTCAGTGCTGAAAAAAAGAAATGACAGATTTGTTCTTATTGTTGTTCTTATTGCCAAGGATAAACCACAGAGTGACAACATGCAAGTGACTTGAAAGCAGAAAGAAAATTTCTGCTGATAGAAGCAGCCCTTTGAGGAAATCATTTCCACAGGCAGCAGGAATGGAAAGGGATTCTGTCAGCACCCAGCCAACCATATTCCTACCTCGAAGGTTTCTGTGGAGACAGAAAAGGCTTGTCCCAGCAGTGCTTTTATAGGTTCTGTTCAGTACATGCAATTCCCTCCTCCTCTTTCTTAGGTAAAAAAAAAAATTGGCAAAGCATTGTTTGGCAAAGTTGACTGAGTACATGATTCTCATTAATGCTTACCATGGATATATTTAGAAATATTTGAAGTCTTACTTGCTACATTAATAAATCTCCTATAAATATTTTGACTGGGAGTCTGAAAGGAGGAAGTGCTGCCCAGCATGTAGAGCAGGACTTGGAATTGTTGGCTTCTGTTCTCCTGACTCCTGAATTGCTATTTGACATATAAGATTTGTGTGCCTCACAACTCAGCAGTAATGAGAAGGATAAATATTACAAAGAGCAAAGAGAGAGATTATATTCCAAGATACTTTTGCAGATAAAGACTAGGAATATCTTGAATAATCTAGTTGCATAATTTTGGACAGCAATGTCATGTTTATCTTACTGCAACTACTTATAATTCACTGTTTTTCTTATTTACTTTGAAAAGGTCAGGCTATTTAATCCATATATTTATATACATCTTTTACTATCTTCTGAATTGTCACACACTGGGGAAAATTTCTAGTCACAACTAGAAATTCAATTTCAGAAGCATTTCCTTACTATTCTCCATATCTGACTGTGAGAGTTCCCTCAGACATATGTCTCACAGAGGTTCCGGTCAGATTAGATCAGCACCAATTACTGGCTTTTTGCTTTCTTTGTCATTTAGATTTACAGACAGTATTAACTCAGCACTCTACTGCTACTGTAAAGACTTTGCACTCTACTGCTACTGTAAAGACTTTGAACAGTGGTTATGTTTTCCAAATTAAAGTATAGGGGTTTAAGTCACAAATATACCTCTTCCAGTCTTCCCAGCTTCCAAACACAAACTGCGCAGAAATGTGCAGAACTCCTATGAAATTCAGAGCCTAGACAGATCTAACCTGTGGATGTAGACAAGATGGTTTTATTTCTTATAGTAAGCAATGCAAATTCTGAGTAGTGTAGGCAGATTTATTCCACCAGATGCTTCTGTTAACATAAAGTAATAACAAAACTAACATAATTATAATCCATAGCATACAATTTTAGATCAGTAAAGATGTTTTTTTCTGAAACTTAGAATACCTTTTCATTTTAAAAACAACAGCAAAATTCACTAAGGTTTTAGATGCTATTTACATGGAGGAAGAAGAGCACTTGTGTTCTGATACATCAGTAATGCTGTGTTGTGACTTGTACACAAGGAAGGTGCCTTGTACAAATAAGTTCAGTTGTGTAGATAGCTTTTAGACTTAGCATGATAGTTCTCAGTGGAGGGGAACATTAGATATACTTGGAAGAGATGCATTAAATAATTGAAAACCATTCATGTCTTTTTGGAATTCGTAGGGCAATATAGGCAATGTGCTGTGTCCATATTCTCTGGTGCTACGGACAAGCAATAGATAGAACTAATGTTTATCATCTTATGGGATGGGAGTAAGGAAAAAGATACAAGTAGAATGCTAGCTGTTCTATATAACCGAAGTCTGAGATTCATGGGTTTTCTGGGAATAACTTCTGGAACGTGCAGGTCTGTAGTTTCCTTTTCAAAGAGTAAGGTGCACTCTACCATCTTTCCATGGAGAAGGATGAGCTGCTCTGACTTTTGACATGACTTCCAAGTTGTGCAGGAATGGAAAGCTTAGCAGCTGAAATCCATACAGTGGCAAGAAAACTGTCATAATTTTCATTTTGATTAAAGCTCTCAGTGCCCTTGGCAATACCCACTTACACAGTCCTTACTTTGTCATTAAGTCTAGTATTAGTTGAAAATGATTATTATTTGGCTTGCTTCTTAGGTCCTCTGCACATGTTGATTGAAGAGGATGACTAGGATTCCAGTACAGTGGCTCAAAGATCACACTTGTAATATATCATCCTGTCTGTCAGTTTGATACTTTGTATTTTGTTTCACCTCCTAGGGCTAATAGGAATAATCCGGCAAGGCAATAGTTTAAAGAGGAAATTACATATGACTTGTCATTTTTCTGTTCCCTGTGTTTTTAAACCTGGTAATAATGTGCCACTTTACAACCCATAGAATTCATTTCAGGAGATAGCACCTCACACATATTCTTTCTGCAGCATGTGCACCATCGTGTCCCAGAGACATCTTGTGCACTGCCTTGCATCTTCCAATCCAGCTTGGAAAAGTGACAATGTGGAGACTATAATCAGCCTTTATTTTCATCAAGCCAGAAGCATTTTTTCTTGCTTTGCTGTATGAGAAGAGATGAAATGTTTCTTACCCCTGTCCTGATATTCAAAATACTGATTAGAAAAACAACAAAAAGTGCTCCCCAAATTAGTCTGTCCCCATTAGAAAAAGAAGTGGTACTTCATAGAACCACAGAAATGTCGGTGGGAAAGGACATCTGGAGGATCCTAGTCATGGTTTCAAGTCATGAAGTGTGTTTTCAAGTCATGAAACCACGCTTTTCAAGTCTCTTGATAACCTGTTGCAGTGGCACACTAGCAGAAAATAGTGTGCAGGCTGAACATTCCAAGCCACTACTTGCAGCCACTGCCACTGTTTCATCATCTGATTCTCTCAGGAATAATTTGTTTCATCATCTTTTCAGGTGCCGTGCAGTTTTAGTCTGCCACACCACCTGGCAATCTATTTGCAAGACTGAATGCTTTGTACGCTGTATGTGCTCACCAATTCAGTAGTTCACCAACCCACTCTCTCCTGTTTCTCCACGTTCTTTAATAGAGGGGCAATAATATCTTCCTCACGTGTTGATCACACTCTTTCTAACATATCACCATATACAATTTGTTTCTTCTCACAATAACAGCACACTGCTCGTTTGTATTCAGATTTGACATCTGCAGATTTGCCAGGGTTTCATTCTGTACAATCATTATCCCAGGTGTTGGTGAAAACACTAAGTATTACAGTATTGAACAAGTATGCGTTATTGACCGCTGAGTATCCTGCCATTTGTCACAATCTCTTGAACTCAGGGTTTAAGCCAATTTTCAACCCACCTAATTATCAATCCATCTATTCAATTCTTCTGTATTCTGCTGTAGGATACAGTGTATGCTTTTCTGCATATTCCACACTTATTATTCCTGATGGAATAGTAATCTCTTCCAACAAAACATTAGGAAGCACTTCTTTACTCTGTGAGTGATAGAGCAGTGGCATAGATTGCTGTTGTGGAATCTTCTTTGTTGGAGATCTTCAAATGCTGCCAGTACATGGTCCTGGGAACCTCCTCTATGTGTCCCTGCATGAGCAGAGAGTTTGGACCAGATGACCTCCAGAGGTCCCATCAATCCTTAACCATTCTGTGATTCCAGTGCAATTCAATTGATTTTCATTTCATGGTGTTTCTTTTCCCTAATAATATTGTTTAAATGATTTTCATCTTGCAGATATAAAATATTTAAACAGTTGAATTGTAGCTGAGCTGAAATAATAGAAAAGTTTGTAATGCCAGTTTTCTTTCTTGACCAATCTGGTCACCTGTTATGATGGACTGACAGCATCAGAAGACATATGAATAGTAAGTGATGTCATCAACTTGGATTTCTGCAAGGTCTTTGACATAGTCCCATAACGCATCCTTTTCTCCAAGTTGGAGAAATGTGGATTTGATGAATGGACTATCTAGTGTATAAGAAATTGCTTGTACGATTGCAGCTAGAGCATCATGGTTAATACAACAAAATAACAAGGGCTAACAGATAGAAACTGGAACACAGGAAGTTTCATGCTAACACAAGGAAGAACTTATTTATTGTAGAGTGATGGAGCACAGAAACAGGTTGCCCAAGGAGGCTATGGAGTCTCCTTCTCTGGAGATATTCAGGACTCATCTGGACTCCTACCTGTGTGACCTACTGTGACACCTGCCAACGCTCTCCAGCACTTGAAGATGTATTCCATGAAGACATTGGATTTCAGTACATCCAAGTTCTTCAATTCCTGTGTTGTGGTCTAACCCTCTAAGGCAGATAAAAGTCACACAGCTGCTTGGTCACCGTCCCAAGACTGGATGGGGAAGAGAATTGGAAACAGAAAAGTGCAAGAACTCTAGGGTTGAGATAGAGACAACTTGATATGTAAAGCAAACATTGCATATTCAAGCAAAGCAAAACAAGGAATTCATTTTTTACTTCCCACTAACAGGCAAATGTTCAGCCACTTCCAGGAAAACAGGACTCGTCATGCTTAATGGTTACTCGGAAAGATACTATCCCCTTCAACTTCCTCCTCCTTTTACTCTAGCTTTTATTGCTGAGCATGAGGCCACATGCTATGGAATTACCTTTTGGTCCATTTGGCTCAGCTGTCCTGGCTAGGTCCCCTTCCAATGTCTTGTGCATCCTACTCATTGGCAGGGCAGATTAAACAACAGGAAAGTCCTTGACTTTGTGTAAGCAATATGCAACAACTAAAAGCATTGGTATGTTATCACCACTGCTTTAATTAAAAATCTGAAGACAGCTCTTACTAGGGAAAATGAAGTTGAAATATGTCTTTCAGTACCTTGCTATTTTCTATGTCTCCTGCCACCAGGCAACCTGCTCCGCTGAGCAACAGACCTATCGTTTATCTACTCTTTATTTTTGCTGATGCTATATTTCTAGGAGCCCTCTTATTTCTTTTTACATCCCTTTGCCAAATTCAGCTCAAGATGGAATTTGATTTTCACAACTCCATCCCTACATACACACATATCTTTATAGTTCTCCTAGGTGATGTGACCTTTTGTCCATCTCCTATGTGCCTCTTTTGTGTTTGAGTTAGGAGTTTCTAGTTCCTTGTCTATCCATGCATGTTTCCTGACACTTTTCCCTGACTTCCTGAATGTCATGATGGACCAGTGCTGAGCTTGGAGGAGGTGATAGAAATAATCTTGAAAATTAGCCAGCTTTCCTGGATCCTTCTCTCCAGAACAGTCTCCCACAGGATTTTTTCAACCCTGAACAGGCCAAAATCAAAGATATCCAGGATTTTGATTTGAAATTTTATTTTTTCTCTCCTCTCAGGATCCTGCATCTCACCATCTCATTTTCACTGCAGCCAGGTCTTCACATCCTTGACTCATTCTTCCTAGTTTTAAGTATCAGATACAGCAAAGCCTTTGCCATCTCCCAGATCACTGTGTTCCAGTTTGTGCCTATTGTTCCTTGTTCTGTCATTAGGCACCACCAGAAAGAGCCTGGCCCATCCACTTGACTCCCACTCTTTAGATGTTTATAAACATTGATAAGACTTCCTTCTCAAACTTCTTTTCTCCAGGCAGAAGATTCACAGGTCTCTCTGCCTTTCCTCATAAGGGAAATGCTCTAGACCCCTAATCTTTGTGGACCTTCACTGGACACTTTCTAGAAAATCCCTATCTCAAAACTGAGGAGCCCTGAACTGGACAAAGTAATTCACAGAATCACAGAATGGACAGGGTTGGAAGGGATCTCAAGGATCATGAATCTCCAACCCCCCTGCCACATGCAGGGCCACCAACTTCCCCATTTAATGCTAGACCAGGCTGCCCAGGGCCACATCCAGTCTGGCCTTGAACACTTCCAGGGATGGGGCATCCACAGCCTCTCTGGGCAGCCTGTTCCAGTACCTCACCAGTCTCTCTGTAAAGAATTTCCCCCTGATGTCCAACTTAAATCTCCCCTCCCTCAACTTAAAACCATTTCCCCTCATCCTGCAGTTATCTACCCTTTCAAAGAGTTGATTCCTCTCCCCTCTCTAGGCTCCCTTTAGGTATTGAAATGCTGCAATGAGGTCACCCCGCATCCTTCTTTTCTCCAGGCTGAACAAGCCCAGCTCCCTCAGCCTGTCTTCACAGGGGAGGTGCTCCAGTCCTCTGGACCCTCTTCAACAGCTCCCTGTCTTTTTTGTACTGGGGGCTTCACATTTGGACACAGTATTCCAGATGGGGCCTCACAAGGGCAGAGTAGAGATGGACAATCTCTGTCCCTGCTGGCCACCCTTTTTTTGATGGAGCCAAGGATACCGTTTGCCTTCTGAGCCGCAAGAGCACACTGCTGGCTCATATTAAGTTTCTCATCCATCAGGACCCTAGGTCCTTCTCCATAGGGCTGCTCTCAAGGTCCGCTCCTTCCAGTCTATGGATGCCTGGGATTCCTCCGGTCCTAGTGCAAAACTGCACTTCGCTATGTTGAACCTCATCAGGTTCACCCGGGCCCACCTTTCTAGCCTCTCGAGGTCCCTCTGATTGGCATCCCTTCCTTCAACCGTGTCAACCGCACCACTCATCTTGGTGTCATCAGCAAACTTGCTGAGGGTGCACTCGATTCCATCATCGATGTCAGATGCGGCCTCACTAAATCAGATGTGACCTCACTAGGGCAGAATAGAGGGGGAGAGTTACCTCCACTGACCTGCTGGTCATGCTCTTTATAATGCACCCCCAGGGTACCACTGGTCTTCTTGGCCGCAAGGGCAAACTGCTGACTCATGGTCACCCTGACATCTAGGTTCTTCTCTACAGAGCTCCTCTTCAGCAAGTCAGCCCCTGACCTGTACAGATGCATGCAGTTATTCATCTTCAGGAGTAGGGCTCTACACTTGCCCTTGTTGAACCTTATCAGGTTCCTCTCTGCCCAACTCTCAGCCTGTTCAGTTTCTGCTGAATGGCAGCACAGCCTTCCAGTATGCCAGGCACTCCTACCAGTTTTGTATCATCAGAACTTCCTGAGGATGTATTCTATCCCTTCCTCCAGGTCACTAATGAAGATGTTAAATAAGACTGGGCCCAGTGTTGATCCCTAGGGAACACTGGTAGCTAAAGGCCTTCAATTAGAGTCTGTGTCACTGACCACAACCCTCTGAGCTCTGCCAGTCAGTCAATTCTCAGTCCACGTCACTGGCCACTCATATACCTCACACTTCCTCAGCTTATCTACAAGGATGTTGTGGGAGACAGTGTCAAAGCCTTGATGAATTCAAGATATGAAACATCCATTCCTCATCTACCCAGCTGGACGTGACATCACAGAAGGCTAACAGATTGATCAAGTGTAATTTCCCCTTGGTGAATCCATGTTGACTACTCCTGATAACCATCTTCTCTTCCACTTGCCAGCTCCCTCAAAACTTTTGGGTGCATCATATTAGAGTCAGTAGATTTCAGAGCTTTCAATTAACTTATGTGACCTCTGATCAGATCCACCTCAACCAAAGGGAAATATTCCATTCCTCAGATTCTCTCCCTTACCTCCACGGTCTGGCATTTTCAGGGGGCAGTCTTAGCAGTAAAGGTTAAAGCAAAGAAAGTTTTAAGTAAATACACCTTCGCAGTGTCCTCTGTTACCAGAGCACCCAACTTATTCAGCAACAGACCCGTATTTTCCCTAGTCTTCCTTTTGCTACTGGTATTCTTTCTTGTTGTCTTTGATATCTCTCACCAGATTTAATTCCATGTGGGCCGAAGCATTCCTTTTCACATCCCTGCACACCCTGAAATTGTTCCTATAATCCTCCAAAATGGCCAGTCTAAAGCTATAAGAGAGGAATGTCGGGCTCATAATTGATGCACAGAATTTCACAGACAAGTCATAGGTCTCCACTATTGAGAATGGAGCAGGGAAGGAGTTTCCAGGAGTCTACAGAAGGAGCCTGAGGCTCTTTTTCTTTCCTCTTGGACAACTGCTTTCTAGGAGTAGATGTAAACTACTAGAATGTGGTCCTGCTCTTTTATTTTATGCACTGATTTGCTATTGGATGTTGTGTTAATTTGCGTGGACTTCTTTTCTGCAATGGTCGGTTTAAGGAAGGGAGGTCTGAAAAGTGGTGCTCAGATGACCTTCCTCTAGCATGCAGGACGATAGGAATCTATGAATTTCTTTTTATTAATATCTGCTATTCCCTGTTATTCTGCTGTGTAATCATATTTTTTTTCATAGAATTATAGATTTGGAAGGGAGTACTTTTGTTCCATTTATGTACATGTTAGGTAGCAGTATTCCTGTGTCTATCACACTGCTTTCCTCAGGCTATGTAAAGAGGCCAGGACACAGATCTACATTCCAAGTGCTTTTTCTTTGTACTACATCCTTTGTATAACATCCTTAAACGTATACTTACATTACCAGCATCATTAACTGCTTGAATCAGTCATATTTGTTGGAATCCAACTATGATGGGAATTAAGGAAATTCAGGTGTGCATTATGTTTTTTGTCTCACACTGATTTCCATCAATTAGATGTCTCTAACTTTGCCTTATAGCCATACTTTCATATATCCTACCAAAAGAAGACATTATCCAGTATTTCTCAGTTTTCAGCACTCTGCAGCTATCTCTGCATACTCTGCCAGGTGGAGCATAGCTTTTGACAAAATTTAGATGTACAATTGTCATGTCTACCACATCATAGGTGACAAGTTTAGAACTACCTTCCTCTCTTACCTTTTCCCGCTATGTTTTGTGTCCTCCAGCAAAGTACCAAATCTAGTTTAAAAATAGATGCTTGTGAATCCAACTGGGAGACCTACTGATGCTTTAGAAGAGAGTAGGAGGACTTCACCTCAAAGTACGTACTCTTCTGTGTTCTCCCAGTGTTTGATTTAAGAGCTCCTCTATACATCTTTATTTTTGATACAGTATTTCCTGACTTCTGGGAAATTTTTGCTCAGATAGGCTTGCTCATCAGTCTTTATCCCCAAGAGAGACAAAGGAGAGTCTTTAGTGGTGGGTTGTTAGAGTTAGGGTAGCATGGTTGGATTGCGGTTGGACTTGATCTTTAAGATCTTTTCCAACCTGAGCAATTCTATGATTCTATGATTTACCTTTCTTTATTCTGTTAAAGGGAGAGATCACTAGGACATATCCCCGTGGGACCTCTCAATTTGTTAGAAGTCACAGCTTCTTTTTTATCCCTTGTCCTGACACATTGTCCCTCCTCCTTTCCTGAAGTAGTTGGTGGTTACAGACTTCCTGGTCCACTTAATACATGTGCCCCCTTGCATGTGACCTATTAGGTCTGCAACAGTAAGTACAAAGATAAAGTTCAAGTTGTCTATAGACCTTTGTAACAAAAACCTTATTTGGTAAGAGCGCATAGATTGAGTGGAAAGGCAAGCTTCTGGAAAGTGGAATTGGCAACCTTCTGCACAGCAACTTGCAAGCAAGGGAAAATCATTCGCAAGCCTCTGAGTAATTGATTTTGTATGCAAGAGCATCTTCAAGCTTCTTTCTCTTACTCACTCTCTGCTTCTTGGAGGGAGGCAGAAAAATTGGTCTACTCTGCCCGCAATAACTGATGGAAAACACCTTGAATTTAACTTTTTCAGCTACATCTGCAGTAAGAGCAGAGACAACTGCATTGCCATGATATGACTGTTGCAAAGAGATGAGTCTTTGCTACTCAGAGCCTTTATTGAAGGAGAAGCTTGGAGTCCTACCCAGAAGACCAGAACATTTTATCAGTTGATCTAAGCAGTCACCCTCTTCCATTCCTACTGTACCAACAAAAAGACAGGCTTAATTAAAGACTGCATTATTGGAAAGATCATAGAAAAGGAGTAATATATGAAATGGCACCAGTGTCTCCTTTCTCTCGAGACTCTGGCCATTTCCTGATTCCGCCTTTCCTAGCACATATGTGTGCATAAGTGTTAGCATTTGCTGGTCAGCATTGTTTGATCACTATCCCTGGCAGCTGCTCTTTGCTATCCTGTTAACTGCACCTGGCCATTAATAATCCTCACAGATCCTTGAAAGTTACTCCTGAATAGCATTACACCTTCATCTGACCTCCTGTCTTCAGCATGACATGTACAACTTGCTGAAAATAAAGAAACTTCCCAAATATATGCCTCTCTTCCTCATCTGTCCAGGCTTCCATCAACCAAAGTTGTAATTTACTGCAGTTCATAAAACAGCAGATGAAAAATACTTCACTCTGGAAGTATTTTTTATGTTCTTTGAGTAGACTGCAAGGGTTTCACAACAAAGCTGCAGGCCACTGAACGGAAGGGAGGAGAAACTTGCCAAGATGCAGTCAGTAGACAGAGGGGGTTCACTTGTAAAGCCTCTATGCTTCTGATCTGTCAATTTCTGATTTTTTTAATGTTCTTATTAACTCCATTTAAGTAGGATCAGGTTTGATGGTACTATAGTAGTGCTGATGGCATGACCTTAAAAAAATTATTTCTGCAGAATAACAATGGAGATTTGATCATTTTGGGGTCCTGGCATAGCCAGATATCTCAGAAGCTTTATGAAAAGCTATTAAAAATGTGGCACTCAATCAGATATGTCAGAGTTTGTCAACTCTCAAAAGATTAATAGAATATATGAAGAAAATACAAATGGGAAAAATTGTTGTGCTATGCTGTTAAATGGGTAAAGCATGTATGTCTTGACTAGGGATCCCAGACGATTACTCCACTTAAAAAATTACACAGTAGAACCTGAAAAATTAAAAAAAAAAAAAAAAAGAGGAAACAAAAAAGAGAGAAAATAAAAAAGAATAAAAGAAAAAAAGAAAAAAAAAGAAAAAAACCATCAATGATTAGGAGTAGCACATAGGAGTGATCAACTCAAAAATCTGATCACATCTCTTTACCAGATTTTCATACTCCCTCTCTTATTAGAGAAAAACAGCCATCAATGAACAATCAAGCCTTATTCATGTCATCATTTTTTGGCAGCACACACATTTCTGAGCAATTGTCTTTAAGAATGAGGAATGGGTAGAATGAAATTCATTCCAAAATCTCTGATGAACACCTTGAGACCTCACTGAGAACTGCAGCTGCTGCTGTAGGGAACTCTGTTTGTGCAAACTGCGTGACTGGCCTGAAAGGGTCAGTAACCAGGTAAATGGCATCTATCCTGAAAGGGATAGGTACTATATTGCAGGAACACACCTGGTGGGAAGCTTGGCAGCAGATCACAAATATATTGTTATAGCAACTAGGAATACAGAGAAGTAAGATAAGGTTCACAGTACAGTACAGTACAGTACAGTACAACTTGCTAGCATTGAAGGCTTCTGTTTTCTAGATCACAATAGCAAATTAATGATGTAATGATGTAATGATGTATAACCAATCTATAAAAAGCCTGTACCTTCAATAAACTTTGCTTTTGCGCCACCAGAGCCTAAGCCCGTCTGTCCCAGGCGTCTTGAGCTGCTCTCCGTCATGCTGCCATCGAACCAGGGTGATATGTCTGTTTCACAAAAACAAGGTCACATATCCCACTAGTTTTATGGTTTTTTGCTCTCTTTCTTTAATGTTTTAAGAAAATTATTAAAAATTAAAATGTTTTTTATATTAACAGTATTGTATATTTTACAAGGTCTGCTCTGAAAGTAATATCTCTGATGCTATGATGTTGGCCCATGATGTCAGAGGTGGATATTGGTTGTATTGTCATCCAAAATTCATGAAGAAAACTCCCTAACTCCAATATGATTTTAGAAAGCGGCGTTCCCTTATTCCTTGTGATACATCTAAGGCCACTTGACAAATCAAGCACATTCTCAGCATTCAGGTTCTACATTTAAACAGTTAATACATATATACGCATACATATTCATTCTTTTCCAAGAACTCATTAATATATGCTAATGTCCCTCATTGCATGTGCAGTTGCATCTAAGATGGTTGTACAACCACATTCTTTCTCCCCATTTTTCCATCATCAGCTTCAACTCTGAGACCTTTGGCCAACCTTCAGCTGTTTTTTCCAAATCTGGCAGATTTCCATTGCTTGTTATGTCATAATGAGCAAAACCAAAACAATATATGTGAAATGCAAGGAAAAACTCCTTGCACCTACTGGATGCAAAGAGAAGTGGCCTATTATGATCCTAGTGCTTCTTGTGGTGCAGAATCATTGAGAAAAACAAGACTGCTCACACACCAAACAAAGTTGAAGTGGAAGGTTTTAGAACTAGCACTCGTTGATTCCTTTTGCTAAACTAATGTATTGGTCCTTAAACTACTATCCTGATCCCTATTGCTGAACAAATCAGCCTGTATCAGTATGGGAGCAGAGGCTGCATCTTCCTACCCATATTCCATTACATTTTGTTCATGTGTGACAGATGGCAGCAGAGGGGAAGTCTGACAAAATGATGCCTGACTTGGAAGTGTGTAAAGTGTGTATGAAGCAAAAGTCTGTCATTGAACTCATCCATGTAAAACAAATGGCACCCACTGACATTCCTTGCTTCTTGCTGAATGTTTATGAAGACCAAACAGTCAGTGTGAGCACAGTGAGGCCTTGGGTGGTGTGCGGGGGGGGGGGGCGGGGAGGGCCCCCGCCAAATGCTCGATGGCTACCCGGTGCCAGGATGCAGACTCGACTCCAGGAGAATGAAAAAGCCTCTTTTATTGGGCAGATAGCTCACTTATATAGTACATGAGTTGTTTATGTCCCTTTGTCCACTTGTCCTTTTCTCATTGCTAAAGCCATGAAGTTAGACAATAGTGCACCCCGCCCAAGCATACACCTTGTTTTCTGATTTCACCTGAAAAAAGTTCTGCTTAAGTTGTTCGCTACTTAGCTCAAGGTCAGCTCGTTACTTACCACATCTGGTATTATTCCATTGCTATGTACTCAGAGCTGCCGTGCCCCTGCTTGTACAATACTTTCAGGGAGCCATAGCCCTGCTCCCTGAGCCATTCTGCAACCGGTGGTGTGCTTCAACAGTGGCAACTGTGGGCCATCTTATCTGGTGCGGATTTTAATGAGCATCATGTTCATTGGCTGGCAAAACTGCCAAGCTAATGGTGATTACCATATTGAAAAATAGTGTTTTGTAGCTAAGAATTTGCTCAAATAGTATTACTGTAGTCTACCTTGATTTCAGCAAGGCATTTGACACTTTCTCCCACGACATCCTTATAACGAAGCTGAGGAAGTGCGGGATAGATGAGTGGACAGTGAGGTGGGTTGAGAACTGGCTGACTGGCAGAGCACAGAGGGTTGTCATTGGTGGTGCAGAGTCTGGTTGGAGACCTGTAACCAGTGGTGTTCCCCAGGGGTTGGTGCTGGGTCCAGTCCTGTTCAACATCTTCATCAATGACCTTGATGAGGGGATAGTGGCCACCCTCAGCAAGTTTGCTGATGATACGAAGTTGGGAGGATTGGCTGACATGCCCGAAGGCTGTGCTGCCGTTTAGCAAGACCTGGACAGGCTGGAGAGCTGGGCAGTAAGAAACCAGATGAGGTTTAACAGAAGCAAGTGTAGTCTTGCACCTAGGGAGGAATAATTGCATGCACCGGTACAAGTTGGGGGATGACCTGCTGGAGAGGAGCTCTGCAGAGAGGGACCTGGGTGTCCTGGTGGACGACAGGTTGGCCATGAGCCAGCAGTGTGCACTTGTGGCCAAAAAGGCCAATGGCATTCTGGGGTGCATTAAAAAGAGCGTGGCCAGCAGATCGAGGGAGGTGATCCTCCCCCTCTACTCTGCCCTGGTAAGGCCTCGTCTGGAGTACTGTGTCCAGTTCTGGGCTCCTCAGTACAAAAAAGACAGGGATCTCTTGGAAAGAGTCCAGCGGAGGGCCACAAAGATGGTGAAGGGCCTGGAGCATCTCCCCTATGAAGAAAGGCTAAGTGATCTGGGTCTGTTCAGCCTTGAGAAGAGAAGACTGAGAGGGGACCTGATCCAGGTCTATAAATATCTAAGGTGTGGGGGGCAAAGTGGCGAGGCCAGACTGTTTTCAGCAGTGTGCAGAGACAGGACAAGGGGAAATGGCCTGAAGCTGGAGCATAGGAAGTTCCGCACCAATGTGCTCAAGAACTTCTTTATGGTGAGGGTGACGGAGCACTGGAACAGGCTGCCCAGGGGGGTTGTGGAGTCTCCTTCTCTGGAGATATTCAAGACCCGCCTGGACGCCTACCTGTGTGACCTGGTGTAGGGATCCTGCTTTGGCAGGGGGGTTGGACTCGATGATCTCTGGAGGTCCCTTCCAACCCCTACGATTCTGTGATTCTGTGATTTTGTGATACTGTGCTCTTTGTATCTGTTGTAGTTTCTGTGGAAATAAATAGGAGGCATTGCTTTCAGAGCAACTTATGTATAAAGACAAACCTGACAAACCAAAAGGTTGGACATCCATGCACCATAGCATGTCGTTTGCAATTTTCCCACTTCTGCCCAGGCTTCTTGTTAAACTAGAGTGCCTTGGACAAACACAAGTATCGCAGAATATCACTGGATACCATGAATACTGTGGGACTATCCAGAGCTGGTGCTAATCCTTCTTCCATGTTGAATATCAAGATATGTTTCCTGATGACTCAGAACAGCCTGCAGTTAGCACGCACTTTTATAATGTAATTTTCTACTGTCAGAGAATATCAGGATTCTGAGTATGATATAATGCAGGTACACTTTAGGATAGTTCAGACTGAACCTTTATTAACCATGATCATAGAGAGAGAATGCCCAGGCATCATTTCTCCCCAGTGCTCCTGCGTTCTATCCCCACAGATTGCAGAAATCCAGATTACATCCCATTTCAAAGAAATGAAAGAGGTAAGGAACATCACTGTAGTGTTTAGAAAGCCACGGGTGTGTTTTTGAGAAAAAAATGGACTTGAGGTAATCATTTATATGTTAATGAAGCCAATGACACATTCCTGGGAAGGATGGACTTCTTAGGTATCTTGTTAATTGCCACAGTCATAGAATCATAAAATCATAGAATGGCTTGGGTTGGAATGGATCTCAAGGATCATCAGGTTCCAACCACCCTGCTACAGGCAGGATTGCCAGCTGCTAGATCAAGTACTAGACCAGGTTGCCCTGGCCTTGAACATCTCCAGGGATGGGGCATCTACAACCTTTCAGTGCAGTTTGTACCAGGGCCTCACTATCCTCTCAGTGAAAAACTTCCCCCGACATCTAATCTACATCTTTCCCTCTTTTGTTTAAAACCATTCTCTTTGTTCTATCACTATCTACACATGTAGAAGATGATTTCTCTCCTGCTTATAATCTCCCTTTAAATACTGGATGGCCATAATGAGATCTCCCTTCTCTTTTCCAGGCTGAACAACTCCTTCAGTCTATCTTCATAGGAGAGGGGCTCCAGCCCTCTGAGCATCCTTATGGCCCTCCTCTGTACCCTCTCCAAAAACTTGACAACTTTTCACTGTTGGGGGCCTCAGACTGGATGCAGTACTCTAAATAGGGCCTCATGAGGGCAAAGTAGAGGGGGAAAATTCACCCTCTCCCTGCTGTCCACCCCTCTTCTGATGCAGCCCACATTGTCTTTTGACCTTCTGGCTGCAAATGCACACTGCTGGCTCGTGTTCAGTTTTTCATCTACCAGAACATCCAAATCCTTCTCAGCAAGGCTACTTTCAAGGTTGTATACATATCTGGGACTGCCTCGCCCCAAGTGCAGAACCTTGCACTTTGCTTTGTCGAACCTCATTAGGTTAACAAGGACCCAACTTTCAAGTTTATCAAGGACTCTCTGGATGGCATCATTTCCTTCCGCCACATCAACTGCACTGCTCAGCTTGGTGCCATCAGCAAACTCACCGAAGGTGCACTCAATTCCAGCATCTATGTAATTGATCGAGATGTTAAAGAGTCTGACAAGACAGACCCTGGGGACACTGCTCATTACTGGACTCCACCTGGACTTAGAGCCATTGACCTCAAGCCTCTGGCTGCAACCTTCCAAACAATTCCTTATTCACTGACTAGTCCAGCCTTTTCAATTTCTCACCAATTTAGAAATAAGGATGTCATGGGGAATGATGTCAAAGGTCTTAAAGAAGTCCTGGCCTCCCCTCCCTTCCTTTTCCCCTTCCCCTTCCCCTTCCCCTCCCCTTCTCCTTCCCTTTTCCCTTTTCCCTTTTCCCTTTTCCCTTTTCCCTTTTCCC
>JAPSGF010000164.1:41610-58719 GCA_035772895.1 Perdix hodgsoniae
CCATACCATACCATACCATACCATACCATACCATACCATACCATACCTCTTTATCTTCCCTCTTTCCCTCCCTCCCTTCATTCCCACTCCTGGTATTATCTATCTGGACCCTGGATAACCTCCCCTCTGAGACTGTGGTGGAAGACATGTATCACTTAAGAAGTAGCATGCAACTTATGTTGCTCACTGGAAGTAACCTGAGCTGCTACTACCTTCCATACCATAACTGTTACATGATTATTATATGAACCAACAGGGAAAAAACAACAAAAACAAAAACAAAAAACCAACAAAGAAACACAAAAAACCCTCCAAATGTCAAGACTGTAATAGTCAGACATTTTGCACAAAATCGAGTATTTATAAGGATGTGCACCTCAGTAGTTTATGGGGCAGAATTAAAATGCAATAACAGGTTCTGGTGAGTGTGATGATTAGGATATGAAGAATCCCTTAAGCTTCATCTTCGGTTTTACACTTTTTTTCATTAAATGCTATACAACACTTGCTCACAAATATGACTGCGTTGAGGAAACGAGTTTAAGAAAGCTAAATACATTAACCATATATATTTGTAGCTATTCAGGCAAAAATTGAAGAGCTCTCTTTAGAGAGCTATTTCTTTAATTGCCATTGGTCATTCATATAAACAATGTAACACATCACAGTACCTTAAAAACAAGTACAACAAAAGAAGTCTCAAAATCAGGCCATGTAGTCACAGCAAGTTTCATCTGGTAACAAAAGCATCCAACAACATCTCTGTAAGATTCCTTTTGTCTTGTTTGCAGTGCCATTGGCAGTAATTCTTCTCAGAGCTGAAAACTTCAGGCACTTGAAGACCTAAAGAAAAGAAGGCACTGAGGAGACTTTGTAGAAGACTTCCACTTCTATCAGCAGACCTATAGGAAAGATGTGGAGAGACACTATCAGAGAGTGTACTGATAGGACAAGATGGTACAGTTTTAAAATACAAGAGAGTAGATCGTGGATGTCCAATTTTTTGTCTTGCCTGGGCCACATTGAGCGAAAATGAATTGTCTTGGGTAGCATGTAAGATATATAATAAAGTTAATATATATAACTAACAAAACATATTTTATCTTTTTACATTTTATTATTAAGACAGTGGTTGCAATGTCAAGATGTTCATCAGAGCTCTTTGATGAAATTTTAGTCTACCTGCGCTTCATCTTGGAAACCTATTGTTCACAAATGTACGTAATGCCAAAAAGTGATGAATAAGGTATGATTGTGAAGTGAGGGGTATTTTTCTCCTGTAAAATAGGTCTTAAAACAATCTAGCAGAGAGACATTATCAATCTTTTGAGTTTGAAAATTGGCAGATAATGTATTTATGCTGCCTGAAAATGGAGTCACAAATATACAAAAAAAAAGGAGATAATTTATTTTGCAACGTTGAAACCTATTCTTAAATTCCTTTATCAGAATGTAAAACAAGGCTGTATATTTTTTGCTGTTCATAGGACTGTGTTTAGCAAGTGTATCAAAATGCATTAAATAATTTGCCATAACTTGAGTTGGCACTGCACTGTGCTTTCCCTGATTTCAGCCCAGATAGTGCTGCTCACATACTAATGTTTGGTTGTTGCTGAGTAATGGTGCTCACTTGGCACCAGGCTGGGCCACATGGTGGAGAACAGCCCAGCCCCAGCCTTGCTTTTAAGCTAAGCACCCAAATTTTTACTTCCATTAAGTATCAATTCAGTCTCAGATTTTTTTCAGTCAGCTGTAACCATTCAAAGTCTTCCAGGATTAATCTTGGAAACTCACAGATTTGTAAGTGAAGTGGTATACAAATTTCAGATGAAGATAAATCACTTACCACTATATTTTCCACTAAAGATTCCACAAGGTTGTTTCTTTTTTTGTTTATTTCTTTTTTGTTTGCTTTGCAAGGAGCACTATCCCCATGGAGTCTTACTTAATACTGCAACAGCAATAGAACACTTAAGTGGAGCTAAATCTACAAAAAAAAAAACCCCAAACTTCTCTCTCACCACACAAACCATTGAAATATTAGATTTTGCTATATTAATGTGGAAAACATAATGTTCAAAATGCACGTGTAAACTGTCTACAGTGCATGAATCACCGAAAAGGCTGCAAGTAGCCAAACCTGCTATAAAATTCCACCATTTCTGAAGGTCAGAGATTAGTGAAACTTCTTCTAGAACCATCAAATCATAAAATTATAGAATATCCTGAGATGGAAGGGATCCATAAGGATCATCATGTCCAAATCCTGGCTCCACTCAGGGAGGCTAAAATTCAAACTGTATTTTTAGTTGCAATATTGAAAAGCATCTTAAACTGTTATAAGCCTTGTGACAATGACCTAAGGAGCCTCTTCTACTGCCCAACTACCCTCTTGATGAAGAATACCCATCCCAGCTCTTCCCTGAAGCTCCTCCATGCCATTCCCTCAGGTACTGTCACTGTCACCAGAGAGAAGATATAAATGCCTGCCCTCACATCCCCTTGAGAGGAAGCTGTAGGCTAGCATTAGTCTTCCTCTCTGTCTCCTCTCCTCTAGGCTGAACAATTCAAGGGACCTCAGCCCTCCTTTGGATGCTCTCTAATGGTTTTATATCATTCCTCCCAAAACCACACAGAACAATAAAGGTTAAGCCACACCAGTACAGAGCAGTCTGGGACAATCACGTCCCTAGACATTATAGATCCTCTTGTTCCAACAATCCTTCTATGAGTAGGGTTGCCACTCAATAGACCACAACCCCATCCAGCCTGGCCTTTAATATGTTCAGGGATGAGGCATCCACAGCTCCTCTGGGTAAACTGTTCCAGTGTCTCACCATCCTCTGAGTAAAAAAAGAAATTTTTTAATATCTAATATAAATCACCCTCTTTTAGTTGAAAACCATCCCCCTTGTTTTATCCATATCTTCCCATACAAAAAGTAACTCAATTTTCTTTATAAGTTCCCTATGTGTATTAGAAGGTCAAAAAAGCGCCTCCTGGAGCCTTCTCTTCTCCAGGCTGAACAAGACCAGCTCCATCAATCTTTTTTCATAGCAGAGGTGCTCCAGCCCTCTGAACATCTTTGTGGCCCTCCTTTGGACCCACTCCAAGAGCTCCAAGTCATTGTTGTGATGGGGGCACAGGCCTGGACACAGCACTGCAGATGACACCTCACAAAGGTGTAGTAGATAAGGACAATCCCTTCCCTGCCCTCTGCAACCCTTCTCTTATTGCAGTCCAGGATACAGCTGACCTTCCAGGCTGTAAACACACACTTTTCCAGCTTTTCTTCCATCTGAACACCCAAGTTCTTCTCTGCAGAGCTACTCAACTGAGTTATCTCAGTCTGCATACATATCTGGGATTGCCTTGACCTAAGAGCAACACCTTGCTCTTGACCTTGTTGAATCTCAGGTTAATGTAGGCCCACTTTTCAAGTTTGTCCCAGTCAATTTGTGATGGGTCTTCTGTCTCTGCTCAGTGTGATTTAAATGCATACTCTCATTTTCTTCAGGAGTGTCTTAAGGAATTGGTAAATGATATGCTAGGGCTGGGAATTTAATGAGGAATTATATGAGGAGATATTGTTATATTTTGGTTTTCTTTTTGTTAAAAACTTCATTCTCTGCATAAATAAGTAAATATTTTGGGGGCAAAGGAGATTAGAGATGTTCAGACACGGTGTTTAGGACAATAATCTGAGGAGATGAACATTTCAGTAGTCTATGGAATCTTTTTCATTACATGAACATGAGAGAATAAGAATTGACCACTACTGAATAAATTCCAGGTTTACAGACTGCGTATTCTAGGATTTGTGGTTTCAAATCTCTCTAGGCAAAAGAAAGAGTTGATTCCAGGTCACTCAAATACTGAGTAGGTGCTCTAAGCATCAGAATGTTTGATAGGCTGAGCAGGAGAATTTTTCCATTTCCTAAATAGAGGCTTGATGAAACTATCTCTCTAGTGTTGAACAGATGCTCCTACAAAGCTTTCTTCTGTTCAGATCTGTAGGCCTGTAGGTTAGGTCTCTGTTCATAGAGATTGACATCTGCAATCTCACAGGTCCTTTCTAAACTTGTGATTCTATGAGTTTATGATCTACCTGTTACTCATAGCAGTTATTTATGTAAACACACCATTGTAGTGTGACCTTTGGTGCATAATTACATGAATCTTAGCAAAGGAAGATTGTTCACAGTTCTCCCATGAAAGGCTGAAGTCTATGTCATCCCTTCAGAGAAAAAAATCCAAGCTGCCAGCCTGAAACAACCTTATGCCCCCTCCGCATTAGCAGATTTTAAGTGACCTCATGGAGTTAAAAAACAATCTCTGTTCAGTACAACTCTGGATGCTGAGATTTTACAGCTTGTTCACAAATTCACACCTCAGACCATGATTTCATCTTGGGTTACTGTAAAAGCCCTTCTCTGGGGAGCTAATTAGAAACATCATGTTCTTTTCTCTGGGGCAACAATAACTGTCAGAGAAGATTTTTTTCTTTTAAGAATATTTCCACTATTCTTAAAAACAACAGTTTTGAGGAGAATTCACTTAACTGTTCTTCCTACCTCTGGTGAAAGTGAAGTATTGTATTAGGAAAAGGGAGCAGGATTAAATGATCTAGCTATAGTAACCTGGTTGCAAATGTAGCAGCCTGCCATGGCTCCTTTTTAGTCTGTGGAAGATACACCTAGATAAAATTAAGTGCAACTATTTAAATCATGGCAGACTTCAGACTACAGAAGTTTGGAGTTCTACAAGCAAATTGATTTCTAACCTGGCTTACACCTAATCATTACTGTTCTTTCCTGTTGACCTAGGTTCCTGGGTGGTCTTCCTCCCATACGGATTCAACACCACCAGATCTTCAGTGAAAATTCTTCATGCTAAAGCTTATTTCTCCTCTGCTTCTTGTGAAAGGCAGCATACTCTAATCATGCCTACCCACATCAGCTCTGTTAGTGACCAACTGCTATGAGATTATATCAGAGATTCTTTGAGCCTTTTAAATGTTGCACATGATTGGGGTTTAATGCATAATACCAAGTTTACTTATTTGAAAGTATTTGACGTTAGAGAGGATTTAGCAGAATGAAACAGCAGTGTGAAGAAATGACAATACAGTACAGATACAGTATAGCAGCTGCGATATATTCTTCAATTACAAAACAGTTTTCATTACTGTCTCTGTGTTCACCATTACTGGGCATCCAGAATTACTGGGAAGATTGCTTCGCAATTCCTTCCTGTGCTGCGGAGTTGGAGCCACTCCCACACTTGTTGGTGACTTTTGGCGTGTGATACAAATGGAAAACAGACCAGTTGAGTTACTTAAATGATGAGCTGGTGGCTGTAGCTCAGGTGATTCTATGGGAGTTACTAAGTTTCCTGTGCCCATTCCTGAAATGCTGATCTCCCTCATGCATTCTTCAGTATTACCCACCTTCATACCTTTTCTTGTGAGACTTGGCCAGATTTTAGGCTTTCAAGTTTGCACATTTTCCCCAAGCCATCTTGGGGATATCATGGACCAAATAGCTCTACATTAGAATTCAATTTCTAAGGACTAAGCTGGTCAGGGGATGGAAGCACATAATGTATGAGAAGAAACAAAAATAAATGTATTTGTTCAGTCTTACAAAGAGGAAGCAAAAGGGAGACTGAAGTCTACTCCTGTCTGATACGATGAGGAAGAGTGGATGCAAGCTGGAACATGGGAAATTCAGATCTAAAGAAATATATAAGGAACATGAGATAGAAGAATAATATTTTTTTATCACAGGACTGATAACATCATAGAATTATAGAATCCTTAGAGTTGGAAGGGACCTCTGAGGGCCATCCAGTCAGCTCCCTTGCAATGAGCTAGATAAGGGCCCGGGACCTGATCCAGCCTCACACTGAAAGTCTCCAGGGACAGGGAATCAACTGCAACACCAGGTAAGCTGTCCCAGTGTCTTACTATCCTTACTGTAAAATATTTTTTCCCTTTATCTAACCTAACTGCTCTCCCTGACCTTGAAGCCATTTCCCCTTTTTCTGTTGCCAAAGACCCTGATTCAATGCAAAAATGGATTTCCCAGAGACACTGTGGAATATTCATCCTGAGAGGTGCTCAGCACTTGATAGGACAATTGCCAGAACAACCTGATTTAGGCCTGATTTGAGCAGGGTGCTTAATGACACTTGGAGGCCTTTCTACTCTGGCCATTCTGTGAGATTCCATGATCTCAGCTACAAAGTAGCCAAAACTGCACTGACAGGTGTTTTCTCAGGCAAGAAGCTGCAGGCAGCTGGGTTATATACCTCTGCATGGCATTGCAAACTACAGTTCAGATGTGCAATAGCAGCACTGTACACCTGTACTAGCTTATAACTCATCAGTCAGAAGATATTAACAGTGAGAATGTAATGTGCCAGGCACCAAAGAAGTGAGCCAGGATCTCTGGGTCAGACAGTCAGTAACACAAGTGGAAGAAGGCAGACTGACTTGAGGCTAGAAACTGGTATTTCAAGTCTGACAGGCAGCAGCTCCCTGGCTTCACACTCTCTGTGGCACAGTCTCTGTGCCAGGCACCACGGACCTACCTGCACCGCTGCTGTGTGCCGACTGCAGGTGTCAGGCCTGCCAGGATGAGGGAGCTGCTCTGGTCAGCCCAAAGGTGGACCTAGAGCAGTGTCTCTCAGGCAGTGGCTGCGAGCCTCATTGATGCTGAGGCTGAGAAAGGACAGCAAGACTGCAAACTGGCTGATGCTTCCCCTGGACACTGCTCTGTTCTCCAGCAACTCCTGGTTCAGCCACACCCTGATCCCAATGTCTTTGCTGTGAGGGTGATCAAACCTGGGCCTCCCCCATGAATGTTCTTGGAAACAATTTGAACAGTGAAAATGCATCCACAGGTGCTGAGGAGCTATGCGGATTAGCTGCAAATCATTTGAAGAATCCCTTCTGTCTTTGGCCACCTGCTAATTTCACTAATTGATTTACTTCTTGTTCAGGGAGATTTCAAGGATCCATCCACTCTCTATAGCCTCTCCTTGTCTTCTCTTGATTTTAGAGACCTTATCTTACCCTTGCTGGCTGTCTCTTCTCGGGCTTGAAAAGCTGAAAGCTGACTGGGCATTTTCAAGTGCTGAAGGACATTTCAGATGCCTGCACCAGATGACACTGAATATTCTTTCCAGTGGGAGGGACCTCATCAGGGTGCTTGGAAATCTCTCTCCTTCTGATTCTTGTGCATGTTGGAATAGATAAAAAAGTTGCCTGCCTCCCTCCTGTGCACTAAATGTATGAAGATTTCCTCAAAATGGACTTGCCTATACTGGGGGAACCCGGTGGAGCCTGATTTGGTATCAAAATCTCTGAACTCAGCAATTCCATTACAAACATGTCTATGAGGACCCCAGCTGAAGTGCCTATTTTTAAGGTTATTGACATCACTGAGCACCTTCTCAAACCTGGGATCAGGTTTCAGTAGAAAGAATCTTATTTTTCACTGACATTGCAAATTTGGAGGAGGAGGTTAAATGTCTCTGGAGAGTAAGTGAAGCATTTAGTTCCATCAGCTGCACAGGGAATATGATCTGGGTCAAATATAAGAACTCAGAGATTTATACATTTGTTTTAGATGTTAGAGGTTCATCTAAAGTGATGGTTCTATTTACACCCATACCTGCACAGATGCCTGCCCCATACTATTTATGGAAGTTTGATATTTCTCCTTTGAATTGATCATGCTGTTGCTGTTCACAGTCTGAAGACTTCTGGAGAGGTAATCTCTGTATGAATGTGTAGATGGACGAGATTTTCTGCAGAGAAACATGGATACTGTTGACCATGCTCACTCTTTTCTTTCATCAGCACTGTTCTGTTATTGCCAATTAAATAAAACAACATTCATAGCTTTTTTTTTTTTGTAATAAAAGAAGTCACAGAGTGCAAGAGAATAAAACTTATTCTCTTCTTATTTAATAAAACTGTAATTTTTTAAGAGCACTGCTGCTTTTGCACTGTAACAATAAATAAATGCAGGTGCATTTATTTTCTCCTCCAGCAGCAGCAAAAGTAAGACTGTGGAAACAAAAGAAGATTCTTTGTATATAGTTAGACTATCATTTTACAGAGTCGTGGAATCACAGAATCACAGAACAGTTCAAGTCAGTAGGGACCCCTGGAGGTTCCCTGATCCAGCCTCTTCTGTTCATGCAGAGCCACCAAAACCATAATCTGGGCAGTTTTTAAATATCTCCAAGGAGGGAGATTCCATCTCCAGACCTCTCTGCCAGTGCTCTGTCACATGAGTGGTGAAGTATTTCCTGATGTTCACATAGAACATCCTATGTTCCAGTTTGTACCTATTGCCTCTTGTCCTGTCCTTGGGCACAACTGTAAAGAGCCTGACTCTGCCTCTTTGCACCCTCCCTTCAGGTGTTCATAGACATTAAGATCCTCCCTGAGTCTTCTGCTCTTTAGACTGAATAGTCCCGTCTCTCTCAGCCTTTCCTCACATTTGAAATGCTCCAATTCCTTCACAGTCCTTGTAGCCCTTCACTTTTTCCAGTACATCCACATCTCTCTTGCAGTGGGGAGCACAGAACTGCTCACAGTACTCCAGGTGTGGCCTCCCAGTGCTGAGTAGAGGGGAATCACTGAATTGTTAAGGTTGGAAAAGACAACTAAGGTCATCTAATCCAAACATAAACCCACCACTGCTTTCTTCCAGCAGAAACTCAGGTTTTTCTGGGGAAAAATGTTCAAGTATCATAGGGATTTGTGACATGACAAGTACGTATCTAACCATCTGGCAGATTGTGTGGAGATATTTCCTGTTACAATTTGCTGTGCACTGCAGTACATTGCTGAAAAATATACCTAGATGTAGAGCAGCTATGAGCACATATTCAGATATATTTATGTACGGACATGTATGCAGTAAGTTGACACATTTGATGAGTCACATGTCATGAAGATGGATTTGAGAATGAAATGATAGTTACACACAGGGAGAACTTCCATAAGGCTGGATTAAAATCTAAATCCTCATTTATTTGGCACAACTGATTGTGCCAAATCTTAAACAATATGCATTAGTTTTAAAGTTTCAAATGACTTTCATGACTCACAGTCAGAATTTTAGACTAAAATCAACACAGGACAATTTAATAGTCTTGAAAATATCAGAAAATTAGCACTTAGAATTAAATAGGTTTTGTTTGACTAGTATATAATTATAGCTCAGAAGTACAGGCATTGGAAGTACTTCTGCCTTTGTCAAACATGTATACTCCTAACGTTCATCTAAAAACCTTTTTGTCCTTCCTTATACTATAAACATTTCTCCACACAGTCTTTTCCATTTGGATGAATTATAAACGTATTTATTTCAGTAGTATTTGTCATTGATAATATCTTTTAGAATTGATGCCAGGAGTTGGGACAATCCCAAGAACAAACACAGTCTGGATGATGAGTGGACTGATAACAAACCTACAGATGAGGACTTGAGGGTACTGGTGGATTAAAATGTGAAAATGGTTCAGCAATGTGCACTTGCAATCCAGAAAGCCAACCATATCCTGGGCTGTATGGCAAGAAGTATAGCTAGCAGGTCAAGGCAGGTGATTTTCCCTCTCTGCTCCTTTTGTGAGATACCACCTGCAGTAGTCTGTTCAGCTTAGAATAATAAGTGGGCAGAATAAGAAGTACATGGACATGAGGAAGGTGAAGCATGGAACAGGTTGCCCAAAGAAGTTGCTGATAAAGTTCCAGGTGATCCCTAGAAGTATTCAAGGCCAGGTTGGAAGAAGCTTTGGACAACAGGTTCTAGTGGGAGGTGTTTGTGCCTGTGGCAAGGCTAGTTGCACCTAGGCAATCTTTAAGATCCCTTCCAAACCAAGCCATTTTGTGATTTTGTGAATAGCTTTATGCTTAGATGAGTTCTGTCCTGTTCACCACAAAATGCTGCATCAGTGCTAGAGAAAATAGTGTGTGCTCAGAGGTCACAGAAGCAATGCAAAAAAAAAGGAGCAGTGTTATCAGGAAATTGACAACATAACACCGGGCTGGAGAAGACTTGGCAGTTGACAGTGATCTGCGTTTAGCACGGGAGAAAGTGCTGGGCTTCCACCAGTTCAATCACACCAGAGCAGCAGTCATACCCTCACGTCCTCAGCTGAAATGCCCATATGGAAAACCTGCCAGGAGCAGTCCTGCAGCACAGGGCTTGTTAACATGCCCAGGAAACAATCCACACATTGAATTGCTGCTTGGATTGTTTGAGTGTCATAGAATCTACTAAAGAGTGGATTATCTGCATAACAAGGAAGTTTGGCACCTACACAGTTTGGCTTCCACATAATGCAAAGCATTCAGGCTGCTTCCAGCACAAGCCAAGGGCTCAGTGTGGTAGGTGTAAGGCATACACAGAGCTGGTAGTTCTGAACCCAGACAGAGTACCGACTGATACTGATAGTAGCACAGCTTTGTCCTCTCAGATGGGAGAAGGGAAAGGAAAAGATTTGCCCTACGACTGCTTCTATGTAGGGGAGAAAATGCTGGAATGTTGTTTCTTGGGTTGTGAGCATCAAATTTCAGGTGACAAGAAAGAGCCCTTTCCAGGCTTTGTGTAGTTTTGTGAGGGAGTGCACGTACATGTGAGTGCACGTGTCTGTGCAGCCAAATGAAGGGCTGCCCACACACACTCTTGCATCTCCTACAGCCTTGAGCCAAGTGCTCTCCCACTTTCCTGCCACCTGCACTGTCACCCAAGGGAGACCGCAGCATCCTTGTGCATGTGTCTGCATTTTGCTCTGAAAAGTGCACTTTCATCACGGCCTTTTCTTCGGACATTTCACAGACTCGCAGTCACAGAATGTCAGGGATTGGAAGAAACCTCGAAAGATCATCTCGTCCATTCCCCCCGCCAGAGCAGGAACACCTAGATTATGTCACACAAGAACTGTTCTTTTCATGTGAACCTGGAAAATGTCCCAGATGAACAAGGCCTTTGCCAATAGTCTTCTCAGATCATATTGAGCTGGAGATAGTGGTCACAAAACCACACCATTCTTTTCAGTTTCCTTCTCTTTTATTTTGATTAATTTGCCTTCCATCAAGCTTCCTCCTTGTCAGCACTGAGCAAATAACAAGTTCCTAATATAGAAGACAAATAGTGAGATTTGTGCCTTCCTGGCCAGGTCAGACACAGGAACTTTCCAACTATGTTTGTCATTCACTTGTTATCTAAGATACTGCCAGAATATTTTGAGCAGCATGTCCCTGCAGCCCTGTCAGTTGACAGGGGGCAGTTAGGAGGCTGGCTGTCCTACAGGGAAACATTTATTTCCCTACCTCATAATGATCAGCCCCTGACTTTTTCCTCCTTTGCCAGCACTTTTCCTGCTAGCTTTGTTTTAGAGCCATTTCTTGTAAGACAACAGCTGAATCTGGTTGCCTGGCCTAGGCAAGGCTACTGTAGCAACAGAGCCAGGGGCAAACACTAGTGTGTATGCCCAGAAGGCATACACAGACTGATCATAGACAGGCAGCATATATACATACATGCACACCTGGCCACACAGATCAGCACAGACACACTACACAGTCACACAGAGATAGAAACAGCCTGAACAGACTCTCTTGTTTCCCTCTCTGACAATTCACATTGAAGGTTTAGTAGTGGAAATATATTTAAGCATTCAAAGTGAATATCTCTGATATCCAGGCATAGGCACTAAGTCTGTCCCATAACTGCTCTTAGATATCAGTCTTGGCCCCTAGTACAAGCACTGAGGTCATGGCACCATTCCAGTAGCTGGTACACACTCTTGTGCCCATGCACACTGATACATGCACGTGCCTGTGCACACCCACCCAGAGCTGGTTGCTACTCTCCTGGTGGCCTTGTCTCTCCGTGTGCTGTTGTGGGTGTGCAGATGCACTTCTGTTATGTCACCTCTTGTTGCTGAAATGCAGTGAGATTGAAAACATCACAGCTCTTTTTCCCTGACAGTTGGGCTTATTATCAGAGTAAGACAAAAGGTTAGTCTGTCTTTGGCCTATCTTTGACAAAGTGCCTTTTATCCTTTTCTCTTTGTAGTCTTTTACAGACTCTGTTACAGATTGTTTCCACTTGCTGATGGCCAGAGCACTTTCCCCAGGGTGCCCCCACACAAGGACCATCATTTGTTCTCAGATCTTGTAATTCCTATGCCCTGCTGTGGACCCTGCATGGCATGCTCCCCTTGGCATGCAAAAAGACAACTTTGGAAGTCCTTTCCACAGGAGATTTGGGCGGGTAATAGGGCAGGTATTATCTTTCCCTGCTTTTTTCATGTACCCTGTGTTTCACTTCCAGTTGCCAGCGTACAAGTGTACAAGAACAGTGTTCTGCTGTTTTGCTTATGAATAATATTTATGGTCTGTGGATCAATGCTTTCTCTTACAGTTTTTATGTACTACATGAAATTATGATAATGGTGCATGGTAGATCTGTTACAGTCATTTGTGTGGATAAACTCTTCCACACAGGATCATAGAAACATAAGGTTGGAAGAGATCTTTAAAATTTTTTTTCTAATATCTATTCTAAATCTATTCTCTTCCATTTTAAAGCCATTTCCCCTTGTCCTGTCACTACATGCCCTTATAAAAAGTTATGCAGCCAAGGATATGGTTGGCCTTCTGGGCTGTGTGCACACATTGCTGACTCATGCTGAATCTTTCATCAGCCAGCAAGCCATTCTCCATCCAACCTGTATCTGTGCTTAAGTTAGCCGCAACTCAGATGCAGGACCTTACACTTGGCTTTGTTGAACTTCATGAGGCTGGCATGGGTCCACTTCTCAAGCCTGTCCAGGTCCCTCTGGATGTCATCCACTTCTTCTAGCATGTCAAGTGTACCACTCAGCTTGGTGTTGTCTGCAAACTTGTTGAGGGTGCACTCAATCCCACTATTCATGTCGCCTACAAAGATGTAAAATAGTACCATCCCATCACTGATTCCTGTGGTATGCCAGTGGTTACTGGTTTCCATTTGGATGCTGAACCGTTGACCACAATTCTGTGAATGTCAATATCAAGTCAATTCCTTATCCAGCAAGTGGTACATCCATCAAATCCATTTTTTTCCAATTTGTCTACTAGCATGTCATGCTGGACAGTGTCAAACACTTTGCATACGTCCAGGTAGATGACATCAGCTGCTCTTTATCCATTGACGCTGTAGCTGCTACCAGTTTTGTCAGGCATGATTTTCCCTTACTGAAGCCAGGATTACCATCAATCACCTCACTTTACTTTCCATGTGCCTTAATAGGGCCTCAGGAGGATCTGCTCCATGATTTTGTCAGCCACAGAGGTGAGGCTGGCTGGCATGTAGATCTCTGGATTTTCTATTTTTTGTTTCTTGAAAATTGAGGTTTTATGTCCTCTTTTCCACTCAGTGGGAACTTCACCAGACTGCCACGACCTTTCAAATATGATGGATAGCGGCTTGACAATTTCATGTGCCAGATCCCTCAGAACCTGTGGGTGGATCTTGTCGAGTTCCATGGAGTTGTGCTCTGCACTTTCAGGTTCTTTAGATGGTCTTGAACCTTATCTTCACTTACAGCAGGAAAATCTTCCTTCTCACAGTTCTTAGTTTTGATTTTTGCAACTTGAGTGGCGCAGCCAGAACCTTTGCTGATGACGACTGAGGCAAGGAAGGTGTTGAGCACCTCAGTTTTCTCCATATCCCTCATGACCAGGCTTCCAGTCTCCTTCTGGAGGTGACCCACATCTTGCCTTGCCTTATTTTTATCACTGAGAAACCTGTAGAACTTCTTGTTCTCTTTCTGTCCCTGGCTAGATTTAATTCTACCTGGGTTTCAGTTTTCCTAACCTGATCCCTGGCTGCTCAGACAACTTCTTTGTAGTCCTGCTAGTTAACCCTTTCTTGCTTCCACTCCTATAGAATTTCTTTTTGTACAGAAGTAAGTCCAAGAGTTCCTTATTCATTTAGGCCCCCTGGAATTCTTGCCTGCCTTCCTCTTTGTTGGGACTTCCAAATAATGATATGGTATTAAATATTTTCTCAATTCAAAAAAGTAATTGAGGAGAGCTACCTGGATCTTGCTCCATTCACTCACTTTTGAGCAAGAAATCACACTCTTTGGCCACACCTTTAATGGATATTCTGTGGGATTTTTTTTTTCCTAGATCTTTAATGACTTAGGAAACTGTGAACTGCCTACAATGAATTCCATTGTTTTGGTCAAATAGCAGGACCTTAGTCTTGGTATGAAAGTAACAGTGATGTAGACAAAGTATTCTGATCTAAACAGAAAGATGATGAGCTGCCACTGATGGATAACTCCCTTTGTTATCCTTTTAGTATATATACATTTTTAAATCCAAACAGGCATAACTCTGCACTGGACTGGACGGTAAGAAATTGCTTGTGCATCACTTGTTATACACATTCATATATACATTTGTATATGTCATAACTATTATCCTTTTCTCTAGATGAGTAAATAGTTCTATCTCAACATTCTTTGGATTTTTTTTTCTGATTCTCTTCCCCATCCCAATGGGAAGAGTGGGAGTGAGCAAAAGACTGTATGGTGCTCAGGCACCTGCTGGGTTAAACCGGGTCAAACATTTCTCCATGTGCTGCATTGCTCCAATCTGTGTGCTTGTCTTCGTGGTAGAAAAGTGATCAAAGTAAGAGGGATTCTTGAAAGCTGGTGTGCTGGTACTGAAGGACAGTACAAGGCAGTCTCTATGGACATAGAGACTTGCAAGTCACTGCCCTCCAGAGAAGGGCAATTTTGCCTTTACTGCAGATAAAGGCACCTTTATGATGACTTTCTACTGAATATTATGCTGCATTGTGAACCATTCCATTTGCTGTTTGACATTTGAGGTTCCTGTGATGAGATTATGTTGAAACTTTGCCCAAAAACAGGCATCTATCAGTATTTGGAGTGATGGAGGAACAGGTCAGTCTTAGCACTGCTTCATGTGAGCACTGAGGCACCCAGCAGTGACTCAGACACTCTTCTGCCCATGCTCTCTGACTTGGCAGCCATGAATGTATTTTAGAAAAGCTGTGCTGGTACTTACGCAGTTTATTTATTTTCTAATTTTTAGCAGTATTTATTCATATGGACTTCATAGTTTTGGATTCACTCCTGAGCCCCTCCTAAAGCCTGATGTTCCACTTAACCATTTCCATTTCTCTGGCATTTATTTAACATTAGTTATATGTCTCAGAAAAGAAATAATCTTCTTCACAGTTTAATTCATTTAACAGTACTGTGGTTAGAACCATCTATTACTGGTACATTGTTACTCTTGTATTTGTCCTGAAAACTATTCTATGAATAACTGTGGTAATGTCCCTAATTTCTCTGTAATGAAAAAACAGCCTTTCTGCAGAGGCCTTCTTTTCTTATTTTACACCATGACTATCTGTTGGCTTTCTAAATATCCACAAGAAACCTCCCATGTGAGTCAAGTTATCTAAAGATCTAAAAATGGCTCCATAAACGGCTATCCATTAATAAACATCATTCTGGTTGCTGGGTCTTTGCTGTTAGAGTAGGCTACTCTGAATAATCAGCCATATATGAACCACTGTGTTTTCAGTCATTGCCAACCTTACTCAGAAAAACCATTTTACTCCACCTTAACAAACAGGATTATTCTTCTTTGCACTTAGCTGTATGAGACAGAAGTCTTGTCAGGCAGAAGAGTGAACAGTTTAAAAAAAAAAAAGGCCAGATCATACAAATCCATGGCTTATTCAGTACAACATTTTACTTGAGAAACATTTCCCATGTGATTTGCAGCTTGCAAATTCTGTTGTCAGCCACACTCTCAGTATGAGCAGGGCTAGAGGGATCAGTATACCCTGTGGAGTAGTTGATGAACCAGCTGACGGGGAATGCCCAGCCTGCCGTGCAGCAGCATTTCTGCTGTCCTCTGTGTAAAACAAGAGCACATAGGAATGTTAGCACCAAAGAAGCAGAATTGCTTAAACACTGATCTTTCAGAGCAAGACTTCTCATCTCAACATGCCCCAACACTAAGATGGACATGGGCACCAGACTCTGGAGATGGTAGGACACGTTTTCCTTATTTAAATCTCTCCTCTTGACTAAGGAAGTGCATGCTTTTATTATTAGCTTTGGGAAGTATCTAGGCTAAAGTATTTCTTCAATTTAAATAAGAAATAAATTAATCTCATAATGACTATGAGATATGAGTAAAAAAATTACTTCACTTTCGAGGAGAACAGACTGAGGGACCGTACTATCAGAAATTTGAACATATTTGGGGAGAATGTGTGCAGGGCAATTTGGGGCATTTGTGTCTTTTCACGTGGCAAAGATAAGCTGTCAGTTATGAGACTAAGAATCACTTCTGAAGACTGCTGTGAACAAAGCACCAAAGCATGAAAAGTCTGTGATGATTTCACTGTCTTTTAATTTTACTCTGCTGACTTTGCTTCAAGATATAGTTGTGCTGTGCATTTGTGTTAGCACTTCATAGTATAGAAAAATCTGCTACCTAGGTTTGTGTGTTGTTTCACACATAATGTTTAGTACTCCTAGAAGAGATGAGCACCACTTAATCATGAAATAGAGAAACATCTTCAAAAAAGCACCTGGACAAGGGCTGAATGAATGTAAAAACTGCACAGGTATTGGGCTTCTCTCATCTCAGTAAACATCAAGGACAGTGAGTTCTGAATGAGGACATGACTTTAAGAATGCCCCTTCCACCACTGACCAAATGAGATGAAGAACTCTTGCTACAGAGGAGTGAGATGGGAAGGCTAAGAGTCTCTGGATAGAACAGGCAAAAGAGAGACAACAGGTGGTAGAAGGAGTTGAAGAACAGGAATGAGGTGGAGCAAAGGGAGATCAGTCTTACTGCCATGGTGTTAGCATGAGAGAACGAACAGACCAGAAAAGGTCTGAGGTTGCAATCTCTGACAGATATCAGTTGCCATAAGGTCAGATAATTAATATAGAGTAGAGTAGAGTAGAGTAGAGTAGAGTAGAGTAGAATAGAATAGAATAGAATAGAATAGAATAGAATAGAATAGAATA
>JAPSGF010000164.1:59219-101259 GCA_035772895.1 Perdix hodgsoniae
ATAGAATAGAATAGAATAGAATAGAATAGAATAGAATAGAATAGAATCATTCTAGTCCATCTACATCCACATCTAGTCCAACTACTTGGTTGTAGATGACCTCCTGTGAATGCAAAGAACATGCATTTCATCCCTTATCTCTGCCATGGCTGTACTCTTCTCAGATATAGTTTCATACTACTGATTTTTCTGTAATCACCATGAAGGTCCATGCACAACCTCAAATCACCCCTAGAAGGCAATTTTTTTTTTATTTTATTTTTTTTCCCTGTGTTTACACTGATTGTTTACTTACATGATTTTAGTACTTTTCTATTCCAGTGGTGGACACAATCCATCCTTTAGACCAGATTCACAGCTACCCAAGAAAGGTCTCTTTCAGAATAGAACAAACATAAAAAAGTATTTCAGAATGCTGTGATTTCATATACCATCAGAGGATGAAAGTGTTAACACTTCTGAACACTGAAGGTAATGAAAGCTTCCTGCTTGACCTAAACTGTAATGCTCTCTTCACTCACTAAAGTATCTGCCATCAAGGTCACTTCAGACTGCATCTGAAAGCATTAGCAACTTTCAAAATGAAAGTATGTTGTGCAGTGTCATTGTTTGCACCCACCCTACAAGTGCTTTCCCAACTTGCAGCTCCCTTTTGTTTTTTTCAATTAATTTTTTTTTGGCAATATGGTTCACAGGGACTTGTAATGTGAGGAGGCTCTAGGCACAGCCTGCCTGACCATTAGTTCTGCAGTGCCAGGGCACGCAGACATTCAGAAAACAGATTTGAAGTGTCCTTGCCCATGACAGGGAGTTTGGGCCATGCAGCCCAAACCATTCTATTATGATTCTGTGATTAGGTATTCAGACAGTCAGGAAATGGGAATGAAATGGATAGAGGGACACTGGGTTTACAAAAGCAGTGTGGATCCCCCTTCTTGAATAGGTTCAGTTGTTAAACACACTGCCAAGAGAGTCTTCTGCATTTCTGCATACTTTTTGTCTCACCTTTTGCCACTGAAGCCACATTCTATACTCAGGAACAGTACTACCTGCACAGTGAGCCAACTATGTGAAGACTGCCAAGGCTGTAGCTCCCAAAGCTGGTGAAAAGCAATGTATGCAAAATGTTGGATCATGTATCAACAGCTAGATGATATTTTATTGATTGTTTTCTATCTTTCCCCTTTCCTTTCTCTTTCTCACTTCATTGCTGTCTTTCTCTTGCTCCCTCTTCATGTCTGCCTCTCCCTTAATACATCTGCATTTTTATCTTTTCTTCATTCTGCATTTGTCTTTCTCAACCTTTCACTCTCCTTCTCATTCTCTCCCTTTTCCTCCTCTTTGCCTTTTCTGTTTTTCTCTCTTCCTCCTTCAATAGAGAGGAATTAAATTTTTTGACAAGGCACTCCTAATGGGGCCTGAGCAGTGGCCTGAGTGCATATCTTGGACATGCTTTGGGAACAGGAATGCTGAATCTAACATTATTGACAAGAGGTGCCTGGTAGGAATGATGTTTTTTCCAAGATCAATTACCTTTGCATCAGCACTTACCAGGTCAAAGCAGCCTGACTCCAGAAATAGTGTGTCAACACAAAATGACTCCTGTCCTCCATGTATGGCAGCAAAGCACAAAGGGAAGAGTAACTAATTTTCCTTACCCCTTGCCATTAATTTTCCACTCAGATTCCAAGAAGGTATTTCTGAGATGCTCAGTGATAAGGCCAGGTCAGCCCAGTGCAATGTGCAGTTTGGAACAGATAACTGGATTGAGATGTCATAATTCAAGGAACCTGTAATGTTACCTTTCACCAGCTGAGCATTTAGTAGCAAATTCTTAAGACGTAATTGCTGACAGACGAGAAGCCTTAACAGTTTCAACTGCTTCATGATGCTTTCACAGTTGGGCCACATAATTTGTTTGGGATAGTCATTGTAATATTGTCCAGGGGGAAGAGGGATTTTAGGGATCAAACTATGGTCCTGGGTCCATTGTGGTATTCTTTAGCCAGTCAATAGGCTGAATAAGGTACTCATGGACCTAGAAATATTTCTGCATATTTTACTGGTCTGCAGTTGAAGAACACCAATTTCAGAACTAAGCCTTATTTGTAAGTTTAGTTTGCACAATCTTCTCTTAAAAAAAAAAAAAAAAATCCAAAAGCAAGGACGAAGGACGAAATCAAGTCTCTGGGAGAGCACTGTGTCCGATGTTCCCAATGCAGCATGGATGGAGATTAACCCAGAGTGTTCTTCTGCACTGTGCAGCTTTGTGGGCTTTATCATTCACATGGGAGGAACTGAACCAGTGCAGAAATATTCTTTGGGCTAACATCCAAGGGAAAAGTTTTCCATAGCATAAAATGCATGAAAAGGGCTTGGCTAGAAATACGCATCTTAATAAAGAAATTGTTGTTCTTATTCTGCCTTTCAGTGTGTGGAAAAAAAGATTTTGTCTAGAAAGAAAGAATCTCACGTCTTTTTGGAGCATGCTGAGGGAAGGGAGAGGGGAGAGGGTCTGTCTCCCTTCTTTGGATCCCAGATATCACTGGCATGGATACAACTTTCACAGTTTCGCACATGAAGATGATGTCTCTAAGAGCAGTCATACACAGGGTGTCATCTTCTCCTTCAATATATTTAGTTGCTGCTTAGCAAAGTACATCCATATTTGGTTACAACATGAGAGGACTCCATGGGTCTAAGCCTCAGTGTACCTGGGAGAAACAGAGCCTCCTGATCCCAAATGCTGGTGCTGCAAGTACACTGCTGGCTGTGGCCAATGCCAGTCTTTCCTCACACTCCCTCCTCTGCATCTCTTTGGCAGCGACTCCAATTCCTTTCTCCAGCAGCTTCACAGCTCCTTGAAGTATTCAATGGAAACAGTGATGCAGAGCTAGCTAGGACCTCAGGGGGCACAAAAATTCCCTGTACTGAGCATACTGATATTAGTAATGCCCAGAGCACATAAGTGTCCAACATTTTGGCTTGCCTGTGCTACACTGAGTGAAGAGGAACTTTCTTGTCCTGCATACATGTATGCTGTTCCAAATACTCCTATTTATTTCCACAAAAACTACCACAGAAACAGAGCACACAACAACACAGTTGCAGCAAATACATAATATAAGTTTTCCACTGTCATCGCCATCAGCTATGAATTTTTGCCAGCAATAAAAGCCTGCATGCTTTATTTGTAATAATCTACCAGCAGAGGTGACCCACTGTCATCACTGCTGAAATATACCACACAAATTCACTGTATGCCACTCCACATCCACTGTCCACATCCACTGTTCATGTTCATGACAGTCAACGAATGTCAACAAATGCCATTTTGTCCTCATGGAGGAATTCAATTCCAGACCTTTGCTTTATGTGCATTTCCATGTCAGGTGCCATTTTATGAAAGTGCCTCGCTGCTGCCATCTGCTGCACAACAAGAGAATGTAAAGGGATATTGGTGGGAAGGTCCAACCTCTACTGCCATCCCATCAACATCTGCCTCTGACATTGTGTGACAACATGATCAAACAGGAGGCATTACTTTCAGAGCAGCCCTTGTCGTGTAGACAATATAGTTAATGTATATAAAGTAACAAAACTTATTTTAATTTTTTTCTCTATTAAAATGAATTCATAAGAGGACAAAAACTCCCACAAAACCAGTAGGTTATTAGACCTTGTTTCTGTGAAATGAACAGGTCATCCTGTTCGATAGCAGTGGATGTAATTCTCAGTGAGCTCTCAAGGTGCTCATCAGAGATGTCTGATGACATTTTACTCCTCCTGTGCTTCATCCTTCAGAACAGTTGTTCACCAGCATACACACTGCCTAAAGTGAATGAGGCGTGACTGTGATGTGAGGGGTATTTCTGTCTGTTAAGAGATAGCTGATAATGGTCTGGTGAAGTGACATGGTCGCATTTTTGTTTCCAACTCTAAACATTCCATTTGAAAATTTGCAGACAATGTATTTATGTTGACTGAAAATGGAGTTGCAATATATAAGCCAAAACATTTATGATTTTTTTTTAATTTTTTTTTTTCAATCTTGAGACCTATTCCCAAATTCCTTCACCAAACTTGGCATGGCTGCATGTTTTTGCTGTTTGCAAGATGATGTTTAGCCAGTGTATCAGAATGCATCCAGTCACTGGCCATCAGGTGAACTGTCCCTGCCCTACACCCCATCACAAAGGCTCAGCCCAGATGGGCTCATGGCGCAGTGAGGTCTGCTTGGTGCTGAGGGGAAGGGCTGTGATGATGGCGTGGGGCAGGGATGGCCACAGGGACAGCTGGTCCGGGATGCATTCAGACCATAGGCTGTGGGTTACATATGCCTGCCTTAGCAGATACACAGTGCACCAGAGTCCAGTGATACCAGGATGGCTATTCTTTATTTCTAGCTGCACTAGCCTGACAAGCAGTTGCCTTTGTAAATCTCGTATTCCATGTAAACGAAGCAATGACTTTTCTTTACAAGCAACCTGGATTACAATGCTCTTTGCTTCAGAGTAAATCAATCCAGAGGTGCTATCTGCTAAGGCTGAGTAGACCTCTTGCTCCACTGCTATGAAAAGCTGCAGTCAGTAGCACCATCTGTGCCTTGAAGAGTTTCTTTGTAGCCTGATTTTCCTCATTTTTGTCCTTCCCATGTGTTTAGGTTTTTTTGTTTGTTTTTCTTTTTAGCTGTTACTCTGTTAGGGTTGAAGAACACTGGCTTTTAGCTGTGAAAGGAAGGTGCAAATGGCTACCAAGTTTGCTTTTCACTGTTTTCTCATAGTGTTAGGCTAAGAAATTCCTGTCATATTGTCATGTTCCTGGAGTTCAGAATCACAGAATTATCAAGGTTGGAAAAGCCCTAAAAGATCATCCAGTCCAACCATCACCAATACTCCCCAGCTAAATCATATCCCTCAACACAACATCCAAATGTCTCTTGAACACCTCCATGTTTGGTGACTCCACCACCTCCTTGGGCAGTGCATTCCAGTGCCTGACCACCCTTTCCGAGAAGTAATATTTCCTAATGTCCAGCCTGAATCTCCCCTGGCGCAGTTTGAAACCATTGCCTCTAGTTCTATCACTGTCTACACGAGAGAAAAGGCCGACCCCTAGCTCACCACAACCTGCCTTCAGGAAGTTATAGAGAGCTATAGGGTTATAGAGAGTTGTTCCCATTTCAAGTTTAAAAAATTTTTAATAAAGTGTTCCTCTTGCTATTTAACCTTAAACATTTATTCTTGAAGAAACTAATTCAAATATTAACTTAAAACTGCATTGTTGGGGAACACTGTGTAGTGTTGCAAAATTTTCCTTGCTCTGTTAGCAATAAATGTTACATTTAGAGTTTTACTCCATAACATTAATTGCTCTTAGAATCATCATTTGAAAAAAGCACACCCATTAGTAACGGTAGTGACTTGAATTCTGACAAATAGCACCACTGCTTCTGCTGTGTATGCAAAGGAATCTACAGACTTTATTTTCTAGACACTGACATGGTTACAAAGACATTGCAAAAGAAAGTGACAGAGGGTTCACATTTTGTGCACTCCTCAGGCCGCTTTGCTGCCTTATGACATCCTCACTCTTCCCCTTCTATCTTCTTACTGTGAAACTCCCGACTCTTCACTCGGAGCTTGTTGACCTGTGACTCTGCAATGTCAGCCCGCTCCTCGGCTTCCTCCAGCTCATGCTGGATCTTGCGGAATTTGGAGAGGTTGACATTGGACAGTTCCTCCTGTGTGGGGAGAGAGTGTTGGTGGTGAACAAAGTCAAACATTTCACTTCTCCTGTCCCTACATCTTGAGGTCTATCAGGTCTTTTCCAGGTTAAGGCATGGACTTCTTATCAGCACTCTATCAGTGGTTAAATATAAGCCTCCTCAATCTCAGTTATTCATGACACCACTGTAAAGCTGAACACTTTGCCTCACAGCTGACCACTAAATTTTACACAAACTTAATTGTGTTGCCATGCTTATAACCCACTATGTGATTCTCCCTTGGAAAATGACTTTGGATCCCACTCAGCATGGTACTTACAGCCTCCTCAGCTTGTCTCTTGTAGGATTTCACCTTCATCTGCAGTTTATCCACCAGATCCTGGAGCCTGAGAATGTTCTTACGATCTTCCTCAGACTAAAGCATATGGTAAGCAGAAAAGAGAGAGAATTGGGTTTCCCCACACAACAAAATGACATTTCCTCTTGGACTTCATGGAAAAATAACTTGATTTTCTGTCAGATGGGTGTCTCAACACAAAGATGCCATCAGCCTTACCTGGTAGGTCAGCTCCTTCACCCTCCTCTCATACTTGCGCACACCCTTCACGGCTTCAGCGCTGCGCTTCTGCTCAGCATCAACCTCCCCTTCCAGCTCCCTCACCTGCAATGAGAAACCCATATTTGGAGCTTCCCTGCTGTCTCTGACCTGGGATTGCACACGCTTGCACAAATACCAGTTCTACGCACCCTGGCCTCCAGCTTCTGGATTTGCTTCTTTCCTCCCTTCAGGGCCAGCTGCTCTGCCTCATCCAGACGGAGCTGCAGATCCTTCACCGTCTGGTCCAGGTTCTTCTTCATCCTCTCCAGGTGGGCACTGGTGTCCTGCTCCTTCTTCAGCTCTTCTGCCATCATGGCTGCCTGGAGGAGAAGGAATCACTTTGTGACTGGAGATATTTGGGAAGAATGCATTGACCATCAGCAGTGATGGAGTGCCCCAACTCACATCGGTGATGGCCTTCTTGGCCTTCTCTTCAGCATTGCGGGCTTCCTGGATGGTATCCTCCATTTCACTTTGAATTTGGGAAATGTCTGTTTCCAGCTTCTTCTTGGTGTTGATCAAGCTGGTATTCTGTTGAAAAACCACACGGCATACATATCATATACATATATATCATCACTTATTTTCAGTAAAATACCATTTCCCTGCTTTTACTTAGAATTCTATTAGTTTTTTATATGAAGAATGACACTTGCTGTTAATAGTAATAGTAGAGGTCTGTTGAAGTTATGTACTTATTAAAAAATTAAAACAGGTTTAATCATTAGATGCTTTTAACGCATGGACTTGCCTGGGTATGGAGGAGCTGCACACGCTCACTCGCATCCAGAAGCTCCTGCTCAGCCACTTTCCTCGAGCGCTCTGTCTGCTCCAGGGCTGCCCGTAGCTCCTCAATCTCAGCCTGCAGCAGGTTTGCTCTGCGCTCCACCATGGCCACCTGTTCCTTCAGGTCCTCCTGCGTCCTGAGAGCATCATCCAAGTGTATCTGAGTATCCTGGTTGCATACATGAGACACTGTGAGGCATGTTCCCACTCTTTGCTTATTTCCTATTTTCACAACACTGTGGAGCTCATAGAAAACAGGAAATTTTTTATCAATATAAGAAAATGGTGAGCACATCTTTGGTTCAGACATACCTTGAGCACTCCTTGTGTGTTTCTCAGGTTCTTTTGTGCCTCTGCAGCAACACGGTTGGCATGGCTCAGCTGGATCTCCATTTCATTCAGGTCTCCCTCCATCTTCTTCTTCAGCCGCAGGGCTTCATTCCTGCTCCTGATCTCAGCATCCAGGGTGCTCTGCATGGACTCCACAATTCTGAGGTGGTTTCTCTTCAGCTGGTCAATTTCTTCATCTTTCTCGGCTATCTTCCTGTCAATCTCAGACTTGACCTGGTTGAGCTCCAGTTGGAGGCGCAGGATCTTCCCCTCTTCATGTTCCAGGGATGCCTAGAAAAAAAAAAATCAAATCAAAACAAAACAAGACAAATAATACAAATAAAACATCACCAAATAAATGAAAAAAATTTAATGAATTAAATGGCATAAAGACTAAAGAAACCAAAATCCCATAGAGACCACTGCATAGCATCATCACTGCACAAAAAAAGAAAAGGATTGCCATTTAACATCCTACACTTCACATGCCTGGAAGTTATCTTTACACGCACATAATTGGAAAATGATACTAAGGTTTCTAACTTATGTTAAATAAACAGTTGTACATAATAAATTGTAGGCAAGCAATTAAGGTAAAAAGAATGCACCTCAGCTTCCTCCAGTGCTGCCTGGATTTCAGACTTCTCCTGCTCAATCTGCTTCTTGACTTTCTCCAGCTCATGAATTGCCTTTCCTCCCTCTGCAATCTGCTCCGTGAGGTCAGAAATCTCCTCTGTAGAGAAGAATGAACATTCCCATGGTCAGATATAGAGCATATGGGGAAAGGCCCTGTGACACCAACATAACAGGTCTGCTCCCATCACTGCAGGCACAGACCCAGGTGGAGAGGTGGGAAGGGAAGCTTCTGAGAAAGCTCCGCCAGCAGGAAAGGCTGAGTGACTTACGCTGCAAGTTCTTGTTCTCACGCTTCAGCGTTTCCAGGTGGTCCAGGGACTCCTCATAGGCATTCTTCATCTTGAACAGCTCTGTGCTGAGGGAGCGAGACTCCTTCTGGGAGGCCTCCAGCTCAGCCTGTGTTTCCTCGTACTTCTGCTTCCACTCCGCCAGGATCTGAGGAGCATCAGAGCGTGAGTACAGATGTGGCGATCACGTTCTGCCCAGGAAACTGGAGCCCAGAATACCTTGTCAAAGTTCTTCTGCTTCTTGTCCAGAGCTGCACAGGCGGCATTTGCTCGCTCCACATCAATCATCAGGTCCTCCACCTCATTCTGCAGCCTCTGCTTTGTCTTTTCAAGGGAAGCACATTTGGCATTCACAGCTTCAACGTGTTCCTCTGCCTCCTGCAGGCGCTGTGCCAGCTTCTTCCTGGGAAGAATAAAGCACATACCGAAGTCAGCAAACAAAGAGTACATCTTACTTTGTTGCTTTTCTTAACAGTGTACCTAACCATACCATAGTCTGTAATCTAAAACCCTTAGTTCTCAGTCTGCCATTTTCTGCCTTCTGTACATACTTTCATTTTCCTGTCCATATACATTAAAGAATGCATTTTCTCTCCTCTTGCCATCCATTCCAAAGCACAGCATTGACTTCTCCCTGACAATACTTCAGTGTATGTACTTTCAATTTACTGTTACTAATTTCTGCCAGCCTTCCCCACTCTCCCCACATACTTGGCCTCCTCCAGCTCCTCTGTGCGCTGAATAGCGTCCGTCTCATATTTGGTTCTCCACTGGGCCACTTCACTGTTGGCCTTGGACAGGGCACGCTGCAGCTCACCCTTGGCTTCCTGCTCCTCCTCGTATTGTTCCCGGAGCAAGTCACAGTCATGGCGGGCAGACTGCAAGGCGTGGGCCAGGGCACTCTTGGCCTAGATTAGCAAGAGTGTTTGAAAAAGGAATGGAAATTTCCAAACAGAAATGTTTTCAAAAATATTTTCTTTATGAAATTAAAACAGTCCTTCCAATGGCGAAGGAAGTGTCCTGCATTCACGAAAATATTAATGAAAGGATGGCAGTGAGCAAGCAGCAGAGCCAACATGGGAAGACAGTGTTTTGGAAGAGACTGTTTTCATCTATGTCATCATACTGGTTACATCATTATATGTTTGTCTGAAGCCCCTCTTGGCCAAGAGGACTCATAGGATGAGGCAGAGTTTTGGAAAACCTCCTCACCTTTATCTCCTCCTCTAAATGCCTCTTGAGTTCCTCAATCTGCTGGGTGAATGCCTGCTTGCCTCGAGATAGCTGAGAAATCAGAGCATCTTTCTCCTCCACCTGGCGTGAATATTCACCTGGGAGAGTTCATAGATACATAGGCCTTTAACTGCCACTGATTACAGTGTTGTGGACAGTTAGGGATCTAAGATAATACATTTGACAGAAAATTAAGATCTCCTTTCATATATTTTCCATATATTTTATCCTCAAAAGACAGAAATGTCCTCCTACAGAAACTTTCCGATACTGTACAATGGAACATCAGAGTTCTGAATGTCTCACCTGATTCTGTCTGCAGACGAGCTCTTTGAGCATTAAGGTCATTGATCATCCGTTGATGCTCCTCTTCTTTTGTCTTAATCTCACTCAAATGATCTTCCAGTGCTCGGCATGTCTTCTCCAGACTTGCCTACATATAAACATAGACAATACAAGCTAGGTCACTGTTATTCATGATGGTCTGCTAAGTCTTCAAGAGAAGCAAGGTACAGACTGCTCCTGTGAGCACTCACTCTACAAGACCTATATTATACCTTGGCTTTGGAGACAGACTCCATGTTGCTGGCCAGGTCATCAATCTCCATCTTCAGCTCACTCTTCTCCTTCTCCAGCTTCTGCTTGACTCGTTGCAGGTTGTCGATCTGCTCCCCAAGCTCTGCTGTGCTGTCCGCATGCTTCTTCCGCAGGGCGGCAGCTGTGGCTTCGTGCTGCAGCGTGGCCTCTTCGAGGTCACGGCGCATCTTCTGAAATTCTGCCTCACGCTTCTTGTTCATATCGATCTGAGCTGCCGTAGCCCCTCCTGCTTCCTCCAGGCGCTCACTGATCTCTTCCAGCTCCCTGGAGAGGTCAGCCCGGTGCTTCTCTGCTTTGGCCCGAGAGGTTCGCTCTGCCTCGATTTCCTCCTCCAGTTCCTCAATCCGGGCCTGGGGAACATCAGGGACCCTTCACACCCATGTCCTTCTCCTTCAGATGTTTTCTGAAGGGCAGAAGGAAAGGACCAGAGACTTGCCTGCAGCTCCTTGATCTTCTTCTGTAACTGCATGCCCAGGGCTTGCTCATCCTCAATTTTGCTCTGGATTTGGCTGATTTCAAAGTCTTTCCTTTTCACAAAACAAACTGCATTAACACCTGGAATAAACCTCCTACGTGCATCAGCCCAGCATTCAGGTGTCACATAACCTCACTTACTTCTTCAGTTTCTCATCCAGCTGCTGTTTATCATTTTCCAAATCCATTATGCTATCATGGGCCAACTTCAGGTCTCCTTCAAGTTTCCTCTTAGCTCTCTCAAGGTCCATGCGCAGCTTCTTCTCTTGCTCCAGGGACCCTTCCAGCTAAACAGAATGAGATCATTAATGCTCTGCCAGCCATGTTTATCTCCACAGCTATAATAGCCTAGAATAGTCATATGCTTTTGTTCTTACATCGTCCACTTGCTGCTCCAGCTTGGTTTTAGCTTTGGTCAGCGTATTGACTTTGTCCTCTTCAGCCTGCAGGTCATCCAGTGTCTGCTGATGGGCCTCCTGGAGGGCTTTCTTCTCTTTTGTCAGCTTGGCAATGTTCTCATCCAGGGCTGCCATCTCCTCTGTGAGGTTTTTCACCTTTCATAAGAGGGGAGCAAGTATAATTAAAGCAAGTAGGTTCAAGACTCCTTGTAACATTTGGACTCACAACCCTCTTGAGTCTTTTCCAACTGAAGACATTCTGTAATTCCAAAAGCACAAAAACACAAAACGTTCTTTATTGGAGTGTGATTGACATCTTCTGCCTCATACCTTGTTTTCAGTGGCGTGCTTTTCCTTCTCAACTTTGGCTAACGTTAATTCCAGGTCATCTATATCCTTCTTCAGCTCTGAGCATTCATCCTCCAGTTTCCTCTTCTTGGCTGTCAGCTCAGCATTAATTTCCTCCTCATCCTCAGCCCGTTCTGTGACCTCCTTAATTTTGGCTTCCAGCTGGATTTTGGTTTTGATGAGCTGGTCACATCTTTCCTCAGCATCAGCCAAGCTATCTGCTTCCTATGGGGAGATACAAGATATCTTTATTTTCTGTATTTATAATAGCTACAATTTTTTTTTATAATCTTTTATCTCAATAAATTGGCAAGTCTAAAAGTTACGTTTGAAATTGCTGTTCCACTCATGAACTCTTTTATCAGTTTCTGTATCTAAGTTGTGCATAATGTCTTTTATGTATCATTTTGTATTTCTTTGAGGTTCAAGAAGTTCTTTCAAACCTGTATCACTAAAGTGGTAGTTGTGTGGATACCTCCTGCAGTGACACAAATCACAATGTTGATCATCTGGACTAGCTTTTTTCTTCAAACATGGTAATCACCTTCCCTTTTGTAATTGATAATGTTTAACAGAGTAATACGTGGCGGGGTAAAACTACTGTTCTTTAGAATGCTAGATAAAGAAGAATATCACTCTTCTACACTCATTAGAATTATTGCACACCTCATAGTGGCATACTTGAATTTCTAACCACTGCGTCTGGAGTTTTTAGTGCTGATTTAAGGTTGCCTATTCTTTCAGGGTTTGATATTTTACTGGGATAGCTTTCTACTAAATGGATTTAGTTGACAGACATCTTTACTAGTAAGACATTCAAAACTGGTGTTTTTCTCATTTAGACTGAGAAAAAAATATGCTGTAGATATTCAGTTTTCTAACTGAACACTAAAAATTACATAACTAAAGGAAACATGAGCCTTTTCACCTTTTCAAAATCTGTCTGTATTAGGGTGCTTCTTTTCACTTTTCCAGGTTTCACTGAACTCTCCTGTGCATAGTAAAACACCTTTCAACAACCCTGGGAGATGAGACTTTTTCAGAAGCAGGAGCTCTGTATTCATTTCTTCTTGGACTGAAGCAAGTTTGAAACAATTTCCCCATTTCTCAGTGAATGAATAACAACTAGTTTTGGAGCAGCTGAATTTACAACCGTCAGTTTGAACTCTAGAATTTAATATTCAGAATGAATTCATGGTTTACTTTAGATCACGGTGAGACCCATTTATATCTTTCAAGACTCACTGAGTATCTCATGTTGACTAGCTGTAGTTGTCTTCTTCCACATATAGTAACAGAACTGACTCACATCTCAAGCTACCTTTTACTTGGCAATAAATATCAGAGGCCACCAGGCCATTGCTAGACAATAATTAATTCAGCTTCACAGTTGATATGATGCCTACCTCACTAAATAGCTGACATTTCATCATATATAATCTGAATGTCATCTTGGGAAAGATCATCTGAATTTACACGCCCTTTTTCTGGGTGGAAAATAAATGGCAATACTCACAGCCTGCACTTGGAGCTGCAGATCATTTTTCTCCTGCAGCAGAGACACCATTTTCTCCTCCAACTCCTTCCTCTTTGCCTCAGACTTTGCAAGATCTTCCTTGGTCTTCTCAAACTCTTCCTTCATGTTGGCCATCTCCTTCTCAGACTCTGCACTCTTCAGCAGGGGCTTGATCTTGAAGAACAGCTTCATCCAGGGCCAGTGCTTGACATTCATGAATGCACGAACATTGTACTGGATGCAGAAAATGGACTCTCTGAAGCATAATTAAAACATACAATTCATTATTTTGTGTGATATGATCATTAGGACTTTCCCCAACGTACAGTGCCTTTAAGTGAAGATGGGGAACACCTACCTCCTCTCCACCATTCTCTGGTACTCCACTCTCATCAGGAAGCCCCTGCACCTGGCCTGCGTGCGAGTGATGAGCTGTGCCAGCTTCTCATCCCTCATCTCCTCCAGGAGTCCCAGCAGCCCAGCTTTGAAGAACACCTGAAAAAAGGGAACATTACAGTGCATCACTGTCAGGTAGAACAAAACACAGATACAGGGACTGACTTGAGGAGAGTTGGTACCTTGGTGTGACCAAATTTGTACTGGGTGTGGTCCACATCGATTGACCCAAGAAGCTTCTCAGAAGCTTTCTTGCTGTCAATGAACTGTCCCTCAGGGATGGCACTGGCATTAAGCACCTTGTACCTGTGACAAGCAATAGAGGAAGCTAAGGCCATTCTTCCCAAATCTCGACATTACTTACTGTCATGATAAAAGTCAGAGTGCTCTTACCTCTGTTTAAAGTCTGCATAAAGGACTCTGCTGGGGAATCCTTTCCTGCAAATCCTGATCCCCTCCAGCACACCGTTACAGCGCAGCTGGTGCAGCACCAGTTCATGCTCCATGGCACCTAAGAATTAATTTTACAAATGAATACCGCTGTTTCCACCACCGAGGGAGACGACTTCATTGTCTCTGCTGGAGCATCTTACCAGGTGTTTTTGTTTCATTTGGGATGATGCAGCGGACAAAATGAGGGTGAGTACTCCGTAGGTTGGTCATCAGCTTATTTAAGTTCTCCTGTGGGACCACAAGTTGGTATTTGTTTAAAGGAAAGCTTAGATTCTTACTCTTAGGTTCTCACGCCTAATAATGAATATGTACTTTCCTGAAACTGGTGCAAAATTAGTTTAATTCCAATTGGCAGAGATTAAAACAAACAAACAAACAACACTTACCCGAAAGAGAGCTGAGACAGTCTGGAAAGAAGACCCCTTCTTCTTACCACCCTTCTTGCCACCACCACCACCAGCCTCTGATAAAGCGAAGATAATAAAATATTTTTTATGTTTTTCAGATCAATTCATCATTCTGCAGTTTTGTAGAATCACTGCACACCAAAGAGTTAACATTTCAGAAGAACTGACCTGCCTCTCCGCCAGCAGAAGCAAACAGTAAGGCCAGTGTCTTCACAGATGATTTCTGGTACAACCCAATGACAGTTTCGTTCAGGGGGTCCTTGTTCTTCTCAAGCCAGCCAGTGATGTTGTAGTCCACTGTGCCAGCGTAGTGAACCAGGGAGAAGTGGGCCTCAGCCTTGCCTTTGGCAGGCTTGGGCTTCTGGAAGTTGTTGGACTTGCCCAGATGCTGGTCATAGAGCTTGTTCTTGAAAGAGGTGTCAGTTGCCTTGGGGAACATGCACTCCTCTTCCAGGATGGAGAAGATGCCCATGGGCTAGAAGAAACAGCAGGAAATACAATAGAGATAAAATATAAATCTGCTTTTATAAGGAGATTGGAATAAAGCACAGGAATTTGAGAAATTGAGCCAACTTTTTTTTAAGCTTTGGACATGCATTTCTGAAAGAAAAGTGAATTTCTAGTGCCTGAAACCGTTGCATTTCAGAACTGATCTTATCCCAAGAGAAACACAGATTTTTCTAAATTTTTTTGAAAACTCTAATGAATCAAAAGTAGATTTTTATTTTTGCATCAAGCCTTTCTCTAGCTAACAAGATATAGAGAAAGGTGTCTAATTAAATTTGACATTTGTTCAACAGATCAACAGATGCTTTAGATACTTCCTGAAATCATATTTTGATGAGATATCCTTGTCTTTTCATTAATGCAGAAGGGGATATTACACAAAAAGTGCCGTCTTACAGTTATGTATTTATTCGGTCCTGTTCATCCAATACCTTTTTTCTATGTGTACTTCTGATTTTATTTAGAAATTGTGTTTGTGAAATTGCAACATTGATTTTGAGATCATAATCCTAATACTGAAAATAAAAGTGCCTGAGTTTCTATAAAGAAAATGTTTTTTGCAAACATAAAAATCTGCTGCAAAAAATCCTACATATCAACTTATGTTTGAAGCATGTTTATCCTTCTATTTGCAAATGAGTGAAATTGCAGTTTGTTTTTTAAAATGTTTTCTAATGTATTTAATGAATATTCTAAAGGTACTTAATCTGTAACCAAATTGCCATTCCCTAAAAATTATTTTCTGAACTAGAGCAAAAAACTGATCCTGAAGAAAAGCCCTAGAATTCTGCCACAAACAACAAAAACCATGTTAGATATAATGAACATACTTTTTCAATGAGCTCAATGCAGGCAGCCAGGTCCATCCCAAAGTCAATGAACTCCCATTCAATGCCTTCCTTCTTGTACTCCTCTTGCTCTAGCACAAACATGTGGTGGTTGAAAAACTGTTGCAGTTTCTCATTGGTGAAGTTGATGCAGAGCTGCTCCAGGCTGTTGAACTGTGCAAAAATAAGATTTACTTGTCAAGGTGAAGTACTCTGTGTAGAACTTATTCCTAGTATCTATTTGATACTATCTCTGGTTTTCATTTTTTTTTTTTTGTTTGTTTGTTTTTGTTTTGTTCCTGTTATTTTTAAAGTAAATTTCAAAATAATTTAGTAATCTTATCTCTAATAATGTTCAATTTACATCTGTTTTTTGTTTCTTGTTTCCGTTTTTTTGTTGGTGTTTTGTACATTTTCCTACTGAACTAACAAAATATATTAGATGTTACAAGTGTTTACCAATACTAGCCTGCACTCTGGTTCTTTAATTTTTACAAACCATGCTTGCCCACCTTCTGTACTTGCATTGAAGGAAGTCAGTAACATCCTCCTCTTGGAATCACATTACAGGTCTTCAAAAGCAAAGGGTATGTACTGCTCACTTTTCAAATCATTGGGACAAATTTGTATGGGACTTAAGTTTAGCTTTCTATTTAGACAGTCTGCAATGTTGTATGCTATTTGTCAGTGGATTTTTTTTTTTTTTTTTTTAATAATAAGCTCTAGCTAGTGAAAAACTACATTTTTTGGCAACTATATTAAAGGCAGCAATGCAATTTCTTTCCTTTGTACTTCAGAATACTATTACATGAAAAATATTTGAGGCTAGTTCTTTGAGATGGAGAAAAAGAAGCCACATATTCAAAAGCTGTGACATATCCAAAAAGGCAAACATTTCCAGAAAACTGGAAATATACTGCTTGCAATTAAATGCAGACCTTTATTTGAAATTGTAAGTGAACAGCTTGTTTTCAAACAACAGAATAAAAGCAACACATCTCCAGTTTCTTATGACCTGCAGTAGTCTTTAAAGATTTTACTGTTATTTCTGACTTTCTTACATCAAAGATCTCAAAGCCAGCAATGTCCAGGACACCAATGAAGTACTGCCTGGGCTGCTTGGTATCCAGCTGTTGGTTGATGCGAACAACCATCCACAAGAACATCTTCTCATAGACAGCCTTTGCCAGAGCACCAACTGAGTTGTGCACCTAGAACAGAGAATAATGCAGCAGGAGCAGAATGGCACCCAGAGCAAGAAGTACAGTACACTAGAAGTTCCCAGTCACCAGCTGTTTCTTACCTGCTGCACAGTTTGACCTTTGGTCACATACTCATTCCCAACCTTGACACGAGGGTAGCACAGGGCCTTGAGCAGGTCTGCTGAGTTCAGACCCATCAGGTAGGCAGCCTTGTCTGCAACTGTATGGAGAGAAAAAGAGCGATACAGGGGCAGAGTGACTGTCACATGAGTGAACTGTGGATTTTCTCTAAGAGCTAAGTACTTTAAGTTCTTTAATTGCAATACTTACAGTAGCTTAAAGGAAATTTTAGAAATATGATTACTGTGGAAACTGAGATTTTTGTCTTCATAAAAGTGAATTAGAGCAAGATACCTGACTGCTACTTGCCAGTTCTGTAACTATTTCTGTTGCTGGCAGCTCTCCATATTAGTAGTACCTTCAGTGCCATCTGGCTCTGCCTGCTCCTCTCGCTGTTTCTGCTTGAATTTCAAGTTCCCATAGTGCATGACAGCCCCTGTCAGCTTGTAGATGGCAGTCTTTTCATCAGCAGTGAAGCCCAGGATGTCAATGGCACTCTGGGAACAGAGTCAGTGAATGTAAATGCCACATATATTAAATGTATTGATAAATGTATTAAAATTTCTATGTAGAACTTACATCTGTAGCCATCAGCTCCTCCTGGTCATTAATGCTGGGAACAGTGATTTCACCTTGACTCACAAAGTGATAGTCATAGGGGTTGGTAGTAATGAGGAGCATGTCTGTAAAAGGGAATAGGACATATCTGGGCATAAGAATGAAGACAAATATTAACTATGTTAAGACTTCACTAAAAAAAAAAATGGTACTTCCTACCAATTAGTTCTGGCTTCTTGTTGGACATGATCTGATAAAAAATGTGGTAGCTTCTTTCAGCCTTGAGCTGGAAAGTGACCCTGGACTTCTCCAGCAGATCTGACAAGGAAGAAAGGAAGAGCTGAGTACAAGACAGGACATGGAGATGGGAATTTGGGAAGAAATGTGAACAGGACAAGAGCATCTCTTACAAGTTTCAATGTCAGCAGAAGCCAGTTTGCCTGTGGCCCCAAAGTGGATTCTGATGAATTTACCCTGTTAGGGGCAAAAATATATCTTGAGATTTCACTAGGAAAGATAATAATCTTGTAACACTATTATTCACAGAGGGCACATGTTGAACTAAGAAGTTATGTGAATTTGTTTTTTGGAGATTTCTCCCCACTTAAAACAGAAACAGAAACAAAAAAACAACAAACAGAAGCTGAAACCAAAACTACCAAACAAACACAACAGAAGAAATCCCACCACAAGCAAAAGAAGAATGAAATTCAGGAAAAATTGTCAAAAGTAAGATAAGGGCCAAGCTTTGCTGGATATCCTTGATTGCAGAGGAGTGGGAAAATTATTAACAACCTTTTCTCATTTATGCTTCAGATGGATATAGAAAAAGAACTCATGGAATAAGTGGTGGGTTTTTGTTGTTGTTGTTGTTGTTTGTTTTGTTTTCTTTTTATATTATGGAAAATGGAAGGTAGCATTTATCTTCTGAATAGTGGAGGTACACAGAATGTAGAATTTGACGCTAGGACCGTGGATTGGCATTGCAATTTTTCAAGGATATTTCACAGCTTATCTACTAATAAGCCTTTTGAATGAAAGGGGCTACAGATATGTCATAGAGCAGTTCAGCTTGCTATAGGATGTCTTGAAAAGCTTTTTGTCCTATTCCTCAGTTCTTATAAAGGTCTGAACAGTAAAATTACTTGACCTGCCCAGTACTGTATCTAACAAAATTGATAGTAATATTTCACTGATTTGATACAAAATTCTAGTTTTGCATTATAGAAAATTTACACAATTTTATATCAACAGTCTGCATGACAGATACTAGGGGTGTGTTTATATATATATATATAAATTCAAAATAATAATAAATACATTTGCATATATTTTAACGATGCATCTTTTTACACATTTATTAACTGTAAATCACTTCAAATAAAGACAGTTCTAAACTGTGTAAAACAACTACATGGTTAATTAGAGAATTAGATAGCTTTTTGTTTAAGAAATTATGAGGAATCAATTAGTTCAAGAAATACACCCATCCTATCATGTCACTTCTGAAGTGACAGCTTCTGTTCTGATACCCATGCTCACCCATGAATATCAAAATATCTGATCAAAAACTTACAAAGCGCGAGGAGTTGTCATTCCTCACAGTCTTGGCATTTCCAAAGGCCTCCAACAGAGGGTTGGCACTGATGATTTGATCCTCAAGTGTTCCCTACAGGATGATAATTGTTCATTTACAGTGTTTATTTGATCCATGTAGCAATTAAAAGCTGAGCTTTTAGTCTGTCCATCGTAGGAGCTCACCTGCATTTTGCCAGGCTGGTCTTCCTTCTTCTTCTCCCCGCTAGCTGCAATTGTTGCAAAGTACTGGATGACACGTTTCGTGTTCACAGTCTTCCCTGCACCGGATTCTCCGCTGTCGAGCCAAACAGAGAAGGAGTGAGCGTGAGGTCAGGGAGAAGGTCCCCTGGCACAGGGCAGCCCCGCAGGGACCCGAGCAGGGAGCGTACTTACGTGATCAGGATCGACTGATTCTCACGGTCTGTGAAAGAGGCAAAAGGAAAGTTTAACCATTGTCCTGAGTAGCAGTGGGCTGACTTCAAAGCAAAGCTGTAAGTTAGAGCTTCTTCAGAAGCACTAATTCCCAGGGAAAAGAAATGGATTTGCTTTCCTATCCCACAGTAGCAGCACAAATGGAGACACACAGCTGTCAGAGGCACATGGTCCTCGCACAAACTGTGTATCCTCTTGCCCTTCGCACAGTTCTAGATTCAAGGAATGTAGACAAAACGCCTACCTGTGTTCAAAGTAAATGACTGTCTAGAACAATAATACTTTCTCTTCCATTTTTGGAAAATAGTAACAAACTCTGAGTCCGGCTTTACTTCTGCCCTAGGAAAAGGTAGGATTTGGTACAATGCAGTGTAAATAGCTCAAAGTGCTGAATCTATGTGTGCATCTGGTCCAGCTTGTCTCAACGTTAATTCTCCCTTCACTTGCTGTCATAGAGCTCTGTGGTTTTTGGTTCTGGTTTGTCACACAGTGCAGTAAGAGCAATGGGGCTCTTCAGTTCAGATTGCTTTGAAGGAGATCAGGCACTCACCAGTCAGCATGAACTGATAGGCGTTGTCAGAGATGGAGAAGATGTGTGGAGGGGCCTCCTGGCGCTTTTTGCCTCGGTAGGCCAACACCACCTCCGGGTTGTACACCGGCAGCCACTTGTAGGGGTTGACAGTGACACAGAAGAGGCCCGAGTAGGTCTGTGAGGAAGGGGCACGGCATGTTGGCTTCCACTCAGCCTGGCACAGCAGTCCTCCCCAGCTACGCTACCCAAGGAAGAGAGCTGCTGGTACTTACGTAGATCATCCAGGCTGCATAACGCTCTTTGAGGTTGTACAGCACAGCGGGTTCATGGAGGTGGGTCATCATGGCCATGTCCTCAATTTTATCGTACTTGGGAGGGTTCATGGAGAAGATTTGATCTTCCTTCACGGTCAGAGTCTGCCAAAGAAAAGGAAAATCCCTGCATGTCAGCTCAGATACCACAGTGGAATCAAATAGTGTCCCTCAGCCTTTCTTTTCACTCACTTCTCCACCTTCAGTCTTGACAGTGACCTTCCCAGATTCTTTGCTCTGGATTGTCCCTTTCACAAAGGATTCTTTGGGATGCACCACAAAGACAGATGTCTTGGCATCAAAAGGCTTGTTCTGGGCCTCGATTCTTTCCTTTTCTGACTTTCGGAGGTAAGGAGCTGCCTCCCCAAATATGGCCATTTCAGAATCTGAAGACATGGCTGCACTTTATGGCAGGTCTTGTCAGCAGAGAACTCTATGGAAGAGCAGATATGTTGTCCAAATAAGTCAAGAACTTCTGTTGCCATTCAATTTTCTGGAATCATAGAATTCCACACTGCATCATAGAATTATTTGGCTGGGAATACTCTCATATCTGTCCATGGTCCATTTTTTTCTGTGCAATGCAGGTATAATATTGGATTTCACTAGGAAATTTTTAATTAAGAGTATTTCTGGAGGAATACTACCAGGCTACTGTGATTAAATCAACATCAATAGAGCATCTGTAATTTTATAAGCTCAACAATTTTAAAGTATTTTTAAATTTCTGTCCTACAGCAAGCATTTGGTTCCAATAAAGAAATAAAGCATCACAGTGAGGCATGTAGTTGTACCACCTATCTGGAGTTACCCAACCAAAATGCCCACACTAACAACTATACAGACCTATACACAAAATAGAGGTGGGTGAATCCAGAAGGTGTTCCAAGGACTAACTATTGCTTGATACTTATTGCTGGTGCTCTGAATCATTCACTGGTTGCTCCTCACAAGTTTCTTAAGGATTCCTGCATTGTAAATTCAGCCTTTGAAATAAGATGTACAGCTTCTCTTTCTGTGTGTCTTTCTGGTTATAGGAACACTAACTGCAGCTTCTAAACATCCATCCTGCTTGTCCTCCTGCAGTACTGATGGATGTTTCATCCTTGGTTGCACAGTGGCGCATTTGCTTCAATAGAGAGATACCGAATGCTTTCCAAACACACGGTGAGGGCAATCTTCTAAAATCATGAGTGGGGCTAAGTCAAACCCCCTCAGGTTAAAGAAAACATGGACTCTAGTCACTTAATTTTTTTTAGTATAGATTCTGATTATCAAGAGTGAGTAAGATGTGTTCAACACATCTCTTACTGTTGAATTGAGTTCTGCATAAACTCTGAATGTTAGCTGAGGTATCAGCCATACAAGTCAGTGCTAGCTGAGCCCTGCTTATCAAATTGTCTCCTTTAGGTGTTTAAGAGTTACAAAAAAACTTTTTTGTGTGTTTAAATTGAGAAATTTACTAGGTCCTATTTAGAAACAATCTGGTTGTTAATTTATTGGAGGCAATGTCAATGATCTAAAAAAATCATACAGGAAAATTCAGAGATCTGTTCCATCTAAACAAAATAAAACTTTTCCCATATTTCATCTGAGAACATACATGTATAAGTTACAGTTTAATTCCTGTTTAATCTCATGCTTACATTTCAGTAGGATCTCACCTTAAATAATCTGCACTTTTATTTCATTGACAACAGCAGAAACGAGTTACAAGAGATTTACCTCTGGAAAATAGTATAGTGCAAATAGTAGATAAGGATGGATAATTCAGTAAGTTAAAATATTGCATCATCAGAGAATAGTTATATTAAAAAATCATTCCGTTCAAGAATTTACATATCAAAATGGATATTGAAATGAAGTATTGAGTTCCCAAGGATGTATGTCTAGTAAAACACCTAAGTTCCTAGGAAGCCAGACAAGCAATTTATTTAAATGTTATGTTAGAACTTCTAGTTGCTGAAATGAATCAACCAAATGCCAACACTTTGCACAATTCCTAATAGCATGCAGAGCTCCCAATTTACTCTGTTTAATTTGAGACATAAAGTAAAAACATATCTCTACAAATTTTTTAAAAGTATGCTAGTTGTTTTTGGCTTTTTTACCAGGTTTCCTAGTACAAGTACCACATGCAGATTATAACCCCACAGTATGGTCTGGAAGGCATTTTCATAGCAATTTCTGGCCAATGTACAATGTATGTTCTGTGCAATAATTCCTACATTTTATTGCAAACTTGTAAGATTTTGCTATTAGTTGTTCAGTTGGCTGACTTCATGCCAGAACAGATCATTTCCTTCACTGATCCATGATTAAACATGAGGAAACCCCAGGAAGCATTTCCTGGCATGGCTACAGTGGCTAATAGCTTCAAGCACATACACTTTGAAAAGCTTGCTTGTCATGAGCAGCCTAGCCTGTTCAACCATAAATGTGTCGTGTTTACCATAACAGGGCAGTGGACAGGAATATATGGGCTTATGTCAACTGCCCATGCAACTGCACAGAAATCTGCCACCACCAAACAACAACAACAACAAAATCAGATCTACAGAAGTCCTCCATCTTTTTGACTGTCCCTTAAGCATGAGTAAATTAGGCTCTTACCTCTTGTGACACAAGAAGGTCTTGTGCTGGCTGGAAGATGATCAGTGCTGTAAAGAAGAAATGTTAGACCCTTCTTACCACTGCATAGAATTCCATAAATCAGTTTAAGCTGAAATACAAACATGCTTTATGTCACAGACTTTAAATGCTTGCAGACTTAGATATGTATATCAGGATAGCAGTGGGCTGCAAAGACACTGTCACTTTCTGCGAGTCACAGGCACTCACCATGAAGTTTTCTCTGGAGACAGGACAGCAGAGCTTCAAGGAATCTTTTATAGAGTCTGGTCAGCACATGCTACAGATACCTCCTCTGTCTTTGGGCAAAGCATTTTTGGCAAACCTTGTTTTTGGCAAAGCATTGTCTGGCAAACTGAACGAACTGAAAACTGGAAAGTGATGTTGCTAGATATAATTAGAAATTTTTGGTCTTGCTCTAGCTATGTGGATAAATCTCCTATAAATAATATGAGAAGATTCTTAGGGAGAGAATTTCAGCTAACGCTGACTTGAGGGATGAGAGTAACTACTATTAACTGTAGGCCATGGATGCTCCATGAATCTGAGGCAGCAGGGACAATCATTCACTGGGCAAGCAGGGTGACATTTGGATGCATACCTTAACCTTTTCTTGAGGGCAGCAGAAGTCTAATGACAGCTGTGTTTTTACAAAGCTCTCCACTTACAGACTTTAGATATGAGAGGTGGATTTTACTGTTGTCTGCATTTAATCAGATTACTTCTTCCAGTTGCAACATAATTTAGCATAATATGTGAGATAGAATTGCCACCTCAAACCAAAATAAGTGTTCATTAAGCTGCATTTCATCTCTGGATATAAATAAAAAATAGTATTCTTTTGTGTATCTTCCAACATCCTGGAAATAGAGATACATAGAGATTTTGGAAAGGGTCCAGAGAAGGGCGACTAAGATGATCAGGGGACTGGAGCACCTCCCCTATGAGGACAGGCTGAGGGAGTTGGGCTTGTTCAGCCTGGAGAAGAGAAGGCTGCGGGGTGACCTCATTGCAGCCTTTCAATACCTGAAGGGAACCTACACCCAGGAGGGGAGTAAACTCTTCAAAAGGGCTGACAATAGCAGGACTAGGGGAAATGGATCCAAGTTGAAGGAGGGAAGATTTAGGTTGGATGTTAGGGGGAAGTTCTTTACAAGGAGAGTGGTTGGGCCCTGGAACAGGCTGCCTAGGGAGGTTGTGGATGCCCCGTCCTTGGAGGTGTTCAAGGCCAGGTTGGACGGGGTCCTGGGCAACCTGATCTAAATGTGTATGTTTGGTGGCCCTGCCAGGCAGGGGGGCTGGAACTGTATGATCCTTGAGGTCCCTCCCAGCCCGGGTGATTCTGTGATTCTGTGATTCTGTGTGAAATCTTGAGTTTCCAGATTTATACTATGGCAGATGACTGTGTTCAGGAGTGTTTGCTAGATGTTTCTTCATTTGATTTAATCACTTCAGGATCAATTTTACTTGCCCTCTGACCATGAGATTTACAGTTTAAATGAGTTTATTGAAAAACATTTTCTTTTTGTGATGTCCCTGTCAATTCCTTGTTCTCATAATAGAAATACTATGCATAAGAAGGCAAATAGTGGTGATCCATTTAATTTCTCCTTGCAAGTAAATAATTATTTACTTTGCATTAGCTTTTTCATTCTCCCCAGTAGTTTTATACCTCCATATTATCTCTCTCAAGATTTGACGAAAGGTAGCATTAATACTGCAGTCCGTGGATTTAATGGCTGCCCATCAACTATATAGAATGGAGCTGTTTTTCCAACGTACATTTCTTTGCACTTACAAATATTTTATTGCCTGGTGAAAATACCATGAGATGAGATGGTGAGAAACTGAGGGCTTATGGGTAAGGATTAAAGAGTAGAGAGGTAAGGGGGATATTGCAGGCATGTCCAACTCACAGCCCATGGCCACACATGGACTGGTCCAGCCCTTCCTGCAGCCACCCCTGCCCAATGCTATTGACATAAATACATTCCCTGCCAATTTTCAGATGGAATGGGTAGAGTTGCAATCAGATATTCAGCTCAAAGAAAAACTGGATCATATCTCTTTCATCTTTCTGTAAGACCTCTTACCAGAGAAAGATATCCCTCACTTCACAATCATGTCTTATTCATTACATACATTTGTGACCAATTGTTTTCCAAGATGAAGCACAGAAAGAGTTCATTAAAAAGTTCTGACAAACACCTTGGGAACTCACTAGGAATTGCAATCACTTCCATTGAACCAGGATAATGAGTTAGGTTCAGAAAAACAGGGTTGAATATCCCATTACTTTTATGTTTCTGTGGCCTTCTTTGTTTAAATAAAAATATTATTGATAAAAATAAGTCTTGTTGCTTATATGCTTTAGCTATATTATGTATTTTATGAGTGCTGCTCCAAAAGAAATGCCTCCTGTTTTATATTATATTGGCCCACAATGTCAAGAGGCAGAGGGATGGAAGTAGAGGTTGAACCTTTCTGCCAATATTCCATTACATTTCGTTGCTGTATGACAGATGGAAGCAGAAGGGGCGCTCTGACAAAATGGCATCTGACACAGAAGTGTTTATGAAGCAAAGGTGTGTCACTGAATTCTTGCATGTGGAAAAAATGGCACCCATTGACATTCATCAATGTTTGCTGAACATCTGTGGAGAGCTAACAGTGGATGTGAGCACAGTGAGGTGGTAGGTGGTGCATTTGAGCAGTAGTGGCAGTAGCAGTGGGTAACCTCTGCTGGTGAAAATTTTGACGAGTGCAGCCAATAAGCTCTTTCTTTGCTGGTGAAAATGTATATCTAATGCTGATGACTATGCTGAAAAATCATTCTGTAGTTGAGAAATTGCTCTATTAAATAGTGTTGTTATACTCTTCCTGTCAATCGTAATTTCTGTGGAAATAATTAGTAGGTGTTACTTTTGGTGCAACCCATGTATATGCAGCCCAAGACAATTTGTTTTCACTCAGCACGGCCCAGGCAACCCAAAAGATTGGATACCCATGCATTATAGTCTCTGCTGTAGGATGTCTGGTCAGGAAGAAGGATGATTACCTCTACAGACAGTTAGGAACAGCCTCATTTTTCCAGACCCTAGTTCTCAAAGGGGACTTCAACTACACTGAAACCTGCTGGAGACACATCCCACCAGGAAGTTAGTAATACAGGAAGTTTCTAGGGCCTTCAGTGCCATCATCCTGACCCAAATGTCACAAGGACACAAAGAGGAGAGGTGCTTTGCTGTTCATCAAACTCACTAACAAGGAAGGGATCATTTGGAGGCAGGGAAAGGATGAAAAGGAAGATTATACTGCTGGACTTCAGAAGAGTAGACTTCGGCTTCCTTAAGGATCTGGCTGAAAGAACTCCATGGGATAAGGCCGTGGAGGGAAGAGGGGCCCAAGGAAGCATGTGAATATTCAAGCACTGCCTCTTCTGAACTCAAGAGTAATCCATCCCAACAAAGAGAAATCTGAACGAATGAACAAGGAGCTCCTGGCCAACTCAAACACAGTAAGGAAGCAATCAGAAAGCGCAAACAGATGAAGGGAAGGATACAGTGCCATTGTCTCACCATACAGAAATTAGGTTAGGAAAACCAAAGCACAAGGGAACTGAATCTAGCAAGGAATGTTAAAGACAACAATATGGACACCAAGATGAGCATAAGTCAGCAACAAGCCCTTTCCATAAACAAAGCTCTTGGCTGTGCAAGGCAAAGAGAGGCCACATCTGGAGTACTGTGAGCAGTTCAGGGCTCCTTGCTGCAAGAGAGACTTGGATGTATTGGAGATAGTCCAATGAAAGGCCAGAAATATGATGAATGGACTGGCATATTTCACATATGAGGAAAGACGGAGAAGTTGGATCAGTTCTGCCTGGAGAAGACATGAGGGGATCTAATCAATGTTTATAAAAACCTTTACAGAGGGTATAATGAGGACTGAGTTGCAGTGGTGCTCATGGACAGGACAACAGGCAATGGGCACCAGCTGAAACATGTGAGGTTCCATCTGAATATCAGAAAATAAGGGGCTACTCAGAAAATAATGCATCCTGTTTTATTATGTTGGTCCTTGATGTCAGAGGCACATGCTGGTGATATGGCAGTGGAGGGTAAACCTTCCTTCTAGTATTCCATTACACTGTGTTGCCATGTGACAGATGGCAGTGGGCAGTCTGACAATATGACGTCAGATTTGGAAGTGCATATGAAGCAAAGGGCCACATGGAATTGAATTCTTCCATCCATTAAAAATTGCAACCTAGCATTCGTCAACACTCAATGAACATTTAAGGAAAATAGCTGATGTTAGTACACTTCAGCAGCGATGCCATCAGTGTGGCTGTGGGTCATTTCTGCTGGTGCAGATTTTTATGAGTGCAGCGTGTAGGGTCTTGTTCATTGCTGGCAAAAATGGTGGTGACTATGTTGAAAAAATAGCATTTTGTAGCTGAGAATTTTCTCTATCAAACAGTGTTATTGTACTCTTTGTATATGTTGTGGTTTCCATGGAAATAAACAGAAGGCATTACATTCAGAACAACAGATGTACTTCACTGTTCAGGTGACAGAGCACTATGGGGAGGTTTGGAGGTGGAATTTCCCTTGCTGGATATTGCAAAGCTTGGAATGGTCTTGAACAACATGTTCTAGTAGAGGCTGGATTTGTAAAAGCTAGGTTTATTGAAGTCACTACAGATAAATTAGAAAGCTTTTCTTACAGCTTTACCTCATAAAAGCTGTACCTCATAAAATTGGAATATTTGAAAGAATACACGAGGATATAGAGAAGAAAATACATTTGGAATAGTGACACTGGGTATAGGAAACTTTTTCAGTGAAATCCCTAATAATAATTAGTTAAAGAAATAAGCTATTTTGGGAAAAGATGAGAAATCATTATCAATATAACATAAACAATACAGGAAAGAATGGACATAAATCAAGTTATAAAATGAAATATCTAATTTTTATTTTTCCAGCAGAGGAACTTTTTCAGTAGCATCTCATAGTAAGCAGTGTTAGAACATGTTATGTACTTATTTATAAATGATAGGTATGTAATTACAAATTATACCGTGATAGTGACTGAGCCATTTTATGCGAGAGGAAATTTAATGTTTGTGTATATCAAGTGATGCATTTTGGAGAAAATAACTTTAATTTACACAATATAAATCACCACTCGCAGCAGAGCTCTAGAGGTCATTACAGGAAATTTTTCAATAACATCAAGTTACTAGATAGAAACTGTTAAAGCAAATACGTAATGTTAGGAACTAAGTGAGAATACAAACGTAAACATCATAACATGTTTATCTGAGGCACAGCTTTAATGGCATGTGAAACTGTGGACATCTCATTAAATGGATACATATATATATATATATACATATATGTATAGTAAATAAGAAAGGGTTCTAAAGAAAGACCAACATAACTTTTTCGACATCAGAATTTTATACCAGGCCTGGGGGACTCTCTTGGCAGGAGCATGCCTTTTCTGTGGCCTTCCGTGACCATCCATTTTGGGGAATTAAGGTGACAGGTCACCTCAGATTCCGCAACAGAGGTGTCAGATTTAAATATCTTCAAGGAGACTGAATACAACTCTCTTCATGGCTATCTGATGCATTTTCCGATGCATTTTCCAATGCATTTAGCACTGTTGTCCCTAACTGCATTCCAAATTGAGGAAAACTAGTCATAGCACTACAGCTGAACTACTTAAATTTCAACTACACATTTCCCTGAAATTAGACCAGACCCATCTCTTTGGAACCATACTTGGTGGTAGCTGTTGTTATCTTGATTGCAGTGCAGCTCAGCTAGTCATTACTGATCTACTGACATTTGAATATTGTTTTTGTAGTCCACCAGAGGAGAGAAGAATCTGCTGGAGCTTTCTCTCATTTTGTATACTGGAATGTTCTTGTGTTCACCAACGTTGCTCAAGACAACACTCAGCTGTCAGCTACAAAGAATCATTGCAGATTTTCAAATCTCTTTGGTCCACTTTCTTATCTAAATGAGGATATCAATGCTTTGTATTTCATGTGGTGGCCTGGCCTCACCATCCACAACCATCTTGTACCACATAAGGAGGTCAATGCCATTTATGTTCCTGAGCGTAAGCTACATGGTTCAAAAATAAAATAAATCTCTTAACCAGCAGCTGCCATTTACTCCAGGTCATGGTGAACAAGAGGCTAGCCTTTCCTACCAGGTGGAGTGGGGAACAATAGATTCATTATCCTCATGTTCTGGACATGAGGCTGCATGCTCCTAGCCATTGTTCCCAACAGAGAGGCTACATTCGCACTGGATAAATATGTATTTTTGAAATAACTGTGACAGTGACTCTGTGCTCTAGTGAGCCACTGGAACAGCTTGCTTCTGATTTTGCTCTTCCTGTTCTTTCCCATGCTTTTAAGGTTTGCTCAGTCCTGAAAAAGAAGCTATTGCAGAGAAGTGGGATTTCCTATTGTATGCTGACCACTTCCCATTTCTACTCTCCCACTATCAAGGAGCTGTTTCTTTATGTTCATCTGAAGTTCTACTGTTGTTTCAGAGACAGATCTCTGTCATTTTCAGTGTGAAGCAGCTAGGGAAGTTCAGAGTAAGGTTCTTTTGTCACAGTTCCTGCTTCTAACAGCAAACATTCATTTTTTTTCTAAACCTATATCTGAAAAAGAATGAGAAGTCAAACATTCATCACTTAAAACTGATGCATACATTTGGGCAATGTTTTGTTTCATTCAATTGGATTAAATGGTTTAACTGCCTACACTGCTACTGTGTTAAAATATTTAATGAATTATGAAAATTTGAAGTGTAAATGAGAATGAAGTGGTCCCTGCCAACCATTCATTTTCTACCATTCTTGTTTATTTCTCTGCAGGGCTGGACTCCACTGGCACTGAAAGGAAAAGACAGCACAGTCGAAAGAGAAGAGGCAGACTGAAAGCTATCTCTGTATATAGACTATCCGACAGCAGTGCAGAGAGGGCAAGGCACTGGAGGGCTGACATTCCCCATGAAGGAGAGGGCGTTCAAGCTTGCTAAAAATAGATCCTTCTTCAGAATGAGACTGGGCAGCTGCCTCCCTTACTGCCACCCCTTACGTTATAAATGCTTCTCCCCATATTCTGTGATTATTGAAGAGCCTGAAAGGGCACATGCAGTTTGAGAAGTTGAATTAAGCAGCAATGTCTAAAGAATGCGAATTTCTGACTCCTTGAAAATGCCCCTGTAATGTCTGAGTCTTAGTGACCATTCATCTTACAGAAATAAGCATAAGAGTATCTATATCAGGGTCTTCTTAGACCAAGATCTTGTCTACGAGATGCCTGATTATGTGAACATAGCAAGTATATAGTGATGCTTGCTGAGAATATCCCTATACTCCTTCTGATTTATTGCTTTTATACATGATATGAAATCAATTTTTTTCTTCCATGGTTTTGACCATTTCCCGGAGTTGTGCAGAACACAGCCACGGTCAAGAAGTTAAACGCTCTGTTAGGTGCAAAACCTAACATATTCTGTAGCAAAAGTTCTCCATCTTGTGATTCAGTAGAATAAAGATAATCACAGTTCTACAGTTCCATCGTGGAGATTTGACTGAGGTTAAAATGGAGGCACTATTTTTTTCATTTCTCAGAAGGCCCAGTGATTGCTGACACTAAAAGATTCTTCCGCTACACTGCAGATATAATAATGGCCCATTGTGCACAGGAGAGTCTTCAGTCACTGCTAGAAGTTGAGGTTTGTTCAGATTCATAGTTGAAGTAATTTTGCACATTCTTGCCCCAAAATTTAGTGTGGAAATTGTCACTACTCCTGCTTTTACCTAGTTCACAAAACTGTTTCTGCAACTATGGGACTGGAGATATGTCAAAAAAAAAGAAAAAAAAAAAAAAAGTATTGCTGTTGGATACTGAACTTCTTGTGTTAAATGGCAAAAAGAAAACAAAAAATAAAGTTACAGATAAAAGAAAAAATAGAAATAATTTTAGCACAAAAATACACAGAATTGTTCATAATAACAAAAAAAATAATCCATTACACATTCAGAGAAGTCAGCTCTGAGACTGTATTCAGAAGAAATTGGAACATTTAAATGTTAAAAAGTTCAGAATCTCAGACATTGCATCTAATCTAAATGAGAATATGTAAAAATTCTGTAATAGTTATTGAGATATTAATCAAATTGGAATCTTTGGGATAAGAAAGTAGGTAATTTTTCCTATTTCCAGTACCTGTGAACTAGATGATCACCATGTATGAACAAGCTGTTGGCATTAATAAGGCACAAAAAACTTGATAATGGCAATATTCAGGTTTTCTTGGTAGGTGTATAAAAGGGTAAGACGAAAACTCAAATGATAATTTGGTATTTGATTTACATGAGCCACATGCCACAAGGGTAACTATAACCCTCCCAAATTTATTTGAAGTAGGGTGAGAACTCATCAGAAAGAATGTATGAGACAGAGCATCAGTGGAATACACGAGAGTGTTTTGGGTTTCACAGAGAAGATTGTGCTGAATGCATTAGCTGAGGTTTAGAGACTGATGCAGGTGCAATATTGACAGTGTATAAAACCCTGATGGCACCCTAGCAGAAATATTCTGCAAAATCTCTGCCAAACCTAGTGGAGAGAAAAAATGTCTTTGAGCATCAGCTGATCCTACCCGGGAGGTGCTGTCCACCCTCCTTCAGCTCCAGACACAGTGCAGCACTAAGGCAGGTGAGCTTGTTTGCCCAGCTGCCATGTGTTCATGTCACTGTTTAAACCAGCAAAGAGTCTCTTCTGTCAGCATTTGGCATCCACTTCACTGGCAGTGAGGAGTGGTGCAGATTAACTACAAGTAATTTGAAGAACTCCTTCCTTCTGTCTTTGGCCACCAGCTAATTTTCCTTTATTCAATTTTTTTGGTGCTGGTGAGGTGGTAGAAAGATCCCCCTTGTCTGGTCAGCATGCAGTTCACCTGAAGAGGGGTCTTTTATCTAGCAACCATGTTCTTTCAGGAAATATCTTCATCATGTTGGTTGCAGTACCCCCTCAGTAACATATACAGCATCTTCACTGTCTGCTCAGACTTCAATATCAAAGATTGTAACAGACATTAACACAGCAAAGTTGCCAGGGTGTTTCCTGAATGTTATCATGGAAGATATCACTTTACATCCTGCCATCCTACAGTGCCACAGTTCACCACAAAATGCTGCATCAGTGCTAGAGAAAATTGCGTGTGCTCAGAGGTTACAGAAGCACTGCAAAAAAAAAAAAGGAGCAGTGTTATCAGGAAATTGACAACATAACATCGGGCTGGAGAAGACCTGCCAGTTGACAGTGCTCTGCATTTAGCACAGGAGAAGGTGCTGGGCTTCCACCAGTTCAATCACACCAGAGCAGCAGTCATACCCTCACGTCCTCAGCTGAAATGCCCATATGGAAAACCTGCCAGGAGCAGTCCTGCAGCACAGGGCTTGTTAACATGCCCAGGAAACAATCCACACATTGAATTGCTGCTTGGATTGTTTGAGTGTCATAGAATCTACTAAAGAGTGGATTATCTGCATAACAAGGAAGTTTGGCACCTACACAGTTTGGCTTCCACATAATGCAAAGCATTCAGGCTGCTTCCAGCACAAGCCAAGGGCTCAGTGTGGTAGGTGTAAGGCATACACAGAGCTGGTAGTTCTGAACCCAGACAGAGTACCGACTGATACTGATAGTAGCACAGCTTTGTCCTCTCAGATGGGAGAAGGGAAAGGAAAAGATTTGCCCTACGACTGCTTCTATGTAGGGGAGAAAATGCTGGAATGTTGTTTCTTGGGTTGTGAGCATCAAATTTCAGGTGACAAGAAAGAGCCCTTTCCAGGCTTTGTGTAGTTTTGTGAGGGAGTGCACGTACATGTGAGTGCACGTGTCTGTGCAGCCAAATGAAGGGCTGCCCACACACACTCTTGCATCTCCTACAGCCTTGAGCCAAGTGCTCTCCCACTTTCCTGCCACCTGCACTGTCACCCAAGGGAGACCGCAGCATCCTTGTGCATGTGTCTGCATTTTGCTCTGAAAAGTGCACTTTCATCACGGCCTTTTCTTTGGATGTTTGTTGTTTTCATGTGAACCTGGAAAATGACCCAGATGAACAAGGCCTTTACCCATAGTTTTCTCAGGTCATATTGATCTGGAGATAGTGGTCACAAAACCACACCATTCTGTTCATTCTCTTTTATTTTGATCGATTTGCTTTCCATCAAGATTTTATCATCATTATATCATTTTATCATAATTACAGACTCTGTTGCTATTACCACTTGCTTAAGACCAGAGCATTTCCCCAACCTCTACTCCATACATGTCCAACCAGCAGCCCATGGCCACATGCACCCTGGCCGAGCCATCCCTGCCCCACGCCATCATCGCAGCCCTTCCCCTCAGCACCAAGCAGACCTCACTGCGCCATGAGCCCATCTGGGCTGAGCCTTTGTGATGGGGTGTAGGGCAGGGACAGTTCACCTGATGGCCAGTGACTGGATGCATTCTGATACACTGGCTAAACATCATCTTGCAAACAGCAAAAACATGCAGCCATGCCAAGTTTGGTGAAGGAATTTGGGAATAGGTCTCAAGATTGAAAAAAAAAAATTAAAAAAAAATCATAAATGTTTTGGCTTATATATTGCAACTCCATTTTCAGTCAACATAAATACATCGTCTGCAAATTTTCAAATAGAATGTTTAGAGTTGGAAACAAAAATGCGACCATGTCACTTCACCAGACCATTATCAGCTGTCTCTTAACAGACAGAAATACCCCTCACATCACAGTCACGCCTCATTCACTTTAGGCAGTGTGTATGCTGGTGAACAACTGTTCTGAAGGATGAAGCACAGGAGGAGTAAAATGTCATCAAACATCTCTGATGAGCACCTTGAGAGCTCACTGAGAATTACATCCACTGCTATCGAACAGGATGACCTGTTCATTTCACAGAAACAAGGTCTAATAACCTACTGGTTTTGTGGGACTTTTTGTCCTCTTTTGAATTCATTTTAATAGAGAAATAAAAATTAAAATAAGTTGTGTTACTTTATATGCATTAACTATATTGTCTACACGACGAGGGCTGCTCTGAAAGTAATGCCTCCTGTTTGATCATGTTGTCACACAATGTCAGAGGCAGATGTTGATGGGATGGCAGTAGACGTTGGACTTTCTTGCCAGTATTCCATCACATGCTGTTGCCGTGTGACAGATGGCTACGGAGGGACACTGACAAAATGGCATCTGGCACAGAAAAGTTTATGAAGAAAAGGTGTGTCATTGAATTCTTGCACATGGAAAGAATGGTACCCACTGGAATTTACTGATTCTTGCTAAATATTTAAGGAAAGCAAACAGTGGATGTGAGTACAGCGAGGCAGTGGGTGGTGTATTCTAGCAGTGGTGGCAGTAGCAGTGGGTAGCCACTGTTGATGTGGATTTTCATGAGCGTAGCCTGCAGGCTATTTCTTTGCTGATGAAAACATATATCTAATGGTGGTGACTATGTTGAGAAATAGTGTTTTGTAGCTGAGAATTTGGTCTATTAAAAAGAGCAGTTTTGCTATTGTGCTCTTTTCCTGAGTGGAATAGGGCATGGAGGGTGTGCTCTGGTGGAGTCACTCAGGCAGTGAATGGAGGATCTGTAGAAGGGACCCAACAGGTTATGCTGCATTTGAAAGGGGAACAAGAAATAGCCTGATATTACTTGAGACATTACATAAGTATTTCTGGGGCCCTGTCATGCTCATGCTCTCCTCCAAGGTCTAGCAGACAAATAATGTCAACGGGACAGAGATAAGACCTTTGAATAGGAGATTTCATGGTTTGGTATTTCTAGGTCACAAAGCAACAATTCTGCTTGTTTACTTAATAATCCCAGTCAGCAACAAATACAAATTTTTGGCAGTTGATAAAATAACATGCAAATCTGAGAGGGTGTAACAGCAACAGCTATGCATGCTAAAAGCCACAGAAGGGAGCAGCATGTGGTAGTAATTCATGACTTCCTGCTGAGATGCACTGAGGCTCCCATCTGCCAGCCTGTTGCATTCAGCTGAGAGACAGCTGCTTGCTAGGAGCCAGTGGTTAGAGTGTTGCAGAGAGACTGTCACAACTGGTAAAAAGCAGTCTGCAGTCATCTACCTCTCTTGCCTTTGGCTACCAATGATAAGTTGCAGCATAGCTTTGGCAAGACTGACCAGGACTTCAGGGTTCTTGGGGCAGAAGTGAATAGGGTGGTGGCACAGGTAGTCTTCTCTACATTGCCAGTATTTTCCTTTAACCCAGCAGCCACTCACTTACTCCTCTCCCCTGCTGCCTCACCCACTGGGCTAGGAGAAAGAATTGAGGGAAAAAAATTCATGATATGGAACATCTTTTTGATCTTTCGTCAGCTCTCCTGGTTTTGTCTCCTCCCATCTTCTTGCACTCCTTTAGGCTCTTTGCTGGCAGGATGGTATGAGAAGATGAACTTAGAAGTGCTCAGGAAAAAAAAAACACGTCATTGCTCCATCCAAGCATTCTGATGAAAAATTATTCCAAACAAAACCAGCAGTATTGTTAGGAGGCTTCTATGATCATGGAAGATACTTTGACAAATACAGATTACTGGGGAGAGAGAGGATCCTCTGAAAAGGAAGAAAGTCTTCTCTGGCTGGTCGGCTGACACTGTTCTTTAAATTAACCATCCTCAGAGTTTGAGGTCTTAACCATAACACTCACACGCTCATGCACTTGCTAGGATGGAAGTGTACACACTCAAGAGTAGTGCGAAATGCTTCTCAACCCTCCAGAAAGGTTCAGTCAGAAAGATTAGACAGTCAAAGGCCCAAATGAAGTGCCTCTATAAAAGTGCTTACAATGTGGGTAGGAAAAAGGAGGAGCTGGTAACCACTGTTCAGCAGTGAGTTGATTGCTATCTTGGAAACATGGGGGGGGGTGAATTACAAAATTGAAGTGCTGCAATTGATAGCTAAAAGCTACTCAGAAGTGACAGGCAAGGAAAGAAAGGTGGAAGAGTTGCATTCTATGCAAAAAGCAAGACTCACTGCACATAGTTGTCTTTGAAAAACAGCAATACACATGTTGAGAGCTTGTGTGTGAAAATGAGAAATCAAACTAAGACATGAAACTTCATTGTACTCTTTAATATCTTTACCAGTGACATAGATAGCAGGATCAAGCAACCTTAGAAAGTTTGTATATGACACTATGCTGAGAATTGCAGTTGATATGACAGAATGCTTGACATCCAGTAGGACCTGGGCAGGCTTGAGAAGTGGGTCCACAAAAACTTAGTGAGGTCCGACAAGGCCAAGTGCAAGGAAATCCCAGGTCTGTGAACAGACTGGGAGTTGATCTCAATGAGAGCAGCCTACAGAGATGGACTTGGAGTTCTGGTGGATGAAAAGCTCAACATGAGCCAGTGGTGGGCACTTGCAGCCCAGAAATTTGACTGTTTCCTGGGCTGCATCAAAACAGGAGTGACCAGCATAACAAGAAAGTGACTGTCCACCTCTGCTTTGCCCTCATGAGGCCCCATCTGTAATATAGCATCCAGGTCTGAGGCCACCTGCATGAGAAATATAAGGAGTGCTGAAGTGCAATCCAGAGGAGGGCCACGAGGATGATCAAAGGACTGGAGCACTTGTAGAATTCACAGTCTTAAAAGATATAGGAAAAGGAAAAAGTAGAGTCAAGACCCTTAGATTCAGACAGGCAAACTTTGGACTGTTTAGAGCACTAGTGCATGGAATCCCTTGGGAAACTTCTCTTGGAGATAAAGGAGCGTATGTGAGCCAAGAAAGACATTTTTCTTAGCTACCAGATGCTCTCAGTCCCAGCATACAAGTCAGGAAAGGAAGGTAAGAGGACATTTTGGCAAAGTAAAAACCTCTTAGAAAACGTAAAACATGGGGATATACATCCTGGTAAGATTATAGGTATTTGAGGGCTTGCAAGGAAGGGATACCTTCCAAAGGAACCATAACAGTCTTGATAGATGGGCCCATGTGAACCCCATGAAGTTCTACAATCTTAAGTGTATGATTGCGTACCTGCACTGGAACAATCTGAAGCAAGAATACAGGCTGGGAAATGAGTGGTTTAAGAGCAGCCATGCAGAGGAGGGCTTGAAGGTAGTGATAGATTAAAAATTGGATTTTAGCCAGCAGTGTGCATTTACAGCTCAGAAAGCCAGTCATATCACAGGCTGCTTGAAGTGAAGCACAGCCAGCAACACTGAGGGAGGTCAGTCCCACTCTGCTGCATTCTAATAAGACCCCACCTGCAGTACTGCATTCAGCTCTAGCACGACATAAGAACATAGAGCTGTTGTAGTGAGTTCAGAGGAGGGTTTCAAAGGTGAAGAGGACTGGAACACCCCCCTGTGAAGAAAGGCTGAGAGAGTTGGGGTTGTTTAGCGCAGAGGAGAGAAGACAGCAGGGAGACCATATAGTGGTCTTCCTCTGTTTAAAGGAGACCAACAAGAAACACGGGGAGGGATTCTTCGGTGAGTGCAGAGACAGTACAAGGAGGTTTATGCTAGATTAGATTGAACATTAGGAAGAAATTCTTTACTATGAGGGTGTTGAGACACTGGAACACGTTTCCCAGAGAAATTGTGGGTTCCTGGAAGTGCTCAAGACCAGGCTGGATAGGTCTTTGGGCAGTCTGATCTAGTGGAAGATGTCTGTGCCCGTGGAAGAGGTTGGCTTCTGTTTTCTTTTTCTGTTTTCTTTTTTTTTCCCCCTGTTACAGAAGTTTTTTCCCTTGTAATATGGGAGCATGCACATGCTTTTCAAAATCCCATCATACTGCATCGTCCAGATCATTCTTTACAAATGTACCTGTTGACTCACTTGAAGTTAACTCGATTGTGAAACATGATTTTCATTTTAAATTCTATTCTTATTGCGGTTTCTACCAATTTGTCTCATCATGCTGACTGACCTACTTCTCCGCTATTAGGAAAGTGTTGAAAGTCTAACATTACAGGTGCAACATTTTATTCCCTTTGGTACTAAGCATGATTTCAAGAGCTGATGATTTGAATCATCATTGATTTTTAGAAAAAATGATTTCTGATTATGTAAAATTTGCTGCAGCAAGTATATTATTTTTGCCCACAACCTGAAGTATCCAGCCTTAAGTTGATAAAGTTCCTCACAGTTTTTCTCAATTAATATATGGGTTTTTTTTGTTTTTGTTTTTTTTAGAAATTTCCTCCCTTTTGGGGTAAAAAACAGCACAAAAAATATGTTTATCTTTTCTGAAACACCCCTTTCTTTCTTTTGTGAGCATAAAATGCTTATGATTGACATCTATAAATATATTTATTGATGCTTGAGACCAGGCCATTTAGATCATCTGTTATATACTTTATTCAAATTGGAACAGGTTAGACCCAGTGATGCTGGGATTGCTCTCCAACGTTAGGTTATGTCACTTTCAATGTGGCTGAAGTTGTTGTGGCAAACTCTATTATGTTCAGAGATGCAGAGGCATACTTGCCATGTAATAATCCACATTTTAAAAGTTTACAGAGAACACAGATGAACAAAGTAACATACTGAATTTAAACTGAATTTTGTACTTCTTCAGATTATCTGATATACGACTTAAATAAAAATGTTTCCTATCAGATTTACAGTTTGTATGTGCTGTTGTCTGCCACGCTCAGTATGAGCTGGGCATGCCAGATGGATCAGTGCCTCCTGTGGACCTCTGATGAACCAACTGACAGAGAATGCCCAGCCTCTGCTGCCAGCAGCATTTCTGCTGCCCTCAGAGTAAAATGAGAGCTCTCAGGAATGTCAGTACAACCTGAAAAGAAATGCCGGTGCTCTAATTTTCTAAAGCAATGCTTCTCTTCCCTACACTTCTGCTAAGAGGCAGCTGAGCACTGGACCATGACAATGGTAAGGACATATTTTCTGTATAGAAACTAATAGAAATTAGGTCAGACTAAGTGAATTAGACTTAGTGACTTAGAATTAGTTAAAGTGAGGGAATTTTTTTGTGCTTCTTGAAGACGATTAACATACCATACTGTGGCTGCTACAACATACTGTCTGGTTAGGAAATGTGCTTTATAAATTTATTCTGCCATTCCAAACAGAGAATTTCATGTTTGAGCAGGAGAAAAAAAAGCAGGAAACATGAACTGACCTGGAAGAAAGCTGCTTGTACACATCGTCTGGGATGTAAAGCAGTTCAGAATGGGCTTTGACATGTTAGTCAAAATGCATGGAACTAGAGTCCCAAGACGCTGTTTATTGGTGATGGTATTTGTTTGTGTTTGTGGTATGAACAGGTGCTTTTTCTCTCTTCGGGTCTCACTATTCTTAGTGTTTGGTATATCTGTGATCTAGCTTCAATTTAAAGAAATCAAAATAGTTACTTCTAGAATGCAAGATTGGAAATTGCAGTTTTGTAAAGGTTATGCTGTCATTTTTCAGTGCAGATATTGAGCAGCTTCCTGAAAAACTACAGTGACAGATAATGTGGGGAGGCAATTACCTAAGTGGTGGAAAGCAAGGTAAAAACCATCATGTCCTGGAATATTAGGATAAGCAGCTCTTGAAAGTGCATCAGAGTTAACTTGTTATTTAAACTCCCCCTGCCACCACAACAAATTTGAAAGGATGGCATATGAGGAAGACTTTAAGTAAGATGAGGCTGACATACAGAATGTTTTTTTCTACCACCCACTGTCCAGTTACACAGAAATTGATGGTGCAGAAAGACTGAGAAGTCAATGGGCAGGAGAAGATGCTCTCTGGAAATGTCTGAGATGTTGAAGAGTGAAACAGAGACAACAGAAACCAATATCCATTCAGAATAATAAACAGCAAACTGCTAGCTTTTAGGAAGAGAGAAAAAAAAAAGATTATAAGCTATGATTCATCTGCAGGGCTATAGTGAATGCCTCAGTATCCAAATGGAAGCCAATAAGAAGTAGTATTCCTCAAGGGTATGTACTGGGGCTGACATTATTCAGCATTTTCTTTAATGATGTAGATAATGTACTGGTGTGTACTCTCAGCAAGTCTGTGGATGACCCCAAGGTTGGAGGATCCCAAGGTGGATCAGCCTATATACCAGAGGGAAGGCATTTTTCCAGCCAGTTCAGGTCCTACCCAAAGGTCCTTCACATTGGCCACTGTAATTCCTAGCATTGGTAAAGACTGAATAGTGGTTTGGTTGACAGAAGCCTTGCAGAGAAGAATTGGGGATATTGGTAGATGAAAAACAGGACATGAACTGGCCAAGTGTGTTTGTTTCCCAGAAGGCAAATTGTATCCTGGACCACATAAACAGAAGTGTTGCTTGCAGATCGAGGGAGGTGATTCTCTCTCTCTGTTTTACCCTCACGAGGTTCCACCTGGAGTAATGCATTCAGCTCTGATGCCCTCAGCAAAAGAAACATGTTGGCTTATGAGAGCAAGTCCAGAAAAGTGTCATAAAAAATGATCCAAGACCTGAAGCATCTACCTATGAAGAGAGGCTGATAAAGCTGTGATTGTGATCATGGTGAAGACAAAGGTCTGGGAAGATAAGATAGTGACCTTCAGTACTTAAGGGAGGTTTACAAGAAAGATGGTAGAATGCTTCTTACCAAGGCTTTTAGTGAAAGATCAAGGGGTAATGGTTACAAATTGAAAGAGACCAAATTTAGATTATTAAGAAAGAAATTTTGTACCACAAGGGGTTACTCAAAAATGTTGTGGATGTCCCATCCTTAGAGGTTCAGAGCCAGGCTGAATGGGATTTGAGCAACTTGATCTCATTCGCAGAATCACAAAATTGGAGGGTTTGGGAGGGACCTTGAGAGATCATTGAGTCCAGTCTTCCTGCTGAAGCAGGTATCCTACAATAGGTCATACAGGTCTGCATCCAGATGTGTCTTGAATATCTCCAGAGGAGACTCTCTCCACAACCTCTCCGGTGTTCCATCACCTTACTGTAAAGAAGTGCTTCCACATGTTTGTACGGAACTTCCTATGTTCCTATCCTAAGTCTTGGGATGTAGCTCCTTGTCCTATCACTACACACCACCAAGGCTCTAGCTTGGACTCATCCATTTGCCTCCCACCTCCTTTTTAGACATTTAGAATAATTAATTAGATACCTACTCAGTCTCCTTTTTCCCAGGCTGAACAGAGCCAGGTTTCTCAGCCTTCCCTCATACAGGAACTGTTCCGGGCCCGTAATCATCTTTGTGGCCCTCCACTAGACTCCTTCTAAGAGATCTCTACCTTTTTTGAATTGGGGAGACCGGAACTGGACACAGTATTCTAAATGTGGCCTCACCAGGGCTGAGTGTTAGGATCACCTAATTCAACCTGCTGGCCACACATCTTTTAACACACCCCAGGGTTCCATTGGCCTTCTTGCCCACAGGGACACAATGCTGGTTTGTGGCCAACATAATGTCCACCAGAACACCTAGATCCTTCTCTGCAGAGCTCCTGTCCAGGTCATTCCCTAACCTTCTGAAAATGCCCCTGACCCTAGCAAGGGTGTTGGACTAGATGATTAATTCTACACTAGGATCTTTAAGATGTTTACATGTAAATATTTTGGTTTCATTTTCAAGCCTGACTGTTTTGATGGCATAAATGGAAATTATACAAGAACTGTATTTCTTTTGATACAGCTTTCTGTAAGAAAAAAACTTCTTGAAAAGGATTTTACATTCTCTGTTGCCTTACTCAGAGCATTGTGATTGTGCTCTGCTGTAATGTAGTTGCCATGCAGGACTAATTTTTGCCAGTGCTGTGGCCAGACTGAAGATACAAGGAGAAGGACCATGACCTTACTGCTCTATACTTGCTAGATGTTTGCACAAAGGTCACATTCACCATATATGTATCTCAGAAAGTTATCTGCTTATAACGTACTATCTGTTCTCAGAAAGTTATCTGCTTATAACGTACTATCTGTCTCAGGTCAGGAAATAGTCATGAGAGACAGTGTGTTCACAAAATCAGTGTGTATCTGTTTTCCTATCTGTAAGTATGGATGTTAGTTACAGATTCCTTCCTTCCTTCCTTCCTTCCTTCCTTCCTTCCTTCCTTCCTTC
>JAPSGF010000164.1:101759-213225 GCA_035772895.1 Perdix hodgsoniae
CTTCCTTCCTTCCTTCCTTCCTTCCTTCCTTCCTTCCTTCCTTCCTTTTCTTCCTCTCTCTGTCTCTCTCTCTCTCCTTCTTTCCTTCACTTTCTTAATGTCTTCCTTTCTTCTTCACTCATTCTTTCATATCCAAGCTGTAGTAGGTAAGAGATCTCCATAGTACATATCTGACAGCAGCTTTAATGGAGCTCATCAGCTGCATCTATTTTAAACTTTCTCTTAAGACATTACTTTATGCCTATTATGGACCAAAGTTTTTTCCAAGATCAGTTACCTTTGAATCAGCACTTATCAAATCACAAGCATCCTGACTCCAGAAATAGTGTGTCAACACAAATTGACTCCTGTTCTCCATGTGTGGTAGCAAACGACAAAGGGAGGAGTAATTAATTTTCCTTACTCCTCCCATTGATTTTCCATTCTGATTCCAAGAAGTCTCTGATCTTTCTTTCTGGGATGCTCACTGGTAAGGCCAGGTCAGTCCAGTGCAATGTGCAGTATGAAATAGATAATTGGATTGTGATGTCGTAATTCAGGGAACCTGTAATGTTACCTTTTTCCAGCTGAGCATTTAGTAACAGATTCTCAAGGCGTAATTGCTTACAGACAAGGGAGAAGCCATAACATTTTCAGCTGCTTTGAGATTACTTCACAAGCAGGCCAGATTTTATGTTTTGAACAAGGATTGTAATATCGTCCCAGGGGAACTGGGATTGTAAGGATCAAACTATGGTCCTAAACCCACTCTGGTTCACTGTCAATTGAAAGACACTGACACCAGAATTAAGCTTTATTTTCTTGTTATTTAAACAAAATATACTAAACCAAGCCTCCAGGAGAGTGCACTCGCTGTCTGATGTTTCCCACGCAGCATGCATGGGGGAGATTAATCCAGGATGTTCTTGAATACTGGCCAGTGTGTCCTTTTCTGCACTGTGTAGCTTTGCATTCTTTGTCATTCTCATGGGAGGAACTGAACCAGTGCAGAAATATTCTTTGGGCTAACATCCAAGGGAAAAGTTTTCCATAGCATTATCAAAATGAAAAGAGCTTTATTAGAGTTACATGCATCTTAATAAATAAATTGTTCTTTTTTCACCTTTCAGTGTGTGGAAAAAAAGATTTTGTCTAGAAAGAAAGAATCTCACGTCTTTTTGAAGCATGCTGAGGGAAGGGAGAGGGGAGAGGATCTGTCTCCCTTCTTTGGATCCCAGATATCACTGGCATGGATACAACTTTCACAGTTTCACACATGAAGATGATGTCTCTAAGAGCAGTCATACACAGGGTGTCATCTTCTCCTTCAATATATTTAGTTGCTGCTTAGCAAAGTACATCCATATTTGGTTACAACATGAGAGGACTCCATGGGTCTAAGCCTCAGTGTACCTGGGAGAAACAGAGCCTCCTGATCCCAAATGCTGGTGCTGCAAGTACACTGCTGGCTGTGGCCAATGCCAGTCTTTCCTCACACTCCCTCCTCTGCATCTCTTTGGCAGCGACTCCAATTCCTTTCTCCAGCAGCTTCACAGCTCCTTGAAGTATTCAATGGAAACAGTGATGCAGAGCTAGCTAGGACCTCAGGGGGCACAAAGATTCCCTGTACTGAGCATACTGACATTAGTACCACCTACCCACAGTGGATACATGATGTAGCACGGTCCAGCGCTGCCAGGATGGCTATTCCATTTTTCTAACTCCACTGCTGCTTGCCATTCACATCATCATCTCTCTTCTGTTTTAAACTTCCAGACCAGCAAATGTCTGAGTGACTTTTGCTTCTCTGTCCATCCAAGGTTCTGTTAGTATGTAATGTGCCCAGAATTATTCTCAGATCAAGTCTTATGAGATTTAAAAAAACACCTATTCTTTTCTTTTTTTTAATATTTATCCATATCTCCACATTATTCCACTTCACAAAAGTTTATTATGGCTTTATATTAATATTTCAAAACTTAAAATGGCTCCACAGTACAGCAGCAGTTTCTTCATTGTTATCCTTTCTCTATATGTTATCTTGCATAGGCTTATACCCTAGTTAGCCCTCTTTTTCTTGCTTCTACCAATCAGTCCCCATTATTTTGTAATAGTCTGTTTGGGACTGGTTGGTCTACAGAATAGAGAAAGTAAGAAGCTGCCATGTTATTGTATCCAAATAAATTATTTCTTCTATTTTAAAATCGATTCTTAAAAACATCTTCCACTAATAAACTGTGTAATGGATCCTGCCTGATATTTTTAATATTGCTTGCAAATAAATGGCCACTTGTTCAAGAGAAGGCAGCAGCTCAGTCCTTGCATAGGTTTCTCCACGAGGACTCAGAGCCACGTAGATACATATGGGACTTCAGATTTTTCTTATTTATGTATTTGTTTATTTCTTTGTTTATTTATGAGTGATATCATGGCTCTAAATTCAGCTTCCAATGGACCAGCGCAGACCACAGACTGCCTCCGTGTACTAAACCCATTTGGAGAGAGGTCCCCAAAGCAGAAACATTTTTACTGTGCTAGGATAGACCATGTAATCCTGCCTCTATCCTGATGCTACCCTATTGTCAGTATGGAGACTTTGTTACTGTTTATCCATAACTAGTAATATAACATGATAGAGTACAGAAACTATGACAATGAGACTAAGAAAATTGTTATCCAACCATAAAACCGAAAAAAAAGGTTCACTTGAAAATGTTCCAAATTTACATACCTACAGAACTGAATTATAACAAACAAAAAGCCACACTGCTTCTGCTGCATATGCAGAGGACTCTATGTTTTTTATTGTCTAGCCATTGAGGTGATTATAAAGACATATTATAAGTGATAGCAACAGAGGGTTCACATTTTGTGCACTCCTCAGGCGGCTGTGCTGTAATATGACATTCTCACTCTTCCTCTTCTATCTTCTTGCCATGAAACTCCCGGCTCTTTGCTCGGAGCTTGTTGACCTGTGACTCTGCAATGTCAGCTCGCTCCTCAGCTTCCTCCAGCTCATGCTGGATCTTGCGGAACTTGGTGAGGTTGACATTAGACAGTTCCTCCTGTGTGGGGAGAGAGGTTATGTGGTGAGAACCGGGAAGGGTTTTCAGTCCTCCTGTGACCAGGCTAAGAAGGGTTCCTTGGGACAGAGTACAGACACCCTGTCTCCTGCCTACTACTGCCTAAACATAAGACTACGAAGACCTCCTTATCCTCCCTTATTCAAGACTCCACTACAATCAACTGCACTAGTTCTTTGTTGAAATGGAGTAGCTATTTCATTACTTGATCTTTTCATTTATGTACTCAATCCCACTAATTTGGTGCTTGGGTATAAGAGTGGTTTGTGTGGATGACAAAAGTCTTGAAACATCCCATCAATAAACAATGGTATATTCCAAATTTCTTATATTCATCACCACCAATGGAAAGCAAAGCTTGCTTATGTTCCCAGAAATACTTACAGCCTCCTCAGCTTGTCTCTTGTAGGATTTCACCTTCATCTGCAGTTTATCCACCAGATCCTGGAGCCTGAGAATGTTCTTACGATCTTCCTCAGACTAAAGCATATGGTAAGCAGAAAAGAGAGAGAACTATTTTTCCCCACACCACAAAATGACATTTCCACTTGGACTTCAAGGAAAAATAACTTGATTTTCTGTCAGATGGGTGTCTCAACACAAAGATGCCATCAGCCTTACCTGGTAGGTCAGCTCCTTCACCCTCCTCTCATACTTGCGCACACCCTTCACGGCTTCAGCGCTGCGTTTCTGCTCAGCATCAACCTCCCCTTCCAGCTCCCTCACCTGCAATGAGAAATCCGTATTTGGAGCTTCCCTGCTATCTCTGACCTGGGATTGCACACGCTTGCACAAATACCAGTCCTACGCACCCTGGCCTCCAGCTTCTGGATTTGCTTCTTGCCTCCCTTCAGGGCCAGCTGCTCTGCCTCATCCAGACGGAGCTGCAAGTCCTTCACCGTCTGGTCCAGGTTCTTCTTCATCCTCTCCAGGTGGGCACTGGTGTCCTGCTCCTTCTTCAGCTCTTCTGCCATCATGGCTGCCTGGAAAAGAAAGAAACACAGGCATTTTGTGACTGGGGAGAATGCATCCACCATCAGCTGCAAAACAGACCCTTAACTCACATCGGTGATGGCCTTCTTGGCCTTCTCTTCAGCATTGCGGGCTTCCTGGATGGTATCCTCCATTTCACTTTGAATTTGGGAAATATCTGTTTCCAGTTTCTTCTTGGTGTTGATCAAGCTGGTATTCTATTTAAAATCAAAAATGTTTTATGCATTTTGTTCCAAAAATGAACACTTAATTTGAGAACTGTATTGCTTAAATTTGAAGTTACAATTGATGAATCTATTATTACCATCTTCGTTCAAATGTCTAATGTTGTCAGACCACATACAGAAAGACAATAGGAAGAAGTACTCCTGAATGCAATTCTAACCACTTAGCTATAATACAGTTCTTTGTCTAAGTACAAAAATTGAGGTTTAGATTAAGGTCCTTCCTACAACGGATGGATGATTCAAGAACTTACACAGATGAAAAATCTGGTAATAAAAACAAAAGACTCAATGCTCAGTGATGCTCTAAATGGGCTATTTTAAATGAAAAAGTGATAATGACGATCAAGGCACCTCATGATGTTGAGAAAAATGAGAAGTAAAATTCCAGGGGTAATTTTCTTTTTTCCTATAGAATGTCTCTTCAACTCTGAAGAAGAGATTGCAACACCAAATACATCTCCTTACACATTATTTATGGATAAATGTTTATTTTTGGTATTCTCAGCCAAGAATCTAACCTGAGTGTGGAGGAGCTGAACTCGCTCACTTGCATCCATCAGTTCCTGCTCAGCCACTTTCCTCGAGCGCTCCGTCTGCTCCAGGGCTGCCCGTAGCTCCTCAATCTCAGCCTGCAACAGGTTTGCTCTGCGCTCCACCATGGCCACCTGCTCCTTCAGATCCTCTTGTGTCCTGAGAGCATCGTCTAAATGTATCTGGGTATCCTGTAAAAGAGGAAAGAGATATAATATGGCAGAGAACTGTTGGACAATAGTGGTTACTGCTATCCCATAATAGTTTAAATACATAATTATTTTATCAGTATAATGCCATGCAAGACAGATCGCTACATGCACATAGTTAGTTCAACATACCTTGAGCACTCCTTGTGTGTTTCTCAGGTTCTTCTGTGCCTCTGCAGCAATACGGTTGGCGTGGTTCAGCTGAATCTCCATTTCATTCAGGTCTCCCTCCATCTTCTTCTTCAGCCGCAGGGCTTCATTCCTGCTCCTGATCTCAGCATCCAGGGTGCTCTGCATGGACTCCACAATTCTGAGGTGGTTTCTCTTCAGCTGGTCAATTTCCTCATCTTTCTCGGCTATCTTCCTGTCAATCTCAGACTTGACCTGGTTGAGCTCCAGTTGGAGGCGCAGAATCTTCCCCTCTTCATGTTCCAGGGAGGCCTGAATAACAACAAAAAAAAGTCTTTTTCTTACAGTTTTCTTCCAAATTATCTCACAGAAAAGGAAAGGCACTATTATACTCTGCAGGATAGGTATACCAATTCTAGACCTTCAGACCCAGTAGGAACAGAGCAATAACATTTGCTTAATGCTTTTGTCTTTCACACTGTTAAGCAGGACTCCACACTCTAAATCAGTTATTATGAACATGTACCTCAGCTTCCTCCAGTGCTGCCTGGATTTCAGACTTCTCCTGCTCTATCTGCTTCTTGACTTTCTCCAGCTCATGAATCGCCTTTCCTCCCTCTGCAATCTGCTCCGTGAGGTCAGAAATCTCCTCTGTAGAGAAGGAAAAATCACATGGTCAGATATAGAGCATACAGGGAAAGGCCCTGTGACACCAGCATAACAGGTCTGCTCCCATCGCTGCAGGCACAGACCCAGGTGGAGAGGTGGGCAGAAAAGCTTCTGAGAAAGCCCTGCCAGCAGGAGAGGCTGAGTGACTTACGCTGCAAGTTCTTGTTCTCACGCTTCAGCGTTTCCAGGTGGTCCAGGGACTCCTCATAGGCATTCTTCATCTTGAACAGCTCTGTGCTGAGGGAGCGAGACTCCTTCTGGGAGGCCTCCAGCTCAGCCTGTGTTTCCTCGTACTTCTGCTTCCACTCCGCCAGGATCTGAGGAGCATCAGAGCGTGAGTACAGATGTGGCAATCACGTTCTGCCCAGGAAACACAGGCCTGGAGCCCAGAATACCTTGTCAAAGTTCTTCTGCTTCTTGTCCAGAGCTGCACAGGCGGCATTTGCTCGCTCCACGTCAATCATCAGGTCCTCCACCTCATTCTGCAGCCTCTGCTTTGTCTTTTCCAGGGAAGCACATTTGGCATTCACAGCTTCAACGTGTTCCTCTGCATCCTGCAGGCGCTGTGCCAGCTTCTTCCTGCAAGAGCACAGCTAATGATTTGGGAGCAAAGAAGAGTCCATGCTCTATACTTGATAGTATTTTGCAAGTACTTGGTTTAACTCTTCATGTACTATGGACACTAATCACCACCACTGGAAGGAATATCTAAACCTGCTGTTGTCTTCCCAGTTCTGTTTATCCTCTTTGAATAACACATATGCCCTCTGCATCTACCACTGTTAGAGTGTCTTTACTATTCTCTGTATCAGAGGAATATTTTGCTTTACATTTCTGAAATATCTGTGTCATTGCATATCATGTACCACAGCCCACCACTCTGCTCTAAATCACAGCATGGGTTTCTTGATAGTATCAAACTTGTTTGTTCATATTTCTCATGTTAGTCTTCCTCTTTTTTCTCTTCTCCTACTTTCCCACTTCCCACTCTCCCCACATACTTGGCCTCCTCCAGCTCCTCTGTGCGCTGAATAGCGTCTGTCTCATATTTGGTTCTCCACTGGGCCACTTCGCTGTTGGCCTTGGACAGGGCACGCTGCAGCTCACCCTTGGCTTCCTGCTCCTCCTCGTATTGTTCCCGGAGCAAGTCACAGTCATGGCGGGCAGACTGCAAGGCGTGGGCCAGGGCGTTCTTGGCCTGAAGGAATAAACATTATTAGGATAAAGAATATAAACATCCTGGAGAATCTCTCACAGTGAATTAATTTAATACTTCAAATACGACCACTGGAAATTACGTGTTTTACAATGAATGATAGATGTAAGACTGGAGGACAAAATGCACTAATCATACTCCCTACAGTAGTCCCTTTCCCTATTTGACAATGAGAACTTAAATACGTTTTTTACAGTGAGCTGTAAGAAAAGATATCACCTTGATTTCTTCCTCTAAGTGCCTCTTGAGTTCCTCTATCTGCTGGGTGAATGCCTGCTTGCCTCGAGACAGCTGAGAAATCAGAGCATCTTTCTCCTCCACCTGGCGTGAGAATTCACCTGAGAAAGCATAGAGAAAGGAAATCTAGTCACTTGGGACCCAAACCAAAATTTAAAGGATACTGTCCCATTCCACAATGAATTCACTCTCACCTGATTCTGTCTGCAGACGAGCCCTTTGAGTGCTGAGATCGTTGATCATGCGTTGATGCTCCTCCTCCTTTGACTTAATCTCACTCAGTTGGTCTTCTAGAGTACGACACATCTTTTCCAGGTTTGCCTGTGGAGATCAAATAGAATGAAAGAAGATTACTACCTGAAGTAAACTGCATTATGAATAGCATGATTTTCATCAGAAAAATTAGGCTGAAAGAGTTGGCAATATGATGCTCATTGGTTTTGAGTTTGAAAATAGATTTTTATACAGATTTATTTATTGCAATGTGGTCATATATTAAAGTGATATTGTTCAACATTAGTTATTTTCAAGGTTTTTTTAATATATTTTCAGTACCTTGGCTTTGGAGACAGACTCCATGTTGCTGGCCAGGTCATCAATCTCCATCTTCAGCTCACTCTTCTCCTTCTCCAGCTTCTGCTTGACTCGCTGCAGGTTGTCAATCTGCTCCCCAAGCTCTGCTGTGCTGTCCGCATGCTTCTTCCGCAGGGCGGCAGCTGTGGCTTCGTGCTGCAGCGTGGCCTCTTCGAGGTCACGGCGCATCTTCTGAAATTCTGCCTCACGCTTCTTGTTCATATCGATCTGAGCTGCCGTAGCCCCTCCTGCCTCCTCCAGGCGCTCACTGATCTCCTCCAGCTCCCTGGAGAGGTCAGCTCGGTGCTTCTCTGCTTTGGCCCGAGAGGTTCGCTCTGCCTCGATTTCCTCCTCCAGTTCCTCAATACGGGCCTGGGGAACATCAGGGACCCTTCACACCCATGTCCTTCTCCTTCAGATGTTTTCTGAAGGGCAGAAGGGAAGGACCAGAGACTTGCCTGCAGCTCCTTGATCTTCTTCTGTAACTGCATGCCCAGGGCTTGCTCATCCTCAATTTTGCTCTGGATTTGGCTGATTTCAAAGTCTTTCCTTTTCACAAAGCAAATGATGTTAGTACCTGAACAAAACTCGTATGTGCACTTGCCCAGCACTCAGGTGTCCCACAACCTCTCTTACTTCTTCAGTTTCTCATCCAGCTGCTGTTTATCATTTTCCAAATCCATTATGGTATCCTGGGACATCTTAAGGTCTCCTTCAAGTTTCCTCTTAGCTCTCTCAAGGTCCATGCGCAGCTTCTTCTCTTGCTCCAGGGACCCTTCCAGCTAAACAGAATGAGATCATTAATGCTCTGCCAGCCATGTTTATCTCCACAGCTATAATAGCCTAGAATAGTCATATGCTTTTGTTCTTACATCGTCCACTTGCTGCTCCAGCTTGGTTTTAGCTTTGGTCAGCGTATTGACTTTGTCCTCTTCAGCCTGCAGGTCATCCAGTGTCTGCTGATGGGCCTCCTGGAGGGCTTTCTTCTCTTTTGTCAGCTTGGCAATGTTCTCATCCAGGGCTGCCATCTCCTCTGTGAGGTTTTTCACCTTTCATAAGAAGGGAGCAAGTATAATTAAAGCAAGTAGGTTCAAGACTCATTGTAACATTTGGACTCACAACCCTCTTGAGTCTTTTCCAACTGAAGACATTCTGTAATTCCAAAAGCACAAAAACACAAAACGTTCTTTATTGGAGTGTGATTGACATCTTCTGCCTCATACCTTGTTTTCAGTGGCGTGCTTTTCCTTCTCAACTTTGGCTAACGTTAATTCCAGGTCATCTATATCCTTCTTCAGCTCTGAGCATTCATCCTCCAGTTTCCTCTTCTTGGCTGTCAGCTCAGCATTAATTTCCTCCTCATCCTCAGCCCGTTCAGTGACCTCCTTAATTTTGGCTTCCAGCTGGATTTTGGTTTTGATGAGCTGGTCACATCTTTCCTCAGCATCTGCCAAAGCATCAGCTTCCTATGGGAAAAAAGTTTATTTTGAAAATGTCTGGCTTTAACACAGGAGAATAAAGGCTATTTAATTCTCAAGGAATAGATCAAGAAGAATCATATAATTTCTATTTGCAAAGCAGATACTGCACAGCTACAATTTAAATTAGAAATTTTGTATAAGTTTTCAATTAGCTGTATTTTTTCAGACCTTTTGCATCTCCAGATATGGTGTTTAGATCCTGTATGGCAGTAGGCTATTTGATTCACTTTATACTGTCCTTTCAAATGTGCCAGTAATTTATGACTTATCATAATTTTCCATTTTTCACCACTGTCAATTTCAAAGTTATGTGGATGTACTGAGAAATGAAAATACTTTTTCTTAGTTCATCCATCACTGAGAAATATTTTCAAATTTCTGGTAATTTTTCTCGTATACACTAAGGAGCTTTTTTTTCTGTACACTAAAAACATGTTTGAAATTAACTTCCCTAAATGAGTGCTTACATGAAAGCCAGATATGTGACTCTAATTAAGAGACTGACACACAGCTGTTACAGTTAGCTGTTACACTAACTACCACTGATAGTTTTCTGAAACAGACACTTCAGCACAAAGATACTGTTTAAAAATGATTTGGGGGCCAAATAGCATTGCCACAAACTAGAAGTATCATGGGATTTCCACATACATCTTCTGAGATCAGTAGCTCAGGAGATATGCCAAAAGAAATCACACTAGGCTATTAATATGTATAACTCAACTAAGGTGAAGTAGTTGTCAGTGGAATGATTATCCCACTTCACTAAGCACAAAGCAGTGACAATTATGTTTTCTGCCATGAACTTGCATGAAGATGCTACATGTAGGATTTAAGATTGTAGTTTGAATTTATTTTTAACCTGAAACAACAGTTTTTAATAGTAACACTGATTGTAGAAAGGAAGTGGTCTGAATTTTCCCTTCATACACATGCTATTTGGCTTAAAAAATTTTACTAAAGCAGTTCAGAGTGTAGTTTGCTCTCTAGAAGAAGGATTAGAACTTACTGAATGATTCCTCTCAATAAAAATAAAAAAATAATGATGCTCACAGCCTGCACTTGGAGCTGTAGATCATTTTTCTCCTGCACCAGCTTCACCATTTTCTCCTCCAACTCCTTCCTCTTTGCCTCAGACTTTGCAAGCTCTTCCTTGGTCTTCTCAAACTCTTCCTTCATGTTGGCCATCTCCTTCTCAGACTCTGCACTCTTCAGCAGGGGCTTGATCTTGAAGAACAGCTTCATCCAGGGCCAGTGCTTGACATTCATGAATGCACGAACATTGTACTGGATGCAGAAAATGGACTCTCTGAAGCATAATTAAAACATACAATTCATTATTTTGTGTGATATGATCATTAGGACTTTCCCCAACGTACAGTGCCTTTAAGTGAAGATGGGGAACACCTACCTCCTCTCCACCATTCTCTGGTACTCCACTCTCATCAGGAAGCCCCTGCACCTGGCCTGCGTGCGAGTGATGAGCTGTGCCAGCTTCTCATCCCTCATCTCCTCCAGGAGTCCCAGCAGCCCAGCTTTGAAGAACACCTGAAAAAAGGGAACATTACAGTGCATCACTGTCAGGTAGAACAAAACACAGATACAGGGACTGACTTGAGGAGAGTTGGTACCTTGGTGTGACCAAATTTGTACTGGGTGTGGTCCACATCGATTGACCCAAGAAGCTTCTCAGAAGCTTTCTTGCTGTCAATGAACTGTCCCTCAGGGATGGCACTGGCATTAAGCACCTTGTACCTGTGACAAGCAATAGAGGAAGCTAAGGCCATTCTTCCCAAATCTCGACATTACTTACTGTCATGATAAAAGTCAGAGTGCTCTTACCTCTGTTTAAAGTCTGCATAAAGGACTCTGCTGGGGAATCCTTTCCTGCAAATCCTGATCCCCTCCAGCACACCGTTACAGCGCAGCTGGTGCAGCACCAGTTCATGCTCCATGGCACCTAAGAATTAATTTTACAAATGAATACCGCTGTTTCCACCACCGAGGGAGACGACTTCATTGTCTCTGCTGGAGCATCTTACCAGGTGTTTTTGTTTCATTTGGGATGATGCAGCGGACAAAATGAGGGTGAGTACTCCGTAGGTTGGTCATCAGCTTATTTAAGTTCTCCTGTGGGATCAGGAGTAGATGGCTTAGATTAAAATTTTTTACTTCTACACACTCTGTATATAGGTGAAAAGAATATAATGAATCTTTGAAGAATGTAGCTTTCAGATCCAAACTTTAAATTTAATGAAATCTCCTATATAATCTTATTAACAGAAAGCTTAAATATCTGAATCATAATCTGGAGGAAATGAAAAATTTTAAGAAAATACATAATTATTGTTTTTACTACATCACGGGTAAAGCAAAATTTTTCATAGAGAATATAAGTAAACTTTGAAACAAATTCAGGGGATCATCTGAAGAGTACTCAAAACATCATAAATGTGCACAGAAAATAAAGAAGAAAAGGCAGTGAAATAACATCTGAGCAATTTATACTTACTGGTTTTTGATCATAAAACAAAGGTTGTGAGAAGAATGGAAGTTCAGATGACTCAGATCCATAACTGTTTTCATGTCATTACAATGATTATGAGAATTATACTTTACCCGGAAAAGAGCTGAGACAGTCTGGAACGAAGAACCCTTCTTCTTGCCACCTTTCTTGCCACCACCACCACCACTAGCCTCTTCAAAAACAAATGTATTTCATAAGTCATTTTTATAAGATTAATCTTTACATATTACGAAGGTGAGAACTAAAGAATTTTAGAAATCTGACCTGCTTCTGCTCCACCATAGTTGGCAAACAGTAAGGCCAGTGTCTTCACAGATGATTTCTGGTACAGCCCAATGACAGTTTCATTCAGGGGGTCCTTGTTCTTCTCAAGCCAGCCAGTGATGTTGTAGTCCACTGTGCCAGCATAGTGCACCAGGGAGAAGTGGGCCTCAGCTTTGCCTTTGGCAGGCTTGGGCTTCTGGAAGTTGCTGGATTTGCCCAGATGCTGGTCATAGAGCTTGTTCTTGAAAGAGGTGTCAGTTGCCTTGGGGAACATGCACTCCTCTTCCAGGATGGAGAAGATGCCCATGGGCTGGAAATATTACAATATGTAAAATAGAATATTATTTTGTCTTCAAGTAAATGTAGTAAAAGAGGAAGCTGAAGAAGATACTTCCATGATGTGAAGTAAATTTCCTTCTAAAAAGTGAGTTTACATCATGTGCAGTTCACCTGCTTGACCCTAAATTTTGCACGAGAACTGCAGAACAGTTTTTAATGCAAAAAATGGAATAAAAAAAATCATGAAATCCATAATTATGTTTAAAAACATTCACAAATGTTTCCATTTTATGTTCAGTTTATTTTTGTACTTTTAACCAACTAACTAAATTATACAGCACTACAAGAAATATCTTTCATTCTGTTGCTCTAAAAGGATAGGCAAAGATTGTACTCTACTATGAGCCATCAAAAAAAAAAAAAAAGTATTGTTCAACAAATAAATTAATTCCATAACATGAAGGAAATTAATTCATTTTACTTCAGCAGATGCTTTTTGTTTCTGAAATAGTATCCTTTAATAAAGTAAGCAGAGATCTTGCATGAAGAGAAGGTGTGTAAAGGATGACTTCCATAGTTATTTGTGAATATTGTAATGAAAAATATTCAAATGTAGATGTCAAGAGATACCTCATTAACTAAAAATGAGTGCATTAAACTAATCAAGGAAGAAAGGAGGGTTTTTTTAATAGTTAACGTCCAACGATTAGCTTCTGAAAATGCAGGACATTCTGAATTTAAAATTTACCTTTTCAATGAGCTCAATGCAAGCAGCCAGGTCCATCCCAAAGTCAATGAACTCCCATTCAATGCCTTCCTTCTTGTACTCCTCCTGTTCCAGCACGAACATGTGGTGGTTGAAGAACTGTTGCAGTTTCTCATTGGTGAAGTTGATGCACAACTGCTCCAGGCTGTTGAACTTCCCAGTGCCAAAGACAAAACATAACATAACAAAACAAAACAAACAACATGTCAGTTATTAAGATGAACAATTACTGTATGATTTCTTTATAATTCTTAATCTTTTATACACCTCTCTTGTTAAATTGTATTTATATGACAGCAGTGCATCGCAGCAGTTCCCTGAAGAAATACCTATTTAATGAGAACAGGATTCCTGATGAATCTCCTAAAATTATTAGGAGACTTAATACTTCTGCCTTTCTTTATTCAGACAAAAAAAAATTGCTTTCAGTTTCAATTATCTAAACTCTCTGATCAGCCATTTATCCAGTAACTTGTTTCTCTTTTAAACAAATCACATATCTTTAAACTATTATATATTTGTCACCGGATTTCCAAATCTTAAGATCTGAATCCATAAGCTCTTTATACATATTCATATTTACATACATATATGTATGCACATGTTTTTTTTGGTAATATTTTATCATTAAAATATTACTGCGTATAGAATTTTAACTGCTACTTCTATGCGAACAACATAACTACTATTTCAGAGGGTGGTGAGGCCCTGGAAGAGGTTGTCCAGAGAAGTTGTGGATGTCCATTTCTTGAGGTGTTAAAGGCCAGATTGGTGGGGCTTGGGCAGCCTGATATGGTGGGGGCAATGAGCTCATGGCAGGGGCAGTTGCAAAATGATTAAGCTATTCAGAATATTGTTGCTTGGAAATCTCTGACATTATAATCTCACTCTCTAAAAGCAGACCTCGGACATGTACTCCTTACATCAAAGATCTCAAAGCCAGCAATGTCCAGGACACCAATGAAGTACTGCCTGGGCTGTTTGGTATCCAGCTGTTGATTGATGCGAACAACCATCCACAAGAACATCTTCTCATAGACAGCCTTTGCCAGAGCACCAACTGAATTGTTCACCTAAAACAAAGAAAAGTGCAGCAGAAGAAAAATCAATATATAAAGCAAAATGTGCCAGTCTTAAAGGCCTGAGGTTCCCAGTCATCAGCTGTTTCTTACCTGCTGCACAGTCTGACCTTTGGTCACATACTCATTCCCAACCTTGACACGGGGATAGCACAGGGCTTTGAGAAGGTCTGCTGAGTTCAGACCCATCAGATAAGCAGCCTTGTCAGCAACTAAATAGCAGGAGAAGGAGACAGAAAAATTAAGATTAACAAGATACACAGCACATTGAATAATAAACCCTTTCTGAAGCTACTGCCATATCAAATGTTCTTGTGATCAACTTCTACTTGCTGTATCTCACAGGATGTATGGCAGTCATTGAATGAAAATTCATCTTTGTTTTGAACATCATTCAAAGTGGGATGCCTAAGTGGTAGGTTTGTGTTTTTGCAAATTTTCCCCAAATCATCTAGAAACAAATTCTTTACTAAAAATTCACACTGAAAACTGAAGCTGTCCCTTCTATCCAGAGCTAATTGCTATCTATAAGCCTCGAACAAAACCCCAAGGTGTTATGAGAATTACTGCTTGATCGCAATACAAAACATATAGTTGGGCTCCCTGCATATTTCTTCGGCAGCAAAAATAGACTTCAAAGGAATGCATTCCAAAATTACTAGCAAAAATTGTCAGGGCTCAATTTAAGTCATGTCTACATTATATAATATTCAAGTCATTAAGTAACCAGCTGAGAAACAGAAGATCTAAGTCACTTCTTTTCTAGTCTATCATATGCACGTATGCTTCACTTAGACTGCTGTTCATAGAATTCCGTTATGCAAGGATAGCTTCAAGTCTGAATGTCCATAAGAGAAGAAATTAGAGTACCCTTTATTCCTGAGAAAGAACCTCTATTATGTGCTTTATAAACAGTGAATTTAGTGCACCTACTTAATTGGGAAGAAAAAAAAAAAAAAAAAAAAAAGCAGCTAGAAATATGTTTTATGAAAACATTTTCTTGTTAGCAGTTATCCAATTTGGGCACATCAGACTGTGCTATCTAAAATTATGAAAACCCAGGATAGAATTAATGGACAAACACACAATTCATACATCAGACAAAGATTAGGTATTCCTTGAAAAAAAGGGATGGCAGATTTATACTAGCCAGTAGGTGCTAGCTCCATCTAGATACACATTTCCACTTGTCTCTAAGTTTTAAATTACTGTTAGTACTGCTTCTCTTCCTAACAGGTCAGCAACAGAGTTTGCTAGTACCTTCTGTGCCATCTGGCTCTGCTTGCTCTTCTCTTTGTTTCTGCTTGAACTTCAGGTTGCCATAGTGCATAACAGCTCCTGTCAACTTGTAGATAGCCACTTTTTCATCAGCAGTAAAGCCCAGGATGTCAATGGCACTCTACAACAGAAAATGTAAAGTAAAAAATTTGTCTGGGAGAGATTACTATAAACACAACATTTTTAAATGTTACTTACATCTGTAGCCATCAGCTCCTCTTGATCATTAATGCTGGGAACAGTGATCTCACCTTGACTCACAAAGTGATAGTCATATGGATTGGTGGTAATTAGAAGCATGTCTGAAAGTAAGAAGAGGGAACACGCAGGTTATAGTTCTGTTAAGTGTGTATTAGCATGAGCTGATGCTCAGTGATCTTTTCCAAGTTAGTCATCATTCCTACCAATTAGCTCTGGCTTCTTGTTGGACATAATTTGATAAAATATGTGGTAGCTTCTTTCTGCCTTCAGCTGAAAAGTGACTCTGGACTTCTCCAATAGATCTGAAGGGAAAACAGAAAGATTAGAAACATAAAGAAACAGCAAAAGAGAAAGTAGGGAGAAGGTATGAAGAGGGAAGGGTGTTTAGATGGTAGGGTAAAAAGGATAGGTGGATACTGATGAATGAGTGTACGGATCGTGAATAATTAAGGAAAGTGTCTTACATGTTTCAATATCTGCAGAAGCTAGTTTTCCTGTGGCACCAAAGTGAATTCTGATGAATTTCCCCTTTGAATTGATAAAAATTTATGATATAAAAATTGCATCTGACATGGTGAATTTTGCTCTTTATTGAGTGCAATATTTCTTATTAAAGATATTTTCTTATGAGTCATATATATTTTCACCACTAAGATAAAGTCTTTTAAATTTTTGCCCAAGAAAAATAACCAATAGAGACACAGCTGGATACTTAATGTATGCTGAACATACAGATGGAAAGTAATGAGTGAATTTCATTAGCCCATTTATACCTTATCCCAAACACTTCTAATTCTATCCTGCCTACAGACAACAGCCATCTAAATGATATGGGAATATCAATTTAACTAGTATAGCTGTGTAAATCTGTCTTGGTATCAAGTGATTTGAATTATGATTAAATCCATTTGATATGCAGCAAAGATATATTCAGGTAGAAGTTTCTTTCCTTCCTTGCTTCCTTCCCTCCTTTCCTGCTTCCTTCACTCCCTCTTCTTTTTCTGTTTGTGTGTCTTGTAGTAGGTGAACAAAAATATGAGGAAAGGTTAAAGAATATCGTATAAAAACATAGTGCAGGAGAATGAGCATGTGATCTGCTAATTTAATATGTACTCCGATGGAATACAGATAATTTTTTTTTTCAAAGGAGCACTGATTTCAAAATCTCACTAACTAACTTCAGGGTAAGTGTTAAAATCACACTAAGAAAATTCAGTTTTAATTTTGTAAAATGCATGGCTGAACAATAGGAAAGGATAACTGCCATGTATTCCTGCTTTTTATAACTCAGAAAATATTTGCTCAAACAAAACTTACAAAGCGTGAGGAGTTGTCATTCCTCACAGTCTTGGCATTTCCAAAGGCTTCCAGCAGTGGGTTGGCACTGATGATTTGATCCTCAAGTGTTCCCTACAGGATGATCATTGTTACTGGGTATACTTTCTAAAAATGAGGAACAGAAGAAAGCATTGATTTGAGACAGTATCTCTTAATGTACCTGCATTTTGCCAGGTTGCTCCTCCTTCTTCTTCTCCCCACTAGCTGCAATTGTTGCAAAGTACTGAATGACACGTTTCGTGTTCACAGTCTTCCCTGCACCGGATTCTCCGCTGTTGAGCCAAACAGAGAAGGAGTGAGCGTGAAGTCAGGGAGAAGGTCCCCTGGCACAGGGCAGCCCCGCAGGGACTCGAGCAGGGAGCGTACTTACGTGATCAGGATCGACTGATTCTCACGGTCTGTGAAAGAGACAGAAATACAGGACATAAAACTCAATAAATAAGAAGGAATGGAACACAGGTAAATTGAAGTGAATTAAAATTTAAGCTCACTAAGGTCAAGCATTACATCTAAAGTACACAGACAAACCAGAGAGGAATTAATATCTAGATTAGTTTCAATTCATTTAAATTAAAAAGAAATTGCAAAAAATGTGGGCGCAGAAAAGGAAAAATTCTTCCTCTGAATTCAGTTTTCCTATTAATTCTTCCTTTTCTGTTTTTGACTACATGCTTCAGACAGGCTTTAAAAAAAAAACAAAACCACAAACATAACAACACCTTGCAGTGTTGTCTTTCATTTCAAATAGGAGTAAGAATGCTGTGAAGATAGAAAAACTCAGAACTGTGTGGACCAGAACAGTGAAAGCCTTGAAAAATTTGTACTTCTGCTATAGAATTTTACAGAATAACAGAATAAGGCAAGAAAGGTTATTATCAACCACCTTGCCCAAGCAGGACCTCCTAGAACAGGTTGTCCAACAGGAAATTTTGAAAATTTCCAATGATCAATACTCTACAACTTCCCCTGTTTGGCAAATCTATTCCAGTCCTCAATCACTTGGATAGTAAAGAAGTATTTCCTAATGATGAGAGAGTACCACATGTGTTTCTGTTTGTACTCCTTGCCTCTTATCTTCTCCCTGGGCACCACTGATAACAGCCTGGCTATGTTCTCTTTGCAACCTCCCTTCGGGTTTTTATATCTGCTGAAAAGCTCTCCCCCAGGACTTCCCTTCTTCAGGCTGAAAATCTCAACTTTCTCAGCCTCGGCACATAGGTGATATAGAATCAGAATCACAGAATGGCTTGGGTTGGAAAGGACCTCAAGGATCATTAAGGTCCAACCCTTAAGCTCCAATCCCCCCTGCTACAGACAGGGCCGGCCTTGTTTTACAGCAAAACTGTGTTTAAAACAGTGACTATGGAATATAAAGAACACTTTGACCCATAGGTACCCAATTCCCTTCATTCGTAGAGAGTTTTCACCACATTAACTGTACCAACTACACTGAAGGTATTCCCAATCAGAAGTAGTGAAATTGAGTGATAAAACACTGCCTTGAGAAGTATAAAAACACCCTCATGTTTTTCATTGTTCATTTCAGATTTACTATTCACCATCTACCACACCTTCAGAAGCTACTTGAAAACAAGTGCAAACAGGATAAAAAATAAAGCTACAGAAAGCAATAAATGCTGCTGCACCATGATGTACCCCCCTGTCTTAATGATTTGTATGCTGTATATGTATATAATGTATATGCTCCAGTCCATCAGCTTAGTGGCTTTTCAGTTGACTCATTCCAATACTTTCACGTCCCTCTCATACTACAGAACGCAAAACTGCTCATAGTTCTCCATGTGTAGCACATCAGTGCTGAGTAAAGAGGAAAGATTGCCTCCTTTAATCTGCTGATAATGCTTTGCCTAATTGGGTCCATTTTACCCCTAGCCTTCCTTCCTTGTGGATAGCGCACATTGCTGTCTCATATTCATAAGAATTCTCCGTTGTAAGAATTTTGTGGAACAATCACTCTAAGATAGACGGAGTCACTCACCAGTCAGCATGAACTGATAGGCGTTGTCAGAGATGGAGAAGATGTGTGGAGGGGCCTCCTGGCGCTTTTTGCCTCGGTAGGCCAACACCACCTCCGGGTTGTACACCGGCAGCCACTTGTAGGGGTTGACAGTGACACAGAAGAGGCCCGAGTAGGTCTGTGAGGAAGGGACACGGCACGTTGGCTTCCACCCAGCCTGGCACAGCAGTCCTCCCCAGCTACGCTACCCAAGGAAGAGAGCTGCTGGTACTTACGTAGATCATCCAGGCTGCATAACGCTCTTTGAGGTTGTACAGCACAGCGGGTTCATGGAGGTGGGTCATCATGGCCATGTCCTCAATTTTATCGTACTTGGGAGGGTTCATGGAGAAGATTTGATCTTCCTTCACGGTTAGAGTCTGCCAAAGAAAAGGAAAATCCCTGCATGTCAGCTCAGGTACCACTGTGGAAATCAAATGTCGTTCCTCAGCCTTTCTTTTCACTCACTTCTCCACCTTCAGTCTTGACAGTGACCTTCCCGGATTCTTTGCTCTGGATTGTCCCTTTCACAAAGGATTCTTTGGGATGCACCACAAAGACAGATGACTTGGCATCAAAAGGCTTGTTTTGGGCCTCGATTCTTTCCTTCTCTGACTTTCGGAGATAAGGAGCGGCCTCTCCAAAGGCGGCCATCTCAGCATCTGGAGAAGCCATGGCTGCTCTTCACTGAAGACACCTCAGCAGAAGACTCTGATTGGGAGAAATAATATAACACTATTTATATCTTTTGTAAGACTGGGAAAACTTCTATATTCCATGTCTTTCACCATGTGTTTTACCATGTCATGTGATTTTTCTTCACACTCCAATATTTAAGACAACAAAATGACTGAACTGAAATCCTAATCTGTAGGTTGATTTAGACAACATGGGGTTATAACTGATGTAGTCTAGATCTTCAGACTACAACCTTTCACAACTGCAGTTTTGGATTGTTAGGAACTGTGTCTGTGACACGAGAGTGAATTTGCTGAGCAACTTTCAATAAGACATCATTACTAGTGGAAATACATGTGGAACATTTTGATAGAAGGATGAAAAGTGGAGGATCATTTCTGAAAAACTGTAGATTAGGAAAAAGACAGGTTATGTGACTCTTAATACTCTGTCATAATTTGTTTATAGAGTTGCTATTCTTAAGCACAAAATCTAAATAATCTCAACTCCAAAGTTATGGTTTGGGTGAAACAAAATTCAAGCACTGAATTTGGAACTGCTATGCCTGTATGGAGCTCCCAAATAAATACATACTGAAAAAAAGTCCAGGAACAGGTTAGCTTTCAAAATTTTAATAAAATAAGAGTATTTATTTAGATGCTTTGTTTTTATGCTAAGTTTTGCCACCTGCACTTGAAAATTTTCTAGATAGTAAAGTAGTTTAGTAGATAGTAAAATTGATTCCCTCTGTTCAACAGCTACTATTTTTTTTATTTTATTAAATGATTTTTTTTTTTTAATTAAATGAATATGTAAGAGGGCTTTGACATTTTACAAAGATGGTAAGAAGGTCTGTATTCTCAGATGATTTATTAATTGATAACATTTTAAGGAAAAATATACAATTTTGCACTTTTTCCTCCTTGGTTCATCTTTGTCCTGTTCTGCTGCTGCAATGATATGAAGACAGCATGCCTCACTCCCTGTTTGGTCAGTTAAGCAGAAAAGAAGAGTATTCCAATGGGAATTTTCTGGTTTGCCATCAGAGGCAGGAAGATAGAAACACGACCATTTGAAAAACTCACCAGCCATGAGCAACCCTCCACCTGCCTACTGTAATCACACTGGCTTTGAATGCAGGCTAAAAAAGGTAATTGTTTGCTCATCCATACAGAAATCCCACCCAAAAGCATCAATAAATCAGGTTCTTACCTTTCGTGATACCAGATGGGTGGCTCGCAGCCTGGCAGCTGGTCAGTGCTGCAAAACAGAAATGGCAAGTTCCTACTTGCTGCTGCACAGAATTCCAGAGTGAAAATGTTCAGATATCTTGAAAGCAGATTTAAAATTCGAGCTGGGGAATTGAGTTTCCTCCTGGAAATGAGCACTGGAGGCAGAGGAATGCTGTAACACAGAAAGACTCCTACATGGCTGCGGACCCCATCCACTTACCTTGAAGCCTTCTGTGGAGACAGGACAGTCTTGCTGCAGGGACATTTTATACGATCTCATCTGCAGATGCTACAGATGCCTACTCTTTCTTCGGTCAAAAAATTTTTGGCAAGCCTTCTTTGGCAAAGCATTGTCTGGCAAACAGAACTAAGGGCATAATTGTCATTTGACATGACTAGATATAATTAGAAAATTTTGATGTCTTACTGACTATATGAATACATCTCCTATAAATAATTTGACAAGGGTGTTAAGGAGGGAATCTGGACTAGTCAAGGCACTTAGAGAACTTGGATGCGGGACTTATGGATTCTATTGCTGGCTTTCCCACCGACTCACTGTATGACCCAGGGTGGATCGCTTGGTATGTGTGTGCTGCAGCTACCCCAGCTGTACAATGAGGATGACAACATTTATCTTCTCTATATCATCACGTGAAATTATGAGAAATACCTTAAACATACAATACATTAAACAAGCCACTAAGAAGAAAATAAGTACTGCTAAAAACATTCCGTAGTTACATTGGCAAAAACCCTGAAGTAGATGAGTAATGTGCATCCTTCAAGCTCATAGTGCTAGTGCCGAGCACCACAGACATGGTGAGGTGACTGGCTGAGACAAATACTTGGTCACACTACTAGGAAGCTGGGGTCCATTTGAACTAGTGTCTTGAGAAGAGATGTGAGGTCACCTCTGATATAGAAAGAACTGCATGCATACGAATGTATGCACAGATGTGTCAATCACTGTACTCAAAACTGCAAAGAAGTGGGAGATTCTTCAAGAAATACTTTTGTAAGCCTGTGAATGAGATAATGTTAGGATAGTTCACAAGATGTTTTATGATTTCTGATATGTAGGTCAGCACAGCTGAGATCTGCACTCTGGTATATCCTCAATCCAGAATGAACATCACAAATACTTTGTACACATTCATACAGAAAGAATAATTATCAGTACAGTCTTGCCTGAGCATTAGATATTGTAGACAATCCCGGTACTGGATTCAGGAAGACATGCTGAAAGTCATGGAGAGCAACTCATCTAGTTTTAGGAAAAGGGCACTGTCACTGGAGCTGCTCTAAATCCTGTCAGATCTAAACACATCCTTCTCCTGGTCTTTGGCATTTTGGTTATTGAAAGACATCTGTAAATAATACAGGTACAAGGATAGAAAACTGATACTGTGATCCAAGGAAATGGATAATCAGGAATTGTGCATGAGGAGCTTTTCTAAGGAGGACCAGTGCAGCACCCAAATTATGTGTGTCTGAGCCTCAGCCTGGAGCTCAAACCCATCCAAATCAGGATGATGAGTGCCATATAGATTCCTGCATCCCAGTGCTTATAGGTCTGACCAAGGAGGGGACAACAGGGCCTTGGCAGCTCCAAGCATAGGGTTCAGAAGACCATGAACAAAGAGCAAGGCCTGGGAGGAGCAGAGATGGATGATGCCTCTCCCAGGATGGGAGAACTGGGGGTTTTCTCCCCCCCAGGTAGAGGAAGGAGCTTCAGTCTCCCACATCCTGGAAAGCTGCAGCATCTGCACTGTCCAGGCAGTATCTCTTGGCAGCTGCAGATGAAGCACTAAGTAGCTGCAGCTGCTTTTCTGTGGGGCCCTGCCCTCAGCAGTTGGTAGCAAGCCTGTCTTATGCAGTGCTGTCAGGATGTGCTTGTGTCTCCAGAGACTATATGGGGAGCAGCTGAGTGTCCTAGGCCAGATGCCTGACTCTAGGGAATGGAAGTCTTTAATTTCCATTTGCCAGTGACAAAGCCAGACTTCTCAGTAGAGCTCTTTAGTGTTTTTGCTGATGGGTTGCCCAAGCTGTGGGCCCAGATATGTAAAAGGCAGGAGTGTGGCATATGGCCAAGCAGCTCTAAGTGCAAAGTCAGTTGAAGGAAGGTCTAGTTTGAAAAGGAAGTGACTACCAAGCCTAGATGATTCCAAGTGTTGACAATCCGTGCTTTTAGGATGATAACCTTTAATGTAGTTCAGATCCAGCTTAGGAACTAAACAACTGTCCTGGAATTGGTCCCAGTCCCAGGGTAGATTCCCATATGTGAGTAGGCCAAAGGAAAGAGCAATTCCTTCCTCACTCCTCCTTGTTCCTAGTATCCCCTCAGTAGTTAGATGATAATCAAGAATTTTAGGTGAAGTTCAAATGCAACTGGTCACTGTTATCAACAGGGTATAACTATACTTGCACAACTGTATAGCAGAAAATATCTGCATGTATATAGTCAGATCTTAATAGTTACATTGCTTCATATCTTTTCTGTACATGAGCAACATGTTACTTGCCAATGTATTTCACAGTCCTAAACTCAGGTGACAATCTGTATTGTTATCAATAGAATTATAGTTCTCCGTCTTTTCAAATTCTCTAAAATTCTCTGCAATTTTTCCAGTATACATCTTTAATTAAAAAGGTGCTTTACAGATTATACTTCTACTGAATTGTATCAACAGATTAAAACTATGAACAGTTTTCCCCACTGTGCTTGTATCATACTGTCCAAAGACTATGCAAATATTTAAAGAATTAAATGATAGAGGACTTGACGTTAGTTCACAGGAAGGGCCACACAAAATTTCTACACTTAGAATGAATTGGATTTGGGTACAGCAGTCAAAACTTAAATGTGATGATACATATGTGCCAAATTCAATTGATTTTCAGTCTGCAGATAGAAGAATATCATTATCTATGCTCTGCCAGGAATGTTTAGGAAAATTCATACATACTGAAATTATCTAAATTATGATGGCTTCTCATAGAATAAACCATTGCACTGTCTTTGCCAGAAACTACATAGTCTGTTAAGGGACTGGCTCACCTCCTCAGTGTGACCTTGAAGGAGACTCTCAGCTCTTTTCAGTTTGAGGCAACAGCTGAGAAAAGTAGTAGCTGATTTCCACTACTGCCAGGACTTATTGGAAGCACAGCAGGAGATGGCTGGAGAATCTAATTCCTTCTTGTGTCCTCTCTTTGATATTAATGTCCCCTGCTATTTGCCACCATTCCCAGGGAGGCATATAACTGAACTGTTTTCCTTGTCCTTCTCAAGTCTCTTCTGTACAAGCACAGATTCTGACCATTTGCTGAAATGCTGACCATTTGCTGCCACTGCTGGGCTGAGGCTGAAACCCATAGAGGCCATCATCTCCTCAGGCATATGTTTACACAGAAACAGATCTTCTGAAAACTGAAAGAATTGCCTAGATGCTAAATTGAAGGGAGTTTCAAAATCTACTAGCTCTCTTAGGGCCTGAAGACAGAGGTGGGTGTTGTGGGTGCAAGTATATCCAGTTGAATGGACTTTTCAGGCAAGTTGCCATGTTGTGAGAGGAGCTCACCAGGCAGCATAGTATCCACAAATCTGAGTGAGTGATTGATGCACGGTGTGGTGCAGTGACATGGGCTGAGCAACAGCCCTTAAGTCTTTGCAAGAGGAAGGTAAGCTGGCTTCTAACTCTGAGCTGATGGACTTGGCTTACAAGACCAGGGATACTGTATCCTTGTTTCTGCTGAAAGCAGAGGGGTAGGTCTCCACATTGCTCCTGAAGTGCTTCTACAAAACAGATACAATGCTGTGGAGCTGGAAAAAGGAGAACCTGCGAATGGGAAGACCCTGAAAAGGACAACCTCACAAAGTTGGTCCAGCTAACCACCTCTGTTAGAACCAGTGCCAACAAAAAGTTGGATGGATGTTAGTAATTGGAAATCCCTTACTGAGAGACACTGAAGCACTCATTCACTGTCTGGACAATTTCTCAAGAGAGAGGTTTGCTGTCTTATGGGGGCCCACATTCCCATTATCACAAAGAGGCTACCAAACTTGGTAAAGCCAGAGGACTAATACAAATTCCTACTCTTTAATTAGGGTTAAATGAGGCTGCAATGAGGTGACCCTGAAATAACAATCTCTCCCTTAGACAAATGTTTAAGGGATCAGGAATACAAGTATTTTAATCTTCTACCCCCCTAAGTGGAGACTGGGACTCAGAAAAGAGACAGTGGATTAGGTGAATGATTTCTTGTGTACCATACTCAGGGTTTTGGGTTCAGTGATCTTGGCTGCATCTTTAAGAAACCAAGCATGTTGACACAGGTGGGACAAGAATGTTCTGGGCAATAAACTGGCTAGACTCACAGAGCTTTAAACTAGATTCGGCAGGTGGAAGGGAATGTACTTCTGTGTGACAGAGAAGGGCCAAGGGAAATAACTCTAAGTTATCCCAAAGGAATTAGGAAGTGCTCTTCTATAAAGGTACTGTGGCCTTCAATCCAGATGAAGTGTCTCTATACCAATGCACTCAGCATGGGAAACAAGTAGGAATAGGATACCATGATGGAATTAGAAAACTACTACCTAATCGCTATCATGGAAACATGCTGGGACAAATCTCACAACTAGAACACTGCAGTCAAAGGCTGCAAGCTTTTTAGAAGAGGTAGACAGGGAAGGAGATGTGGGGATGTTGTCCCCTATGTTAAGAAATGTACAGATTGCAAAGAGCTGCCTCTGAAAAACAGCTACAAACAGACTGAGAGCTTGTGGTTAAAAATTAAGGACTGATTAAAAATTAAGAGACTGATGAGGAACATCTGGTGGCCAGGGTCTACTATAGGCTGCCTGATTAATGGGAGACTGTGGTTGAGGCCATCTTGCTTCATCTGTGTGAAGTGTTGCAACCGCAGACTCTTGTCCTAATATCAGCAGTTCTGCTGTTAAAAAAAGGGAAAATTCTTTACTTGAGATTTTAGTAGGTAGCAGTAAAACAAAAGCCATTTTGACTGAAAGGACTATAGATAATTAAAAAATATTGTCAAAATTTCACTTTTGACTAAGTACAACAAAACTGTAAAGATTAGAAATGCAGATTAAAACTGTAGCTTATTTATAGGTCCTAGTTAATAGTTTATTGGTAAAATAATTCCATAACAGCATATGTCAGAACTTGCAACCCATGACATTAGCATGGTTCTTCATAAGACTTCTAACAGTGGATTTATGCATTTACTGTCCATAGCAAACATATTTAGCAAATATATATTCAGTATGATCATTATTTTTTTTAACGGAGAGAGCAAAGATGACACAAAGAAAACAAACAAATAGGCATGAAATATTGAACAGCAATTCAGCTGGGAAAAAAATTAAGTTAAAACATTTGAAAATTTTGGTAATCCTTGAAAAAAATCCTTGAAAAAAAACTTTTCTGCTTTTTGCATTGTTCAAGCACAAACAAAAATATTTCACTGATCTCTTATTAGTATTATTATTTGCTGATCTGCTCTTAGTCACTGGCTGAAGATTTCAGCAACCAAACTCAAACAAGCAACTATTAAGTGATGTAAAGTCTGCAGCCACCTCCTCTAGCTCCTCTATCCCAGGAGCCACTTTGGCTCAGTCCAGTGCCTGAGACACTGGTCTCTGCCCACACTGGGGCACATGGCTGCTGCTTTTTTCTTTGCAGATTGAGCCAGAAGCAGAACTGAGCATCTATCTCAGAGACACACACAAACAGGACAGGGACAAGACTGAGAAGCCAAGTTCTGCCTTCAACTGACACAAAACATGGACATGAACAGCTGAATCCCATTCCTCAAGTCCAGAAAGCAAGGGCAGAAGATGACTAATGCAGGTACACACAGAGTTGAGAAAAGTTCGTCAACTAATATGACTGAGAGTTTTGTTTAATGTCATTATCTCTATTTCTGTTTTGTCATATATATGTCTCAGTAGTTTTGCTTATTGTTCTCCCTGCTTCTCTTCTTATCATTCCCATTCAGAAATTCTTATTTAGACAACATTGCTTGTTACCACATTCTGTCTCTTTTCTTATTAATTGGTGCAAATGACCAAGTTTATTTGTCACCACTGACTTCTAACTGAGAAGTCCTCAGTCATATATCACTGCTGGAATAATAATTCCCATATTCTCAAATGCCCTTGGGACTGACCAGATTTGGCTCCCATCATGGCCCCCACTTCTTATTATCTTACGTTTCATTGAATAAGTTCCTTCACCAGATACACTTTTCTTCTACATGCCCTTCCAGCAGGGGAAATAGACTATATATTAGATTCAGGTTTTCAAGGCAAAGTGGCTAGGGAAAAGTCAGTTGGACAAGCTTGTAGAGGTCAAAGATAGAGATGAAGAACAGATGAACATCATGGAAAAACACTGAACATGAAGGGCTCCCATCAATAGAAATAGCACATCTTTAATTCCCTGAAGTTGAGATTTTTCATGGTGAAATCAAATAAAGTTTGCAGACAGCCTATTATCAGCTATCCTGTTAGAAGAAAAAATATGGCTCATGTTTTCTTAGTGCCCTGCACTATGCCAAGGAACATTTTCAGGTACAGGAAGGCAATCATTTTTACTGATAAAATATTAGCATATTCCCTGTCAAGATTTTGACTTATGCCAGCTGCCACTCTCCTAAGTAGTATTCAAAAGCATAACTGGACGGTTGGCATTTTCTGGGACCATTACCAATGCACTGTATCCAGCCGCACCGTTCTTGATACAGATATAGTTTACTCCAATAAGCATAACTAGTACTATGCCAGTTGGCCTAAGCTCCTGGACATGTTTAATTACTAGTGTAGCATAGCCTTACTATAAAAAGTTCCTGAGCTGCCACAAAGATACCTGTCCCTGGGAAGAGAAAGACCACTGGAAGAGTAAGCAGTACCCTGATACAAAAAAAAAGAGAAAAGGATATGGATCCATATCTACTAACTTTCTTCCATTCTTTTTTCTATCTCTGCAGGGCTGCAGTCCCCTGTCACTGGGAGCAAGGCACAGCACAATCAAAACAGAAGAAGCAAAACAGGTCCCTGCATACAGACTGTCCTGCACAGCAGTGTGATGTGAGCAAAGCAGTGCTGACATTCCCAGGGAGGAGAGGGGATTCAGTCATGCTGACAATAGATCCCTCCTGAGATGTAGATTGGGCAGCTGCTTTGCTCTTAGCCAGCCCTGACAATATAGCTTTCCTTCCCCCACGTTCTGTTACTGTATGAGAGATGGGAATGAAAGGCAATTTAGCAAGATAGCACAGGTAGAGTGGGAAGATGGAGGCATCTCTAGGCCGCTGGTTTGTGTCCCACTAAAAACTTCCCCATCGTGTGTTTTTGTCTTGGTGCCATTCATCTTCTGAACTGGAAACTACTTCAGCTGAAATAAGCATGGGGATAAGGAAAGTTAGAACTTTAGATTCTGTGAAAACTAGTAAGGTTTTTTCAGTGTATTTTGCAAGTGTCTTATTTGGAAGCTAAGGAAGCATGTGCTGGACAGGTACTTACCTGTCCTCTTTCAAACTTCACTGATTCTAAGAATTGAAGACCGTCTAGACTATTAACACCCTAAGTCATGACATAGAATACACCCGGATAATACAATTGAGTTCCGCACATGGAAGACTTTCAATGCAGTGGGACCTTGATAAACCTGAGTCAGACTAACAGAAGCACAGTAAGGTGAAGTGCGGAGTTTTCCATCTGGAACAGTGTCAGCAGTTTATGGGCTGGTTTGGCCCAGTTCTGTGGCTAGCGGGGCAGAGGGACCTGCAGATCTGTGCCCTGGAAAAGGGAAAAGGGTAGAGAGATGGGTCCAAAAACAAAACAGCTGCAATGATGTGAGGAGAAACAGTGCAGGATAGCACACTATAATACGATATAATACAATATAATTAGAATTGGAGCTAATAAATCAAATATAATGAGTGTCTGAACAGCGAAGGCCTTACTCTAATGCTGAGGCGAGACAAGCAGTTGGGACGAGCAGAAGGGATGAGAGCCTGATCTCATGACTTTGCCAGGTGTTTTATCTCCTCTCCAAAAACAAAGTTCTCTGGAGTATGTGGCTCTTCTCTTCTGGGACAGGTGCCCAGAACTGGAGCATTAATTCTTTAACTCCCAGTGCAGTACATGATGCTATGATGTTGAATATCTATAACCAAAAATCATAAAACCATGACAAGCAGTATAACCCCTAGGACTAATCCCCTAGGAGTTAGCCCCGATGGGATTGGTGTGGGCCTGTGGTTTGAATACAAGCTGGGAGTGTTTTCTCACTGTGAGGAAAACAAATTACATACTGACACATGCTAGGAAAAATGTGTACAACAGACCGAAGGAAGTCATTCCCTCCCCTCTAAATTTGGGGCTAGTGCATCCGTACCTGGAATACAGTATTGCATTTTGAATTCTAGAATTCAAGAAGGATCTGGAAACATGGAAGGGATTCATGGGATTCAAGGGATGCCAACATGATGACTGGCCTAGAGCAAATTACTTGGGCTAATACATCTATAGCTGGGTTTATTTAGTCTGATGAAGAGGTGAAGGGGTGATTTAATGGCAGCCTACTTCTATCTGTATGGCAGATCCGTATATGTATATGTATATATCAGATCTGTACCAAGTAGGAGTAGATGATATAGAAATGGGTAGCACTGGCGGAGTCAGATTGACACTGGGAAGACAATTTCCATAAGGAGGGAAGTGCAGTTTGGCAGCAACCCATCCAGGAAAAAAATAAAAATAAAAGAGAGAGAGAGAGAACAATGTCTGGAATGTTTTTGATTTTTAGCTAATTAAGATCATTCTCCATACAGTGATACACGGCTGGGAATTCATCCGCGTCAAACAGGTCAGACTGGAGGCTTCCAGAGACTCTTACCCACAGACATTTCTATGTTTCTGTCCCTTTAAGGAAGGAGATCTTGCAGGAGAGTAAGGGATCTCTTTCTCTAAGACAATGATCCTAAGCTTTCACCCTTGGAACTACCCTAAGCCTTCACAGTTAGAACTTGTCCCTCCATGAAGAGATGTTTTTACAGCTCCGTGGTTACTTCTGTGTCTGGGAGAATGACTAAAAAAACCAGCATTGTTCTGAACTCAACAGCTAATTTTTCTATATCTTCTTTGAGTCAAAGCATGCTACTGTTAAAAGCACTGCTGCATGGCAATCAGTAATATTCAGTGCATAAAAGAATCACAGAAGCACAGAACTGTAGAGTTCTCTAGAACTCTCAGAACTGAAGAGACTTCTAGAGATCATTGAGTCCAACCCCCCTGCAAAGCAGACTCCCTGCAGCAGGCTGCACAGCTCAGCATCCAGGGGGGTCTGCAATATCTACAGACAAGGAGAATCCACAACCTCACTGGGCAGCCTGCTCCAGCAGAAAAGAAGGTGCTATCGATATCTGATTTACTTTTGTAAGGTACTGTGGCTGTGGAAATAGCAAAGCTGCTTGTGGAAATACTACTTACTACATTCAGTGGGTACTACAATCCCTCTCACCTGTATTGGCTATATTCAAACCTGACATAAAGATCATCAGTGCTTCTCAATTGCTAGGAGATTTGGTGGCTGTCCCTTGTTCATGCAAATGCCAAGAGGTGATATGACAGGTAAGCTGGAGCCCTCTCATTTCTTTGGGGACACGACAGTCCATCTTGCTTTTCCACCTCAAGTTTCCTACTGTATTTTATGATAATGTATCTTCTATCAAACAGCACTAATGCTTCCTAAGTACTCAGTAAACTCAGATGGGAGTTTCTCCTAGTGTCTTTTCTGCCAGTGTGAGCCCAATCTCTGACCTTTCCTCTGTAGTGAGTTCCTACTTCTACCCAATATGACACTTTGCTAGCCCCTCAACACCTGCACAACACACTTCAGCCTGTCTCAGGCCTGCATCAGTCCCAGTCACTCAGCTCCTCCTCTTCTTAAGAAGTGCCAGCACAGCTTCACCCTCAACAGCTCCTCCTCACTTCTGGTTAGCAGTCCAGTGTCTGCCAGGGAGCTTTGGCTCCCTGGCAACTCAGTAAACCTACCACTGGCTATGTGGGTGCAAAGTCAGTAACCTTCATTCCAAACACAGAGTAGTTGCTGCCATGTTTTGAAGCTGCAGAGAAGTGAAGACTCTCCCCAGAGAGAGGCACTGACAACCCACCCATTTGCTTTCAGATAGGGCAGGTTGCACACAAAACAATCCTATGTGCTCTACTCACATGCACTTCACATCTATGATTTGATAAACTCAAAACCAACATCAGCCTGAAGCCAGTATCACCCACTGGGCACAGCAGGAGCCATGCTACCCAGACAAGAAGAGGACCCCAGCTGGCCTGGCTTCCACAGCTTTGCTGTGAGCCCCCCTGGTGTGTCCCCAGTGCTCATCACAGCCCACAGGTGGGATTCACTCAGCTGTCAGTAGACCCAAATCTGCTGCAGTCATACCTCCATGTCTGAACCCACTGAGCATTCAAGGCTGTGGCTTGGTGGCCCAGGGATGGGGTATAGAATGCTTCCACTCCCGGTGAGCTCTGTGCCTGGACCTATGGGCAGCGGCTGAAGCTGATGCTGCCTGCCTGGCCCCTGCCAGGAGCAGAACCCATCCTGGCATAGCAGCAGCTCCCTGACTTCACACTCTCTGTGGCACAGCCTCTGTGCCAGGCACCACGGACCTACCTGCACCGCTGCTGTGTGCTGACTGCAGGTGTCAGGCCTGCCAGGATGTGGGAGCTGCTCTGGTCAGCCCAAACACAGACCCAGAGCAGTGTCTCTCAGGCAGTGGCTGCGAGCTCCACTGGTGCTGAGGCCGAGAAACAATAGCCAGCCTGCAAACAGGCTAGTTGTCCTCAGGGCAGAGCCACATCCTGAAGCAGAGAAGATACTCTCAGGATCACCTGTTTCTATGATCCTGTTGCAGGCTGAAATGAGACCGAGAGCTGTTCATATTCCACACACATGAATTGTCTAGTATCTTTTTCAAATTTATTTTCCTGATTTGGAAGAGCCAAGCAATTTGATATGGATATTTTCACTCTTTCTTGCATTTCCATCAGTAACACATCCCTAAGGATAGCCCATGCAGTTATTTTTATGGATGTTAGTATCCTTGCTTCTTAGGGTTCGGTTTCAACAAAACAGAGCTTGTTCTTTACTCAAAATTCGAGAGGGACATTAGGGCTCTCTCAGGAGCAAGTGTAGCATTTGACTGTCAGCTGCACAGAAAATACGATCCATGCTTATAATAATATAAGGATTTATACAACTCTAGACAGTGTAAGTTCAGCCAAAATAGTTATTTTGTCTAATATGCAGGGAGCTGAACACGTGGAAAAATTAATGTACACCCACGTTTGCTTACACACTGTTTATAGTGTTCTCACATTCTCCTTCTGAGCTGACTGTGTGGAGCCTGAAGGCTTCCTTTGAAGAAATCTTTGCGTTAACATACAGAGTGGCCAACATTTCATGAGATAACCATAAGTGTTTCAGAACACAAATTCTATAATCCTCTTTATTTGCCCCTTTTTCGTCCACTCCTCTCTTACTGCCAAGCAAATTGCCAAGTTTAAATATTCACAACTCTCATTGTTAAAAAAAAGTAGACAGTGAAAACTTTATTGGGCTGATGAAGTAAAAGATTTTCCGGGAAAGATTCCTCTGCTTCTGATTTTGCAGGGAGAGAAGGACTCAATTCCTTCTTTGATAAAAGAAGTGAGGTTGTAGAAATGTCCCCTTGCCTTGTCTCCAGGGAGTTCCAACCCGGCATCAAATTTCCCTATGAAAACAAGATCATCGTGTGTTGGGCTCAACATGCATACGCCAAGAGATGTCTTCAGCAGCTTCTTTTCCCACCCCCATCTTCAATATCAAAGATTGTAACCGGCACTAACTTAGCAAAGTTGCCAAGGAGCTTTTATGTCCCTTCACTGCAGCATTACGAAGTAGCCCACAGAACTTTTAGGAAAAGGAGTGAGTGAGGGTATGGTTTGAGAAAGCCATCCCTGCAGCAATTTGAAGGAAAGAATGAGGCTTTGGTGAGATGTCAGTTCCCCACACTGCAGTGCTGGAATTCTGTCCCCTTTTCTACATCACAGATGCATTGAACAGGAAGCAGTGGGAAAGCCTAGGAGCTTATTGCCGCAGATGGTCACAGACAGCATGTCTCAGTCAGCTAAGGTGCAGGGCAAAATCAAACAGACTTGCCTCTCCTAGGGGGAAGGGATGAAAGGAAGCAAAAGCTGTGCTGGAGGGGAGCCTTAAAACTGAACTGCTGCTTTGGTGTGGTGCAGCTGATGTCTCACACTCTCTCCAAAGTATGAATGCACCACTGTTCCACTGTCAGTCTGACAGCCTACCCACCTGTAGAAAAATTCGGGTCAGCTGCCATAAGAGTATGTCCCTGTTGTGGGTAACTATACCCCGTATTTGGCTCAGAGGAAGGTGCTGGGCTTCCATCATTTCACTCTTGCCAGAGCAGCAGTAATATCTTCATGTCCTCAGCTGAGATGCCCATGTGGCAGTCCTGCCAGAAGAAGTTCTGCAGCACAGGGCTTGTTAACATACCCAGGAAACAATCCACACATTGAATGGATGCTTGGATTGTTTGGGAGCAGCCCTAGAGTATCACTAAACCAGTGCATTAACTGCATAACAAGGAAGTTTGGCTTCTGCAATGCATTCAGACCTCTGTTGATACAGGCCAACAAAGTGGTAGGCATGTGCAGAGAAAATGTGATTCCACTTATAGTGTTACGATTGGTGAGTACAATGCAGCATGAATGAACTGTTCTGCAGCGTGTATTATTTCCATCAAGCAGCTCATCCAGAAAAGACCATCAGTAGGTGCTGTAGTGGTAATCTCCTGCTAATATCATAAACATGATGAAAAATGAAAGGAAAAGCTTTATCAAGAGACTTATTATAAAACAAAAAGAAGTGTCAAAAGTGAAAAGATGAACCACAGTAACTGTGGAAAGAGGCCACTGTATTGGACATATACGAAGAAGAAAAAAACAATGACAGTCAGTACAGTATTCCCACCCCACGTTATAGATTCAGCATTTAAAAGGCAAAGGATTATTCCCCTAGCAATGGTCTCCCTAAAGGGTGGGAAATGTTTGACAATGTTTGAATGCTTTTGTTAGATTGTTTTTGTTATTTACATACTGCTATTTCTGAGTGGGCACGTCGGCATATTTATTTGTCTACATAAATATATTACAGATTGTGGTCTAAAAATCTGGCCCAATGGAGGAAGCTACCAATGTGGGAATCAAATGTTGTTTCTGCATTTAGAACAAAATATGAATATATAAGTGAAGAAATTTGTAGTTATTAGGTAAAAATCATAGTTATAAAGACCGTAGCTCCTGTCTGTCCAGCTATCTGAAATAGAACTATTTTTGGTGCTGGACAAATAGGACCTGAGTGATAAAAGATCCAAAGAGGATAAGTTAAAATAACAATATACCTGTATAAACTAGCAACAATGTATGTTTTAATGTCAATACGATAAGAGTACCCAGACATCTTGGAAACAGAAACAGCAGGGTGGCAACTGACTGGAATGCAATTAACAAATGCAAAACCTCGGGTAAAATTGTAACCTGGAATACCCAACCAAAGGGGAAACAGGAGGGGACAATGTATGGGAGACAAGGTATAAAAACTGTAACATCGTGTCCTTAGGGGCGCTCCTGCTTGCGGGACGCCCGCCATTGCAATCGCGAATAAAATCTGCTTTTATCAGAGATACCGTCCTGACCAAAAATTATTGAGGCTATTTCCGACACCAACTATCTCTGCCATTCATTTGTTAACCATGACATAGCCAAAGCTGTTGAGAAGTTCTGCAGAAAGGCACTGCACTTGTGACGGTCCAACTGGAACCAAAAAGAAGTTGAGCTTAAAATTAGAAGCAAGAATGGTGTTATTTAAAAAACAGGAGAGGAACTCAGAACTAGAGAACTTTGCTGTCTGAGTGTCTGTTTGTGTCAATCAACGTGTCATAAAACTAATTCTGTAAACTCATTAAGTCCCAGATTACTACCAGTAGTAATTAAGTACAATACAGGAATCAAGAATTTTTTATATAGTGCTTACTACTACAGTGAATGGAATTTGATGGCATCTTTCCAGCTCTGTACTTCTATAACATTTATTTATTTACTAGAAGACTCTTGGAAGACAGATCCAGCATATGCTTGAGGGTCAGAAATGTACATCTTCATTCTCAGAATGCGTTAGCATATGCTGTTTTACAATAATTAATTCAACTGCTAGCACAATTTATTTCTTCTTTCTTTTCAGTACAGTTACACAGATAGGTCCACCTTCTATCAGTTTCTTCTCCCTAGATTAAGCAAGCCAAGCTTTTCTAGTCACTCATCACAGACTCAATTTTCATGATTCATTTAATAACACTGACCTGCCTTTGTTCCAGTTAAGTGAATCTTTCCGATCTGTCTCATCAATCCTTATTTTATTGCAATCTTGTAATCATTCTTGATGATAATATTGTTTTTCGCATTCTTCAGTACAGCTATTGCATTTTTTGCCTTTTTTTTTTTTATCCTTTTTAGCGCTGTATTATGATTCCCAATTTCATAGATTTGTTAACTGACCACAGAATGGACATCTAGTTGCCCAGTCTGGAAAGGATTAAACCCACATTTTGGAATTCTGAAGAAGGTGTCTGTGTCTCCAGCACAGGCAGCAGAACATTTATACTGCTAGAAGTAGCTCTGTTCCAGCTGGAGCCACATGCAGGAATGCAGAAGTCAGAAGCCAGAGATAAAAAGAAGGCACAGGCACTCAGAATAGAGAAGAGAGCCTTACTTTTATTTACAACTATTTTAAATGCACATATATTTTGTATCTACAACTATTATAAATAAATAAAAAACAACAACTAAACCAACAAAAACTATCCAACATAGGTTTTGAAGCACCCTCAATTATTTTTTATCTCTTTAAGATCATTTATAATTTAAGTTTTTTACTTCTTCCAACTTCCTTTCGACGTTTTTTACAGATTTCCTTGAATCTGTTTCTCCATGCGCTCCTTCACCACCCTTTGGCGACAAAGAGATACAAGGTGTCTGTGATTTTTATTCTTTCTTCTGGCTTTTCACTGGCAAAGACTTCTTCGTCATTCATGACACTTCCTCAACTTCCTCACTGTCCCCTGGAGGGGTTCCTTGCCTGCCTTTTAGCACTTGTCATTATGCCCAATTTAAGTATCATGTACCTCTTTGCAAGAGCCCCTGAAAACTGCTGTCATAACATTTTCTAAAAATGCTAAAGAAACACACTTCTGAAGGAGTAATCATCAATAGGTCAATGTCAAATTAGAAGAATATACTACACTGCATGATAATGAGTATGAGATGAACTCTGCCATTCACATATGAATGACACATCATAGAGCTTTAGAAGAGATTTTTCAAATGATCCCAGAAATTTAGAAACTGCAAACATACTGAAATTGAAAAAGGGACACAGGAAAAATAAATACTTTCCCAGCTAACAGATACAGCTCTGTAGCACAAGCTATTCTAATTACAAATAAAGAATAATTTTCCCAAGATAAAGAGTAAATGGTTGGTTTTCTTTTACACAAAGGGCAGTGGAAGTGCTCATGAAGCAAAAGCTAAGCGTTCCTCATTGGAAGGTTGACCGGGGGTGCCACAGGATACATTATGTCTCCAAATGGACAATTGGCCATACAGTGCTGAGAGGCAATGCATTAGCACTTCATGCTTGGTACTACCTAGACAGAAAAGACAGAAAAAAATTCAGTCTTTCAGAAATGTTTTGCTGTCAGTGCTCCCCAGTGTACACTGGAGCAACTGCCAGGTTTCAGTAAGAGAGTGGATCAGTGGAGTGAAACTGGAGAGACAGAGATGTGCAGTAGAGAACAAGAGTCAGAAGGAACCAGAAAGATACAAGCTGGTGAGTTAAAGAAAAGCTAGTTTGAAGTGGTGTTGGAATGCCTTCATGGCTCAGTGTCAGCTATAATGTCCACTTTGTTTGGAGATATGTACTTCTTCAGTGACATAACAGTATTTTCCATTCCACCTAAAACTCCCCAAACTTTTTTATGGACAGGGTACACTGCCTCAGACCTGACTAGCGTGCAGTCACTCTCTTACTCTTTCAGCTCTACCGGGTGTGTCCTAGACACCATATCCCCTTCCAGCTCCCACCTGTACCTCTTCCTTCCTTTCTCTTATTGTTTCCAGCCATTTGTTTTAGTATGTTGGCTGTATAAGTCACGAGGAGGCACCAGACACAGCCTGCCTGCCAATCCCTCCTGCAGAAGCCAGGTGTGTTTCCCAAGGTGCAGCCTCCACTCAGTAAGACAGACATTCAGACAGTCAGGCAACAGGCATGGAAAAGTGGATGGAAAAATACAGAATGTACCCAGGGTTGGTAGATCTTCTTTTCAGGATTTTTGCAAAGATTCAACCACATTATTCTTCTCAATTGTGCTGTGCCTGTTAAGTTTGCAAATCTCTGCTTATCACTGCTTAAGTAATGTCTGTTTGTGCTGCTACCCACTTGATTCTGAAGGACCCCAGTAACATGTGCCAAAGGTGAACATTCCTCTCAGTGAAAAAAACTTACCATTGTCAAGTCTTAAATTGCATCTCAGGTCTGAGATACACAGGGCATCTGGGCGTCAGATTACTAGGGTTAAAGCAGTTTCACTAAGAAGTCACATAGAACTAAACTCTCAAGGAAAAATACTTCCTTTGGAACTTGAAAGTCCATGCAGTACAAGCAAGGTATCAGATGCATCTATTTTAAACTTTCTCTTAGAGATGTTCCTTTATGCCAATTATGGACCCGTGTTTTCCCCATGATCAGTTACCTTTGCATCAGCACTTACCAGCTGACAGGCAGCCTAACTCCAGAAATAGTAGTTCAATGCAAGATGACTCCTGTCCTCCATCTATGGCAGCAAATCACCCAGAGGGGATAAATTCATTTTCCATTCCACCTCTATTAATATTCCATTTTTATCCTGACAATCCAGCAGACTACACAGGCTGTTTAGTGGAGTTCTGTGCAGTGCAATGTGTGGGAACTTTTTGTTTCCTGAAAGCACCATTTAAAACAGGAAATCTAATTGATATTTTTATTTTAATTGATATTTTTTATTTTAAAAGTCTGCAGACGTTTCCATAAAAAATTGTCTCCAAAATCAGTGTCTTGTGCAAAACAGTGTAACATAATAGCTTATTTATGAATCAGTAATAAATATTAAAATATTTTATGATGGCTTTAAAATGTTATTTATTCTCTGTTCTTTATTCAAACGTTCAATGTAAACAGAATGTGTTATAACTGACTATAAATTCCCCAAAGTGTCACTAGAAACTTTGCTCTTCGCTAAACAGACCTCAGCCTTTTCTACCATTAAGCACAAACCGTTTTATGGATTCTATCAAAAGACTTCACATTCTCTCCTTCCTGCCTGTGGAAGACAGAGGTGGCTCCAACCCATTTTGGTACTATAGTACTACACAGATACAAAATCTTTTAACTAGTGCCCAGTAACACTTCACAGAGTTGAGCTTTTTGCCCTCTGTAAACTTAGGTGAAAGAAAATGTAGAATCTAAGTCAATTGCCCTGGAAGCCAAAAGTGCTAGCTGAATCCTGGGGTGCTTTAACCACAGTATTGCTAAATAGTTGAGGGAAAGAATGGCCCTATTTTACCTCTTCATGATCTACAGTTTTCTCATAAGGAGGAGCACAGGGGATATTCTCTTTACCTGATGACCAGTGAGAGGGGAAATGGCCAGAAGCTGGAGCATAGGAAGTTCCGCACCAATGTGCGCAAGAACTTCTTTACGGTGAGGGTGACGGAGCACTGGAACAGGCTGCCCAGGGAGGTTGTGGAGTCTCCTTCTCTGGAGATATTCAAGACCCGCCTGGATGCCTACCTGTGTGACCTGGTGTAGGGAACCTGCCTTGGCAGGGGCGTTGGACTCGATGATTTCTGGAGGTCCCTTCCAACCCCTACAATTCTGTGATTCTGTGTGATTCTGTGATTCAAGGGATAGTATGGAGCTGCATTCAGACTGGATATTAGGAGAAGGTTCTTCACTAGAAGGTGGTTGGGTACTGGAACAGGCTCGCTAGGGAAGTGGTCATGACTACGATGGTCTATGAATCCCTGGACAAGAAATGGATGACATTCTTGAGCAACTTCCTCTGGGGAATTGTTTAAGGACTGAGGTATCTGACTATGGAGAGAAACTGAGTAAGATGGCGTTGTTATTCCCAGAAACAGAAGGCTCAAGGGTTTCATTTCAATGTGTGTTAATGTCTGAGCAGGGGAAACAAAAAAGTCAGTGCCAAATACTTCTAAATCTTACCTATTGACAGGAAAAAAAACATTGGATACAAATTGAAATGTAAGAAATTTCACTTAAACATAAGAAAAATCATTTTGTATTGTGAGAGTGGTTAAACAGGTTAACACAGGTTGCCCAGAGAGATGCCAGAATAATAGAATGTTTCAGGTTGAAAGGGGCCCACAAGTACCAGCTGAGTCCAGTTCCTGAATCCACAAAAGACCACCCAGAAATCAAACAAGTCTTTTGAACTCAAGCAGGATTCTCATGACCACTTCCTTGGGCAGCCTGTTCCAGTGCCAACCATCATCGTAGTGAAGAATCTTTTCCTAGCACCCAAGCTGACTTTCCCCCAACGCAGTTCCATGACATTCTTTCTGGTCCTGTTGCTATCACCAGAGATAAGAGATAAGCACTGCCCCTCTGTTCCCCCTTTGAGGAAGCTGTAGGTCATGATGAGGTCACCTCTACATCTCCTTTTCTGTAAGTTGAACAAACCAAGTAACTCCAGCTGTTCCTGATGTATCTTCTTCTCTTGACCCTTCACCATCTTTGCAGCCTTCCTGTGGGTGTTTTTCACACTGGGTCCAGTAGGTATTCAGATAGTTTTTGATCCACCACACTGTCTGCTCATCCAGCCCATAAATCAACATGCATCTCTGTTTAATGAGGGACAGTGGCAAAGGTAATGTTGAAATCCAGAAAGACAGTGGAAAGATGTATCTACTACTTCTCCCTCATCCATCAGGATGATGATTTTGTCATACAAGCTTACCAGGTTTATTAGGCATGGTATCCCCTTGATGAATTCTTGCTGACTACATCTGATGATTTACTTCTTTATGTGCCTGATGAGATATTTCATCACCTTCCCAAGGACTAAGGTGAGTGACTGGCCTGTAGTTTCCTGGGTCCTCTATCTTCTGAAAGAGATAAGCCTTCCTCCAGTCTTCAGGCACTTCTCCCAGCTGCCACAATTTAAAAAAGATTATAGGAAATGGCCTGGCAAACACATCTGCCTGCTCTCTCAGTGTTCTTGGGTGCATCCCATCAGGATCATGGAACTGCAACTGTCCAGTTTGCTCAATGATTCCTAGACTTGATCAGCTTTTGCCAAAGATTCATTTTCCTTGTTCCAGTCATTTTGCCTGTCCTCTTGGACTTGGGATTCTCAAAATCCTGTCTTGGTGGTAAAGACTGAGACAAAGAAGATACTCAGTACCTTAGGCTTTACACTGTAATTAATGATTTTCCTGTAGAAAGACTGATAGAAATATTTAAAATTGGACTTTGATCTGAAGGATTTAAAACTCAGATCAACCTAACATCTGAATGTTCTAGCTTGCTTCCAGAAGGACAGTCCTCATTCATCACCCAGCTTGCATCCTCGCAGAACATTGTCCTCAAACGAGGATCCTCAGTAACACATAATATCACATAAGTTAGAATCCATAATTTTGGCTGCAGCCATGATTTTTCTGTCCATCCTGACTGACAAGATATTCAGTATTCAAGAATCCCAATGAAGTTCAGGATAGATGAACTCTGCACATGGAAAACTTTTGGTCTGAAGAGCTTTACAGGATATCTACATTTCATTCTTCAGGGTGCATTATGTTGGCCATGTAAGAATGAATCTTTTGCTTTCAAGAGGAGTCCTATTGCTCTTCTTGACTGCATTGAATAATCACATTAACTCCTTTTGCTTCATTATGTAGCTATTCAGTTGATGAATTTTCACAGGCATCTGGAAATTTTCAGACATCTGCCATAGATAGTGAAATAGCTCCGCTTCACAGGAAGTATGCAACAGACCAGCATACTAATCGCAGCCTTTCATTCACTGTCTATCTGATTAAGTACATAAACTGACTTTCAAAGTTCCTTGGAATAAGAGCATTTTAATCTTGAAACACAAATATTTTTTCAGGATTTGTTGTTGTTTTTGATAATTTGAATGTGGAGAAAATAAGGCTGTAAAAATGATGATTCTGTTTTGACCAATACACCAAAAATGCAACCCTAAAGAATATGATTTCTTGGCACAGTAGCTGCTACTCCTGTGCAAGACCCAACAATCAGTGTACATTCTCAGAATAAACCTTTCTCTATTCTGTGGCAACAGAGCCCACTGTAACTCTCAAAAGCAATCCACAGGAAAACATCAAGCCATATTGCAGAATCACAGAATGGCCAGGGTTGGAAGGGACCTCATGGATCATGAATCTCCAAACCCCTGCCACAGGCAGGGCCACCAATCTCCCAGTCTAATAGTAGACCAGGCTGCCCAGGGCCTCATCCAACCTGGCCTTGAACACCTCCAAGGATGAGGCATCCACAGCCTCTCTAAGCAGCCTGTTCCAGCACCTTACCATTCTCACAGTAAAGAACTTCCCTCTGATATCCAATCTAAATCTTCCCTCCTTCAACTTCAAACCATTTCTCATTGTCCTGCTGTTATCTACCCCTTCAGAGAGTTGATTCCCCTCCTGTTTGTAGGCTCCCTTTAGGAAGGGTACAATGAGGTCACCCCACTACCTTCTTTTCTCCATGCTGAACAAGCCCAGCTCCCTCAGCCTGTCCTCTTATGGGAGGTGCTCCAGCCCCTGATCACCTTCGTGGCTCTCCTCTGGACCCTCTCCAACAGCTCCCTGTTTTTCTTGTACTGGGGGCTCCAGACCTGGACACAGTTCTGCAGATGGGGCCTCACAAGAGCAGAGTAGAGATGGACAATCACCTCCCTGTCCCTGCTGGCCACCCCTCTTCTGATGGAGCCCAGGATACCATTTGCTTTCTGAGCTGCATGAGCACACTGCTGGCTCATGTTAAGTTTTTCATCCATCAGGACCCCGAGGTCCTTCTCCACAGGGCTGCTCTCAAGGACCGCTACTTCCAGTCTTTATAAATGCCTGGGATTCCTTCAGCCCAAGTGCAAAACCTTGCACTTTGCTATATTGAACCTCATCAGGTTCACCTGGGCCCACTTTTCCAAGTCTCTTTCAGGTTGCTCTGAATGGCATCCCTTCCTTTCACCGTGTCAACTGCACCACTCAGCTTGGTGTCATCAGCAAACTTGCTGAGGGTGCACTCGATTCCATTGTCAATGTCACTGATAAGGATGTTAAAGAGCACCGGTCCCAAGAGAGACCCTTGGGGGACGCCGCTCGTTACCAGCCTCCACCTGTCTGTGGCCTTTCAACCAATTTCTTACCCATCGAGTGGTCCACCTATCAAATCCACATCCCTCCAATTTGGAGGTAAGGATGTGGTGGAGGATCATGTCAAAGGCCTTGCTCAAATCCAGGTAAATGACATCAGTCACCTTTCCATCACCTGTCCATCAATGCCATCACTCCATCATAGAAGGCCACCAGATTAGTTAAGCATGACCTTCCCCTGGTGAAGCTGTGCTGGCTGTCTTGGATCACACGCTCATTCCTCATATGATCAAGCATGTTGTCCAGGAGGATCTCTTTCGTGACCTTCCCAGGTACAGAGGTGCCATGTTTTTCTGTACACAGATTTTCCTCTGACTTTCACACATCTCAGCTATTTTTCTTGTGCATTACCGTTAGGATATAAATTTGAATCATCGAATCATAGAATTGCTGAGGTTGGAGAAAACCTTCAAGATCATCAAGTCCAACCACAGCCTAACCATACTGCCCTAACTCTAACAGCCCTCCACTAAATCATGTCCCTGAGCACCACATCCAAATAGTTTTTAAAAACAGGGCTGGTGGCTCAACCACCTCCCTGGGCAGCCTATTCCAGTGCTTAACAACCCTTTCTGTAAAGAAATTCTTCCTGATATCCAACCAAAACATCCCCTGGCACAACTTGAGGCCATTTCCCCTCATCCTGTCACCTGTTACCAGTGAGAAGAGACCAACTGCACTCTGCTGTAAGCACCTTTCAGATATTGGAAGAGAGCAATAATGTTTCCCTTCAGCCTCTTTTTCCCTAGACTAAGCAGCCCCAGTTCCTTCCATCTTTCCTCATAGGTCATATTCTCCAAGCCCTTCACCAGCTTGTTACCCTTCTCTGGACCTGCTCCAGCACCTCCATGTCCTTTCTGTACTGAGGTGCCCAAAACTAAACACAGTACTCGAGGTGAGGCCTCACCCATGCTGAGTACAGGGGCAGGATGACTTCCCTAGTCCTGCTCACCACACCATTCCAGATACAAACCGGGATGCCATTGGATTTCTTGGCCACCTGGGCACACTGCTGTCTCATATTCAGCTGATTGTCCATCAGTACGCCTTTCCATTAGGCAGCTTTCCAGCCTGTAGGGTTGACTGGGGTGGTTGTGACCAAAACGCAGGGCCTGACACTTGGCCCTATTGAAACTCATACAATAATACTTGACCCATCAATCCAGTCTATCCAGGTCCCCTTTGTAGTGTCCTTCTCCTCTCAGACAGATCAACACTCCCTCCCACCTTGGTGTTGTCTGCGAACTTACTGAGGATGAACTCAATCCTCTCATCAAGATCATTACTAAAGATGTTAAATAGGAGTGGCCCCAGTACCAAGCCCTGGGGGATACCACTGGTGACTGGCTGCCAACTGGATTTAACTCCACTGACCACAACAGAGCACACACTCATCCAAACCATGGGTAGCCAGCTTTTCTATGAGGATGTTGTGGGGGACAGTGTCAAAGGCTTTACTGAAGTCCTGGTAGACCACATTGACAACCTCACCCTCATCCACTAAGCAGGTCACATTGTCATAGAACTAAATCAGGTTTGTTAAACAGGATCAACCATTCATGCACTCACGCTGACTGGGCCTGATCCCCTGGTGACCTTTAGTTGACCCATGATGGCTCCCAAGATTATCCATTCTATAACCTTTCCTGGCTCTGAGGTGAGACTGTAGGTCTGTAGCTACCAGGATCATCTTTCTGGCCCTTTTTGAAGATGGGCGTCACATTTGCCAGTCTCCAGTCCACCAGACTTGTGAGTGTCCAGGTTTCAGAGCAGGTCCAAAACCATCTCATCATGGATTATGCAGGGCCCATTCTGTTCCCCATCCCTGTCTTCCAGTGCAAACTGGAAAGGACCATCCTATGGTCCTAGACATTTTCACAATTCTTTGTATGATCATAACATATTACGAGGGCATAAATGATGCATCTAGATCAAACAGTTAAGAAATGCCAGGACAACATGACACATTAAAAGCATGTGTGAAAGCATTCCTGAAAATTCTGATTCTTAATAGCACTGCTTATGAGCCAGAGTTCCTGCTGGATCAGCAGTAATCACTGCACGCTACTAAATTACTGAAGAAATTCAACACTTTATGTGACAGTAAAAATGGAACAAATGCATCAGGCAGACATCTCTGGACTGACACGTTTCCAAAAGTGTATAATTTCATTTCACAACAAGCAAAACAAAGTTGAACAATTTTTGAGATCAGCTGGTAGTTTAATTCTCCTTTAACAGGTGTGACCTGTACCCTCTGCTCCTGATATCTGGCAGTACATTTAGCATAACCAACAGAAGGTCAATACCTATAATATAGGTAAGCTGTTAATGTACATCCCTGGGCCCTTCTCTCTCCCTCTCTGGCCTCCCTCTCTGGTGTGGGAACATCCACTCTCTGGGTAAAAACAAGCATTAGTGTTATTAAGACCCAACTACTGTGTCACCAAGAGCGTATGGGTTTTGTTAGGATTGATAAGGTGATTAACACAACAATTAATACAGTGATTAAACACATTACCAGTTCCCAGGTGCTTGGCTGTCAGGTGATGGTGACACCTGTCTTGGAACAGGGAATCATAATACCATAGTGCACACTATAAAATCAGGCAGTTAGAAGCCCTAAGTGGGACTTTAACAAAATTTTGCTGCTGGTCAGTAAAACTGCAGTGCCCCGAGCAATTAGGGATGCCTCCATGCTCATCATCTTTCTCTTAAGACAGATTGAGTGACTGATGTTCCAAGTCTGAATCTGGGATGCAATTACTGTGATTGATCTGAATTTGACCTGGGGGAATGTCCAGGTAACTGAAAAGCTGGTCTGTTTATGCTGACTGCTAATACATGTATTTTTTTTAATCTAATAATGTCTCTAATTATAGCCACAACCTTGTGGCTAGTCCTCATTTTCCCAAAGATCCCTTATGAACCTGTCTGTCTTCTGTAGTGTTGGTGACAACAGGTTTCTTGTAACAAATTTTACCTCTATAGTTAGGCTATTAGTCATGCTCCTAGTTACAGAGTGGAGTCACAAGTGTATCTTACTGCGACAGTGTAGCTGGCAAAGCACCAAGATCATCCTAATCTGAAATTTCTTTTTCATTCCAGTCTTCAACACAAAATGAGACATAAATCTATGTAATGTGTTCTCATAAGACAGAGGAACATATCAACTCAGAACTCCAGTGGATGCTACAAGTTTTGGGGCAACAGATGATATAAATTCACAAAGAATTTGACTCTGCTGCTGCCAGATCTAATCAGCACAGATACTGCCTGGTGAAGGGCATGTAAACAGAAGCAGAGAGAGGACAAAAACAGAAAGGCTAGCGATGATCAGGAGTCTAAATGTAGGGCTGAGCATAGAAATAAACTGTGTAGTCCTGTAACAGATTCCTGCAAAAGAGCAGGAGGCAACCAGAGTGGGAAGAAAAGCAGGAGGAGCCAATGCTGGGTGGGAATGGGGGTCACAGTGCTCAGAGAAAGGACATATCCTGCTGGACAGTTCACAGAAGCTGTTTTCTGGTAGCTAACCCAGAAACTAGTTTTCAATTTTAGTTGCCACTTCTCCCAAGTTGGTTGTAACTGCTTTTAGTTTAGCTATAGTTTGGAGCAGTGGCTGAGCTGTTCAGAAATTTACCTTTCCCACAAGTTGAGACAGATTGCCTAGGATATCAGAGAGTAGCTAGGTGTCACAGGAGTGCAGAGTGGAGTCTCTGAACCTGCTTCAAGCCTTGACTGTTGGTGAGAGGGTTACTGGCCTTTGCATTTCCCCATTGACTTAGCTCCATGCACAGAATTTCCCATGCTCAACATTCCCTCAGACAAGAAGCCAGATTAACAGGTATTCTTTGAACATTCATCTTTTAACAGGACAAGTTATATGAGACTGAATAGCACTTCTAGAATGAGGATAACTATTCCTGACCCTTTCTTGTGCCTACGAAGACCTCTGATAAACGTTTAACCATGTGTTCAGTAATTACATTATTGGCTATAGCTTCTTCAGATTTGAGATCCTTAAAACCAGTCTTGAAACATTTCTGAAACACTGGTGTCACTTTTACATTGTTTGCTCACCGAGACTCAATAAAAAGTTAGTTTATAAACCAGGCTGAGTTGTTCTGAAGCTGTTAGTTCTCCTGCAAAACAATCCTCCAAGATCAATGTGTTTTGATCTTAGAAAGTTATTGGATTTCAAAACCTCCTTATTGGATATAGAAGTCTGCAAATTGGATTCTGTTTGCATTTCCAGTATCTAAACTGAAAACAATCAGAGAGTCATTATTGCACCAGCAAATCAGGTATTAGAGGAAACGATTCTTTACATGTAAACTTTCTCCATGGACCCATCAAAATAGCCCACAAGGGAAATGAAGGAGAAAGCTCAGATTCTAAGATGTCAGTTCAGAGACAATGTTTACAGTATATTATAATTACAGCTTGATATCTCATATTTATTTTCACCTCCCAGGGCTCATGGGAATCATCGGAGAAAGCAACAGATCTGAGTGAAATGGTAGAAGGATCATTATTTTATTATACTCTACTTCTTTGACTGCCATTTAATATTTGAAAATTGAAGTCCTACATCTCTGCCATTTTGTTCTCTGAGCATTTGACTGTTTTCTGAGGAATTAACAACTCCTCTGCAGTGATATTAAGAAAGAACACTCCAGTATTTCCGTAGAAGTCAACTTCAGATCCAGACAGGAAGAACTGCTTTAGCCTGCTGCAGACAGTATAAAACTTCCCACTTCAGACTCCTGGAGAAGGCAGACTAAAGCCAGCCAAAATATATTCTAATCATTGCCATTATCCTAAAACAAGTATGATCTGTCTGGTGGAATGAAAATGTCTCTTCAGTGGCACTGATGGGTGGTGCCCTGCTGCCAACAGATGGATGCAGAGAAATCAGTTCTCACACTCCTACTCAGTACAAGCACTGCAAATCATGACACCAATCATGACATGCTGATCTTCCTGAGTGTTGGCACAGACATACACTAGAGTGATGTACAGAGTTCCAGAGCAGCACTGTAGGAAAGGCAAAGAATACACCTACCATCAGATCCTACTCAAAGTCATACAAAATCCAGGTCTCAGCTCAAGTTTGGTCCACAACTGAAACTGTGGTAGCAACATTCATTGTCTCTTCTGACGCAGAAGCATACCTTCTCATCTACTAAAGAGATGTGTGAGCAGATTGTTTCCATCGAAACCTGAATCGTAACTATGTAAATTATACCTAGTAAAAAAAACATACATCCTTTATTCACATATAAATGTTTTCATGTATGTATGTAATAGATCACCTATGGGTTGGGTATGCCAAGATGTGGGGTTACATGATAAATGTGATTTACAATGTGCCATTGCCTAGATCAAAGTATGCGGACACTTAAATTGTATTCTGTTTATGTCTTCTGTCTTTCTCTAGTCTTTTCTGTTTAACAGCATTGGAACAACCAGGTGATATGCTGCTAAGGCTTTTTTATTTTATTATTTTATTTTATTTTGGTTTATTTTATTTATTTAGACTTTCAGTGTTTTGTGGAGGTTCATTAACAAAAGAAGGCATTGGTAGACATGCCTCAGTCTGCGGCTGTCTTGCCCTAACAGGCATTCAGCAAAGGCCATTACTATCCCACAGTGTAGATCCACAGCCTTTATACATCATGACTACCAAAGGCAAATTTGGTGGTTCCATCTCAGGCAGATGAGTTAGAGTAGGAGGATCACTAGGAATGACTGAAAAGGATCATCAGAAAGACCATAGTGTAATGTGTTAAGTACCAGCATAGGGAACTTCTTTAATCTGTATTGCTTAGCTTGCTATAACCAAAAGTCAGACTAAAGCTCAAAGGGTAATAGTGAGTGGTCTTACATCTGAGTGGTGGCCAGTCACTAACAGTGTTCCCTGGGACTTGTTTCTAGAGCATTCTGCTGAAAATTTTTATCAGTGATCTGGATGGGGGAGTTGAATGCATCCTTAGCAAGTCCACTGAGTCTGTGGAAGGACAAGAGGCCTTGCACCTAGATCTAGAGCACTAGCAAACAACAAGGGCATAAAATTTATCAAAGGTAAGTGCTGCACCTGAGGCAGAGTAGTGCCAGTCACAAGCACACCTGGGAGAAAAGTAACTGGAGAGCAGCTCAGCAGAAAGAGATGTGGGCAAGCTCAACATGAACCAGTGATGTGCAGCCAAGAGGGAAAGGTGTATTTTGCGGTGCATTAAACACAGCATAGCTATCTGGTTAAAAGAGGCAATTCTCCTGCTATACTTGGGATTTGAAGATACTTGAATCTTTGTTGTCCAGAGGAGGGCAACAAGCTAACAAAGGGCTAGAAAACTTGGTCTACAATTAGGTAGAGAGGTGATCTCATTGCTCCCTACAGCTCCCTGGGGTGGGGAAGCAGTGAGAAATGCCAGTGTCTGCACTGTGGTCATGGAAGGCAGGACTCTTGGGAGTGGCACAAAGCTGAACCAGGGGAGACTTGAACTGGACATTAGGAAAAAATATTTACTGTCAGAGTGCTTAAATACTGTAACAGAATTCCTAAGAAGTGGTTGATTTTCCATGCCTGTCAGTGCTCAGTAACATGCTTTTGGTTAATTCTGAAGTGATCAGAGAGTTGGACTTGATGATCACGATTATCATGATTATTGTACAGAACTTAGTGATGGTCACAATATGTTTTATGAGCAAGTATCAGGGGGTAGGCCAACAAAGCAGTTGTCAAGGTGTCAGTCTGTTGTAGACTGCCCAACCAGTATAAAGAGACATATGAAATATGTCAGAGAGAAGTCTCATTATCACTAGCCCTTGTTCTCATTAAAGGCTTCAATCCACCGACTGGAACTACAGTACAGCAGAGAGGAAACAGTCCAGGAGGTTTCCAGAGCATGTGGAAGATAACTTCCTGATCCAGCTAGTGAGTGAGACAACTAGGGAAGGCATCAATGCTGGATTTTTGTTTGCAAACTGAGAAGGACTGGTGGAAGATGTGAAGTCTGGAGTCTGCCTCGAGCATAGCAATCGTGAATTATCATAGTTTTTGGTTACTGGAAAAGTAAGGAGAGGGATAAGCAAAGTAACACTTTGGACTTTCGGGAGAGAAGACTTTAGCTTGTTTTGGGGACCTGATGACAGAGTACTTTGGGATGCAGTCCTGAAGGGCAAAAGAGTGCAGGAAGGCTGGGCACGCTTCAAGAAGGAAATATGAAAGGTGCAGGAGCAGGTCATACACATGTGCTGAGGGCTGAGCTGGTGGGGAAGAATATCTGCCTGGCTGAATTTTCCTGAGGATAGGAAGGCACTACAGAGGGATCTGGATAGGCTGGATTGATGGGCCAAGGCCAATTATATTAGATGCAATCTGGCTAAGTATTGGGTCCTGCACTTTTGTCATAACAACGCCATACAATGCTATAGGTGAGAGGAACAGTGGCTGGAAAGCTGACCCGAAGAACAGTGCCAGGGCTTGTTGATCAATAGCCAGTTGAACTGAAATAAGTTGCTCAGAAAGGTTGCGGAGTCTTCTTCATTGGAGGTACTCAAAAGATGCCTGGACTTGGCATGATAGTAGTTGATGACAGAGAGTGAGGTTGGACCAGATGACCTCTAGAGGTCCCTTCCAACCTGCAATTCTGTAGTAGCCCTGATGTGATATTTGGACTAATTCAATTTAACCTGCTTATTGGAATAGTCCTTGCCCTAGCCCTTGGGGCTAAACACACCTCTCAGTTTAAGTTTAAAGAAGGGATCTTAAAAAAAAATGATAGAGAGCAAAATTTTCTTGGACAAATATTTATAGGACAAGAGGGAACAGTTTTATACTAGAAGAGGTGAGATGTTAAGAAGAATTTTTTTTATTTACCCGCAGAAGTTGTGGATGCCCCATTCCTGGATGCCAAGTTGGATGGAGATCTGGGCATCTATGGCAGGGGGGCTGGAATGAGTTGATTTTTAGTATCCTTTCCAATGCAAGCCATTCTGTGATATTATTTTAGAATAGTTTTCCATTCCAAATGGCCTTTGAGACAATTTTCCACTTATTCACACAATGCAAGACAGCACTGGAACTTTTCATGTGTGAGGAAGTTTATGTCAAAAACTTCATATTTCCCAACCATCTTTGCAATTTTATTATGTATCACTCTACCAATCTGAGACACATATACTGCACCTTCTACCCTTTTGACACTGAACCATAGCACTTAAATTTGAGTTTGTAAGGGAAGAGAAATTTCTAGTTTTGTATGTGAAGTGCAGGATGAGTAGATAGAATGAAGTTCTTAGCTCTGTCACAAATGTCCCCTTTGTGTTAGAATGTGTGAATGGGTTGACTGCAGTACCCATTAGTATGAATGGAGAAACAGTTACCAAAAGACACCAGCCTGAACTCAGACCACTAAACTCTGCCATATTTGCCCTACACTACTACCACACAAAGGTATCAACAGTGGGCTGCACAACTGGGATGACATCCAAGAGGGTGGTCCAACAGCTTGTGTGTTATAATTGTAGGAATTTAATAAATACAATGTGTCCAAATAAATATTGGTTGTGATCTGTATCTTCATCTGACTCAACCCTCTTATCAGCAACTAAAGAATTTGCAGCTGCAAAACTGTACTGCATCACGTTTCAAATCTGGTTAGCATGGCTTGTATAATTTTCAATGCAAATAAATTTTAACAGCAATAGGATTATACAACAGACTGACTTGCATTTTCTTCACTGATTAATAGAATATAAAAATACTCTTCTGGTATAATTTGATCAGAGTGGATTCTGTCATTTTGAAGATTTAGGGACAGAAAAAATTTCAGTCTACCCTGGTTCACAGTTAAAAATAAGACATCAGCTGCAAGTGGATTTAAGTCCAGACTAGTGGAATGTAACTATAGTGAATGAGAGATAAAGATACAGGTTTGATCTGTATTCATCTCAATTCATTACTTGCTTCTTTTCTAAGCAACTACAGACATTTTCAAAAAAATATAATTTCTCAACTGTTCATGTCATCATGGTTTACTGTAGGCAAAAGATTGGAAGAACCCTAGAAGTGTGGGGAATATGTCATTTTGATTTGGGAGCACACAGGGACACAAGTTAAAGTTTCTCCTCTCCCTGCCACATATGTGAAGTGTGTGATGACTTCTTCAAATGGACCAAGTGGAATTGGAGCCTTACTTGTGAAAATTCCTGTTCTATACTGGGCTCAGGAATCCAATAACAAACATTTCTCTGAAGACTACAGCCTGGATAGTTATTTTTATGGTTGTTAATATCATTGCTCCTTGGTGTTGGGTTTCAGCAGGAGGAAGCTAGACTTTCGCTGACATGTTAAGATATGAGCACTCCGAGGAGGAGTGAAACATTTGGCTCTGCCAGCTGCTTAGGGAACATGATCCGAGTCAAACATAAGAACTCACGGATTTATACATTTGTTTTGAGCATCATAAGTGCATTTTAAGAAATGTTTTTCCCTGGACTCACATACACAGATGTACTCACTTATACCTGCATGTACCTCCATACCATTTTTGCTTTGGAGTCAGTCTCGTGTTTGCTGTGCTCAGCCTAGAAGTGTTCCTGGAAAGAAATCATAGAATCATAGAATCCTTAGAGTTGGAAGGGACCTTTAAAGGTCATTTAGTCCCACTCCCCTGCAATGAACAGGGACATGCACAGTTAGATCAGGTTGCCACAACTTGATCAAGCCTCACCCTGAAAAAATCTCTACATGATGTACAGACCAGCTAACTCTTCTACAGACTTTTTGGAACATGACTATCCTCATTATGCTTTGTCTCCCATTCCATCACATTCAAAGCTCTCTTAGGTAAGTAAAGAAATTCTTGGGTGCAAGAGACTAGAAACTTTCCTTAGCTGATCAGATAGAAGATTGCCTGGGTCAGAGATTTCTCCAGCACTTGTTTTACACTGAGAAATGGATTAACTTCCTTCAGCACCAGTAGTAAGGTGGTAGATATGGTTCCCACATGCACACTTTGTCCTCTGTGGGATACCACTGGAGAGAGATCTCATATGTGTTATCAGTGTAACTTAGGGAAGCAGCAGCAGTTGCATATGTTAGACAGAACACACATACACACATAGGAAGACATGGCTGCAGCAGTTTATTTGTCTCTTCTATATTTAAAAATAAAGGCCTTACAAGGCTTAACTTAGCAAAACTACCTGGGAACCTTTCCTGAATAATGCAAGCATAGTGCATGCTTAAAAGTGTTTCACTATGCTCCCAGTACAGGGTCCTTAGGTGTTCTGGGAAAGGGTAATGTGAGTGCACCTGTGATTTGTGTTACTCATTCCTACAGGAGTGTCAAGTAAGGAAGAAAAATCTCATCTCATTGTGCAAGGGGGGAAGGTTATGTGTGGTCTAAACAACTATACTAGCTGAATTCCTAGTATTTGTCCAAAAAGATTCAGTCTTCTGCAAAATGGGAAGCTGACAACTTCTTCCCCTTAAGAGACAATAAACTCTGTAAAGATGTCTGGACAGTCAGCATTGTGGACAGCATGGCCTATCGTCCATTACTCTGAGTTATGTGATCATAATCAAATACCAGGAACTATAAACATTGCTCCTAGAATGTCAGACAAGCCTATCTATCCATAAAAAATCATGGCTAAACTCTCTGCAGGTCAAGAAAGATTGCTTAGTCTGCACTGTTGCAGAAAGACACACAGACTTATTTATTCAGATGAGCTCAGTGCCAAAAAACAAAAACAAAAGCAACAGCAATTTTTCCTCCCACTCCAAATCTTTTCTTTACAAGTAAGATATGGAAAATGGAACAGCAACACCTACACACTAATATCTACTGTTCCCTGAGACAGAACACATGCTGTGCCACCCCACTATCTTCAGAGTCAACAGCACAGAGATAAAAACATACATATATATGTATGTGTGTGTGTGTGTGTGTGTATAACAGTCCGAGAAAACCAATAATGTGTAGACCATCTGATTGGAAGTGTGGTACTGTGGATGTCTTGGGATTGCATGGGCTGGTAGTTACCATCAGGCAGAACTGATAAAATATAGCCAGGGATTATACAGAGGGGTGGTTCTAGTATACTTCTGTACCCAAAAAGATTCTGAGGGTCAGTTCTAAAGAGAAGCCAGTCCTGTTACTGTTCCATTGCCTGTTGCTTCCCAAGTATGTTCACCCTAGAGCTGTCTGGCCTTTCAACCCAACTGATTTCTGAAGTACTTCTCTCCATCAGCATTCTCATTTGCCTTGAACTGTACGGATGGTTCAAGCCAAAATAATCACCACAACATGTACTATTTACACTATGTACATGTAACATGATTGTGATTTCTTGCTTTAGAGTGCAGGAGCAGGCAATTCCATAATACTGGAAGTCAAGAAAGGTGGGGCAAAAGGCTGGATCAGCTGAGCAGGGATCTCCTTCAGCTTAGATGGAGAAGTGTATGGACACTGGAATCAAAGTCAGGTGACACAGGAGGACTACAGACATGCCATTTGTCATTGTACAGTGAAAATTCATGTGTCCAAACCTCAGTTGGATCTGAATGATGAACTCCGAGCTGACTCTGAACTTGGATGGTATTTGCTACTACAACTGAATGTATGTAAGTGTCATCCAAGCACATTGTTGACTTATACTCAACGTACTGCTTGCAGATGATACTAAATTAAAAGATTTTGTTGATTCTGTAGAAGATAGAGTGACCTTGCAGAGAGATCCTGATAGCCTAGAGGGCTCAACTACTGCATGAAATTTTAAAAGATTAAGCGCTATATTTAGATTAGATGTCAAGGGAAAGGTTCTCACAAAGAGGGTGATGAAGTGCAAGAAATGGCTGTCCAGAGAGATTGTGGATGCCTCATCCCTGGAGGTGTTTAAGGTCAAATTGGATGGAGTCCTGAGCAACCTGATCTACTTCTTGATCTAGCAGTTGGCAACCCTGCCCACTGCAGGGGGTTGGAACTAGATGATTTCTGAGGTCCCTTCCACCCAAGCCATTCTATGAGTCTATGATTGTGATTCTGCAACTGGAATCGAGCAATCCTGGTAAAAGGCCAGAAAATAGCTGTATAGAAAGAGATCTGGGATTTTTGGTTGACAGCAAGTTAAATCTGAGTAAACAATATGCTCTGGCAGCCAAAAAGCCATCCATATCCTGGGATATATCAGACACACTGCTGCAACCTCATCTCAAGCAATGTTTACAGTTTTGAACACCACAATATAAGAATGTAAAACTATTAGAGAGAGTCCAAAGGAGGGCTGCTTAGATGGTGAAAGGTTTTGAGAGGAAGATATATGAGGAAGTGCCGAGGTCACTTGGTTTGTCACCTAGAGGAGACTCAGAGGAGACCTCATGGCAGCCTACCGCCTCTTCACAAGGGGATCATAGAGGCAGGTGAGGATCTCCTCTCTCCGGTGACAGTGATAGGATCCGAGTGAATGGTGTGGAGATATGTCAGGGGAGGACTGAATATTAGGTAAATGTTCTTCACTGAGAGGATGGCTGGGCATTGGAACAGGCTTCCCAGGGATGCAATCACGGCACTAAGTCTGCTGGAATCCAAGAATCACTTAGATTATGCTCTCAGAAATATGGTTTGATTTTTAGGTAGTTGTGTGTGGAACCAGGATTTGGAGTTGATAATCTTTGGGGATCCCTTCCAACCTATGGTATTATATGACTCTATGATAACTGGAGTACTCAAAAAGAATAGGGGACTCAGAGTACAATGAGCACGACAGATCACCTCCTTGTCCTACTTATTTTGAAGAGTTCCTTTCCCTTCTATTCAGATTGATTTACTTTCCCTTTGAAAGACAGTTTGCCTTCTTGAATCCTATCCATTCTGGTGGTTTCCTCTCCCTTCTATTTTGACTGATCTACTTTCCAGCAAGGTTCCTACCTGTCAACACTGGCTGGTTAGTTACTCTGTTTAAAATAGACGAGAAATGTTAAGGTTTGTGTGTTACAAGCCAGTTAGATTGTGGAGCTTTCCAAACATGCTTGTTATTCACTTGTTATCTAAGACTGCCAAAATATCTCTAGTGGATTTTATTGCACTTCTTTCAGTCCAGTTAAGACAAGATAGAAAGTAGTACTTACCATAAGAAAATCACTAAACTGGCACAAGAACAGTGAACTACCAGTGAGAGTCACTCTCTGCTATTATAAACTTCAACATTACAAATATGTGAAAGTAGATTTAATTCCCTTAAATACAGCAGTCCTAATTGTTAAAAGAGTATAAATAGAAGAAAAAAAGTCATATTTATTTCCAGTCCAATTAATGGTCATTACACTGACACATTTCTGCAAATTAAAGGAAGAATGACTTACACTACTATTTGAAGAAAACTCACGGGTCGTAAATCTATGACTTTGATTGTCATCTAATTTAGCTAGCTACTAGTGAAGAGAGATTCCATCTGTTTTAACATCCAGCAGAATGACCTTAATGCCATTGTGAATACCAGGTAACTATCAAGTTTTTAGCAAAAGGTTCAGGAGCCCAAGTCTTTGTACAAAAAAGGACTGATTTGAAAGCAGGATGTACTCACAAAAAAACCCTTCTCTAATAGACGTTGAAATAAAAAAGGTTAAAAATCCCATTAAACACGGATCTGGTGATACTGAACGTGGAACAGACCTTTTTGAAAAAGAGACTACTCAGTAACTTATTGGGAACTGCACTGTTGGCTCACCCACATAGTTAATCCAATAATGCTAAGAAGGCAGCAAATGGGATGTGAGGTTGTTTTCTTTCTTCATTTGTCAATTAGTTTCTGCTATTTGATTAGCTGTATGGTCAAAAAAATGAAAGATCAGAGAGAGCCACAGAGCTCATTAGGTATTTATGGAATTTATTGGAAGGTAGTCTTAAGTCTTGTGTGGAACAAGTAATTGTTATGTTCAATGCTCTCTAATACACAAGTCTGGAAGAGCAGTATGTGCCCATGACCAAAAGTTTCAAAAGTGTTGTAGGATAAAAATACACAATTGTTATTGAAATGTAAAGGCATCAATTTCAAGGGAAAACTTGAAAGTCTGAGACATGAAGGGAAGGTTGAACTAATGAATAATATTATTGATAGTATTAAAAATCCCAAGATCTAGGTCATATAGCTTTTATGGATAAATAACAGTTAAATGTGGCAGGGATAAGTAAAGTAGGCAGTAAGAAAGCCGCATTCATCACTAGATCTGATTGAGTCAGGTAAAAAGGGAACATAACAGACTTATAATTTGAGGAAAAACGAAAGGGGAAGAAAGTCCGTAGTTTTTTTTCAGATAATTAAAATGTGCTATTTTTTTTTTGTGACAAGTTTAAGTGACACGAAAGTTCATTACATTCTCATTTGAGACATTTCAGTATTCCCAGTTCAGTTGATTTTGAGAGTAGCTCTGTAGAGAACATAGAAACTAGAGATTGTGTCTACTTATTTCCACTTATGGAATGCTAAGGATTTGAGCAAGTTGTAGAAAGTTTAACAAACTGACTCTGTCCAGTCAACATCCCATTTATAAAATAGGCTTATCAAACTAGGCCGAAGTGAATACTTCTCTATGCTGGCTTTAAGACCACTGACAAATATCACAGAAAAAAAAAGAGTTTTCAGAAAATTAGCCTGTATTTGTCAGTGACACAGGACTGTGAGTTTAACACAACTTACGGATAAAGAACAGAACTATGTTTCAGAGATCAGTCAGCTGACTGTAGAGTACCAGTACTTCCTGGTCCTGGAAGTTTGTCCACAAAATGCAGCCTACTATCACTCCTTTTAAAAGCAACAAAAACAACAAACTGGGACAAAATATGCATTTTCTATAGCTGATTAGTACACTCAGTTTAAAAAAAACACAACTGTGGTGTATATCTTGTAAATACTGTTGTCAGACATGCTGTCAGAATTAGAAGGGCATGCTTGGGAACATCAATCTGGCCTGTAAACTGTCAGTGTATGTGGCATGATGTAGGAAACGTAGCCTCATTCTGCTGTTCCCTGGGTAAAAGGAGAGCTCCCAGGAATGTTGGCAGATGATAAGCAGGAATGCCAGAACACTAATCCTTCAGAGCAAATCTTCTCATTGCTACACTTTGACTAACATGTTGCTGTGAACAGGACCTGGAAATGGTAAGGACACACTTTCTTTATTAGATTTGATAAGTATTAGATCAGATTAAATTAATTACATGGAACATCGTCTGTATTTGCTACAGAACATGTCTGTGGAGCTTCACATGTTGCCATGCCTTCTAAAGATGTCCACTAAGAATCTGTTTGACAGTTCATGATAAAAATATCATGTGTTGAAGCAGAAGGGTGGAAAGAGGTAAAAGATTTTGTATTGACTTTTTTTTAAGAAAAAAATAATAATGGCCATTATTAATAGGAGTTGTGGACTAATTCTCCAGTAATAAGACAGTTGAGACTAACAATCTGCCTATGCATGTCAATGAAAACTGCAGTTTCTTGGGCTCAACATAAATTTCATGAGGATATTATTGATGATGAATGGTATGTATCACAGTTCAGAAAAGGCAGCAGCAGAGATGACCATCCTCTTTCCTAATCCTGCTCTTGCCTTCAAGAAATAGTACCTGCAATACCTTGTTCATTTTCAAATTAATATTACCGCATAAAAAGGAAAGCAAATATTCCATGTGCACACACATGGGACTTGTATACACCCAGTCTTCTCTTTCCAGTAATAACTCTGTTTCTCACATAAACTAAAAGCAAATTAGTCCCTTGGAAAGGTCCTGAAGAAGCCACCTGAAACTATAAAGGTATATAAATGTGTGAACTGTGATAGGTGGTAGTGTACCATCAGGATTTACAGTTCATACAGTATTAAGTGACTCTTAGATGAAGATGATGACATTCAGAATACCCTTTCCTTCACACACTCAAGCAGCTCAGTGACTCCAGTTACAGAACAGGTGAGTATAGTGAAAAAGCCTGGAAGCCTCTGGGTAAGGTGCAGAAAGCAGAGGAACAACAGGTGGCCAAAAGTCATAAAAGGGCAGGCAAGCAGATGGAAGGGAAAATAGAGTTACTAATATGATACTAACATTTGGACTCAGATGACTCCAGAGAAGATGTTAGGTGGCCTGCTCCTTAGCTGACCCTTCATCCGTCACAAAAAAACCTGATGTGCGACTTGGTAACAATACATGGAAAGTACAACTAAACTGTAATTTGCCTGAACATTGTGTGATTATTTCCTATTCATTTTAAGCTGTAAAGACCATTTCACTCAATCACTGCTTTACCAAGTGCACAGATGTAACCTTTGACTTATTTATTCACGCTGTCAAGTCGTTAATGCTCTGCTGCTCCCCCGGCGACTTTTCCAGCTGAACTGCATCATCCTGGAGCAGGGTGACATCTAGGGGCTTCTAGGCAAAGCTAGCAAAGAATTAGGGTGTTGGTGCTCCGTGCCATGCTCTGCCTTGCTCATTTGCTGTCCTTGGATTTTACCTACTAGTACCCCCAGCCTGAACTCTTTCTGTATGTTGAATCATATGTTCCCAGCAGTACTGTCTTGTCTTCCAAAGGGATATCCACTAAGTAGAATAAAATGTTTTAACTGACTTCTTTTTCTCTCCTTCATGACAAATGCATGATCTTTCACAACTAGTAATTACATCCAGAGTTCAAAAAGACTTGTGAATGGAACTGATTAATTTGTTTTGTCAGTCTTCACTCAATAGAAGCTTCTTTCTTTAGAACAGGAATATTTTCAGTTAATCCTAATTACATTAATAAAACAGTTATTTACATTGCTGATCTCCAGACTGTCATACCCCTGAGAGCCTTTGCAATCCATGTAGCTCTACTGGAGCCCATACAACAACTGAATCTGTGTCAAACTTTCTCTCAGAGTTGTTCATATATGGTATTTATGGGCTGATGTTTATTTTTTATAAGATCAGTGACCTCTACATTACTTGTCAGCCAATTGACAGCCTGACTGTACAGGATGTTTATAAAAGCTGATTTTAATATGAATGGCATTGAACTACAAATACATGGGATATAAAATATAGTTTCATTTAGATTAATTAATGCGAGAATTTTCCTGAAATTAATGAGGAACAGTTGCAGATTCTCAAGACCTAATCAAATATTTAAGACATAATATTCATGGACTTCTACTGGTCAAATGCAACCTGGTGGCACCTGCAGGTTGAGCGGTTAATAGGGGGACATATCCCTGCCTATAGTAGAGGTTTGGAACTAAATGATCTTAAAGGTCCCTTTCAACCCAAACGATTCTGTGATCACCATTGTACATGTACAGCTTGCTAATCACTGATACAGTTTAGTATTTTACTTTTAAAAATAATCTGTACGAAAACTTCTATTTTTAGTATTAGTATTCATCTTCTATTCAAAGAAAGTATCAAGTCAAAGATGCAAAGTGTCTGACAGCATGGCGTGTAAAATTTCTTTGGAAAATAGCACCATGCCTTTGCATATGAATGCTATTAATTGTGCCCACCTGATTCACCAAGATAGCAGACAGAAAACAAATTGTTTTGTAGCAACACCAACTCACTATGTTTTTTAGTTCAGTAACTGCAAAAATAGTTTTGAATTAACATAAACATATATCTTTTCCCAAAATTGTACTGACTGTGTACTGAATTTTCTTTCCTCAGAAACACCAAATCCTCAACTGCTAGCTTTTTGATCCTTAGACATTTTGATTCACCCAAGACACTTACAGTGACCTTAATCATTGCTTAGAAAGAAAAACAAAGATAGGATCTTTCTTATGTTCTGCCATGTGCATAATGATGTAATAATTATGGTTATAATTGTTCATATAATCATAATTGTACCAACTTTACACATTCAAAAGTAGCCTCAAGTCTATCTGTTCTTACAAAAAAAACCACAACCAAATCTTCTTGTTACTATTGCCCACCTGTGTTTCTTGTTCCTTACCTTCTCCTGTCACTCTTACCTACTTCATTCTCCCAAACTCAGCATCTGTTTTCCTTACTCTTCTGCCCTTAAAGATGGCATCAATTTTTATTCCCAAATGTCCTCATCACTTTTTAATATCCTTTCCGTTCACATGTAGCCACAGTTTTCCACCCCATATATCAGACATCTCAACCTCTGTTAATTCTCACTTTATCTCAGACCTCACTCCTCCTTGGAGAGGTGGTCCACACAGACAAGTGCATGAAGTGCAGCCCATGCAAACACTGCAGTTGTCTCTGCTTCTTGCCTTCCAAAGTTATCTCCTCTTGCAGTTGTGGCTAGCTCATCTCCATAGAATTAGAGAGAAGACTTTGCCCCTATGAAGGAGAGGATTTTAAGAACACTGCAGCAAGAGTGCACTTCTGTGACCGCAGTCTTGTTTGCACAGAGATCCGCAGTCTGGAAATTCTCCTTTGGGCCAGGGACAACGTCTCTGGGGAATGCTGTTACCTAGCCCCTGCCTTATACGGGGTCTGTACATGCTATCACAGTACAGTCAGCATTAACTGTAGGCATAGTCTTTGGGCATGCCTTCACTATCAGTTATTGTCACACAGTTTGGTTGTACCATGGAGTGGTTCTGGAACACATTAACTGGTTGTCTCTGGTTAGAAACAAAATCAAACTACTGTTCCACTTTGAGAACACATCTAATGGGGTGCCAGCTTCTACCCTCAGCCCCACTTCCAGAAAGCTGTGCAGAGCAGGAATCTCTGCGGAGAGGCAGGAACCAGACCTGCAGCTTGTCTTCAGTGGCTTTTTCACCACTTAATTTACACTTTGGTTGAGCAGGGCCCCAGTGGGTCAACTCTAGCAGGACCCAGGAATTGTCTCTGCCTCTGGAGAAGGCAGGTATTGCTGCTCCCTCCACCTTCCTGGTGGGCACTGCAGCAGCAACCACAGCAGGGCCTTGCCACTGCTGGCTGTGCATCCTCCTAAGGGGGCTGCAGGCACTGTCTGCAATTGCAGGGCTTTACTCTGTCCTGCCATCAACTGTCTGGTGGATTTGGTCCCCAGGAAGACATCAATCTTCTTACCTGCCTACATGTTCCTTCTGCACCTGTTTAGGCAGGGCCACAGGGCACTGCAGGTGTTAGGCCTCCAGCTGCTGATAAATCTTGCCTCGTTTGTACAGTTTCAGCCTGGGATGATGCGGTAAACCCTCTGAATCTTACTGGGATGAGAGTATTTCTTGTGTTGGCATGTCACAGTAGCCTTCTTTCACATTCTGAGACATGGAGGGAGACCACCATGTGGCCTACAGCTTCCTCATGAGAGTGGTGGGGAGGCTCTGATCTTTTCTGTTAGGAAACAAGCATCTGGTAGGGCTTGTGGGAATGGCGCGTAATTAAAAAGTTCTCCACAGAGGGGGTGACTGAACAGGCAGCACAGGAAGGTGGTCACAGGAGCAAGATTGGCAGAGTTTAATAAGCATTTGGAAAACACTCTCAGATTATGGTTTGATTTTGGGGCAGTGCTGTGTGGAGGCAGGAGATGGACTCAAGAGCTTTATGGACCCCATCCAACTCAGGATTTTTCATGATTTTGTCCACTTCCAGCCAGTGTTTTAAGAGACATGGATACTTAAGAAAAGCGTGACCTGTCTAAGCAGGCTGTTAACAATCCATCCCTCCAGAAGACTCTTCACGAAGGAGGAGAGCTAAGTACATCTGGTAGTGCAGCCTCTGTTCCCTCTCACCTGACAGTTGTGCAGATGGATGTGCTTCATCCTTCAGGATAGATTAGATCTTTTCAACTGGGCACATGCAGAAATCGTACTGATTTTAGGCCCATCTACAAGATTCAGATCTCTATGGCTGGTTTCTCAGGTGGCAAAACATCCATTAGGACATTTTACACATTTCCACTGAATAGTGTGTCTTCTTGCAGAGGTGCAGCTTGCCTTTTTCCTTCCATTCAACTCTCTTAGAAATTCTCCCTAAAAGGGAAACTGCATTTCATGGCGGCCTATTTTGTTCTGCACTCTTCTGGGAGTGAAGAATCACCTCCCTCACTCTGCTGCCCAGCCCCTGTGGGGCTCAGAGGGTGGAGATAACAACCAATCTGACCAGATCACGTTATGACAAAATTGTCATAAGTGGTAGAGTAGCTTAACAGCTGCTGGACACAATGCTGATCTTTTAATTCACTGTTGTTTTATTTGCTTTCAGCGTTGTTTTTCTTAACTCTGACCACGTTGCTTATTACCTCTGAGAGTTGACTTAGGCTTCTTTATGGTTTTGCCAGACTGTTCTCATGTTATACAAGTCATGGGTTGTATTCAGTATTGCCACCATTCTGACTACAGGAATCTTACTGCAGAAATTCTTATCAAGTACATTCTCTACTCCAGGCAATCTAAAGCAGTTGTTGAAAATTTTAAATATACCTGAAGAGTTCAAATAGGCATGATCTTACTGCTATGTCTTCTGTATGTGTATCCTGTTTAATTTATGGTTAAGAAATTATTAAAAAATACCACCCAGAGATCTGCCTTGGGGCAAGATGACTGTGGGTGGTGTGTGGGAAGATATGGGCAGATGATCACTTCTGATGGATCTGCAACTCCCCCTGAACAAGTGCAGAATCCTAAACAGCTAACAGAATGTTTTTAAAAGTTATGCCCTGATCCTGGTAATGTCAAAGAATAACAGCACTGTGTTGGTGCATGGTCTGAACCAATTAAACACTATTCAGAATTACTCAGCACCCTCAAAAGGAAATGCCTCTGGATCTGACTCAACCCTGGCGACAGCCTTGTGTCTGTATCAACCTCTGCAATAGGCCCTGAGGCTGAGCCAGATAACCAGTCAATGCCAGTGTCAGTTGCCCCTATAAGCAACAAGGAAAAAATGGCAACTAAAATCAGGTTGTTTAGTAAGGAAAGAAACTCTTACTAAGAGGGAAGATGAAGATGAAGCAGATGAAGCAGGGCTATGAAAAAAACAGGAGAAGAGAGACAGAACACCTAAAAGAGAACCATCTGACCCCTAATGTTACCTGAACTGTGAGATATGGAAAGAGATTTCAGGCATAGTTATGGTGAGCATATTGCCACCTGGCTGCTGCAGCTCTGAGATAATGGAGACAATAGTCTGGATTTAGTGGGAAGTGAAACCAAATGGCTGGGATCTCTTTCTAAGACAGCTGGCACTGACAAAATAATAGGAAATGGGACATAGACCTGCAGTGCAACTGTCATCAGCCCGGAAGGAAAGATATGCTTCAAGGAAGTGTTGATATTTAACCTGGGAAAATGGACCACCATGGAGAAAGGTGACCAGTACCTAAGGGATCTAGTGTGATAGAGATAATAAATGATTGTAACTTGGACAATTATATGTTATTCCAAGATCCAAATAACATCAACTACACACAGTCTTTGTAGTGTGGATGTGTAGAGAGTGCACCACAAGATGATGAAGAGAAAATTGGGAGTATTCAACATGGATTCAGCAAGGGGAAATCATGATCAGCCAACCTGATAGTTTTCAATAGTCATCACTGGCTGGGTAGAGGAGGGGAGAGCAATGGATTTTGTGTACCTTGACATCAGCAAAGCATTTGACACTGGCTCCCACAACATCCATGTTATTAAACTTAGAAAATGGTGGAATAGATAAGTGGATGGTGAAATGGATTGTGAACTGTCTGACTGATAGAGTTCAAAGGGCTGTCATTAGCAACATAGAGTCTGGTTGGAGGCCTGTAACTAGCAGTGTTCCCCAAGTGTCAGTGCTGCGTCCAGTCTTGTTCAACATAGACATCAGTGACCTGGATGAAAGGATAGATTCCACCCTCAGCAAGTTTGATGATGATACAAAGCTGGTAGGAGTGACTGACACACCAGAAGTCTGTGCTGCCGATCTGGAGATTGGCAAGATCTGGACAAGATTGGACAGACTGGAGAGCTGGTCAGGGAAGAACCTGATGAGATTTAAAAAGAGCAAATAAGTCTTGCACTTCAGGAGGAAAAACTCTGTTCATCAGTACAGGTTAGGGGATGACCTGCTGGAAAGTAGTTCTGTGGAGGAGGACCTGGGGGTCCAGGTGGACAACAGATTGTCCATGAGTCAACAGTGTGTCCTTGAGGTCAAGATGGCCATTGATATCCTGTGGTGCATTAAAAAGAGAGTGGCTAGCAGGTCGAGGGAGGTCTTCGGCAACAATCCTCTTCCTCTGGTTTTCCCTGGTGACGTAATATTTAGTATACTATGTTCAGGTCCAGGCTCCCCAGTTTAATAAAGACAAGGATCTCCTAGAAGGTGATAGTGATAGGACAAGGGGGAATGGTTTTAAACTGAGACAGGGGAGGTTTAGGTTTGACATTAGGAGGAAGTTCTTCACACAGAGGGTGGTGATGCACTGGAACAGGTTGCCCAAGGAGGTTGTGGATGCCCCATCCCTGGAGGCATTCTAGGCCGGGCTGGATGTGTCTCTGGGCAGCCTGATCTGCTGGTTGGCAACCCTGCACATAGCCAGGTGGTTGAAACTAAATGATCATTGTGGTCCTTTTCAACCCAGGCCATTCTATGATTCTATGATTCTATGATTCTATGATTCTATGATTCTATGATTCTATGATTCTATGATTCTATGATTCTATGATTCTATGATTCTATGATTCTACGATTCTATGATTCTATGATTCTATGATTCTATGATTCTATGATTGATTCTATGAAGGGCTATGCAGAGGGCTACAAAGATTAGTAAGGGCCTGGAACATTTCCTGTATGAGGAAGGGTTGAGTAACCTGGGTCTGTTCAGCCTGGGGAAAAGAAGACTGAGGGGGATTAATGTTTATAAATATCCAAAAAGTGACGTGGGACACAAATGGATGATGCCAGGCTTTTCTCAGTGTGTAGCGATAGGACAAGGAGCAATGGCCTAAAACTTGAACATAGGAAGTTCCACGCAAACATGAGGAAGGGCTTCTTTATAGTAAGAGTGACAGAGCACTGGAACAGGCTGCCCAGAGAAGTTGTGAATCTCCTTATATGGAAATATTCAAGACCCGTCTGGATGTCCACCTGTGCAGTCTATTGTAGAGTACTTGCTTTAGCAGAGAGGTTGGACTTGATGATCTCTTGAGATCCCTTGCAATCCCTGTAACTCTGTGATCACCATACGCCAGCATTCTGACAGCAGGGATCTTGAATGATAACAAAAGACCAACGGTTTCTGAAGTGCCTAGCCCACTTTGACAATATGAAGAAAATGTCTCTTCCTTCCTACCAGTCTGTGTCTCAGCTGTAGACAAACTGGTTAAATGGCCTAAAGAAAAAGAGATTAAGTTTCCTCCTGCACCTGTACAAACCACTTGAGGGACAGGAGTAAGTGGGTACACACTATGTGCCTTCCTATGGTTTTACCCCATGACCATGGAGAGGATATGAGGAAAGGGAATGGAAAACCCACCTCAAATCTACAGGCACATGTATGTGAATTGCAAGGGAAAAACCATTACAAGAGTGTTCTTCCAGGAAAATGGCTGCTCTAGTTTCAAGAGGGCTCATCCAGACTGCTCTGACACAGGGGAAGCTCCGGTACCTGCATTAAGTTGATGACATCTTTAAATGAGGCAATGCAGCAAAGAAAGTTTTTCAGAAAGGAAAAAAATCAGTTCAAATCCTTTCAAAAGCTGGTTGGTTTTTTTTGTTGTTGTTATTTTGTTGTTGTTTTTTTTATAAAACAAAGTAAGGTCAAAGGACCTTAACAGGAAATCCAATCCTTAGGAATAAAATGACAAGACGGGCATCATCAGATCCCCATGGATGTGATCAGTAAATAAACTATTAGGTCTCGATCAACTAGCAAAAAGGAAACACAAGTTTTCTTAGGTCTTTTGTGTTTTTGTAGAATGCATATTCTGGATTACAGTCTGATTGTAAACCCTCTCCATGAAGCGATCCAGAAGAAGAACCAGAGCAACAACAGACTTTGAACAAATTAAATAGGAGGTAGTTCATGTAGTAGCCCTTGGGCCAGTCTGGGCTGGAAAAAATATAAAAAACATGCTCTATACCACAGCTGGACAGAATGGCCAGACCTGGAGCCTTCGGCAGAAATTCTCAAGGAAAACAAATTGTGGAAGGTAGTGAAGGAGAAGGTGAATTAAGCCAGTTTGCAGAGAGCCACCCAGCTGGCTTTAGGCATTGCTGAATGAGAGAAGTGGCAGTGCTCTATGTCTACACTGACTCTTGGGGGTGGCAGGTGCCCTCTGGGTGTAATTACAGCTATGGAAGCAGAACAACTGGCATTGCAGAGGCAAACCCGTCTGGGCCACTGCACTGTGGAAATATCTTGCTGCCCTGATAGAGAACATGGTTGTACAGTAGAGAACAGGTACGTCGCACAGATGCTCATGTACCCATGAGTCATGCTACTGAAGAACATCACAACAGCAGGTGAATCAGACTGCTAGGATTGAAATGGCTGAGGTAGATCTGGACTGGCAATATAAGGATGAATTATTTCTAGCTTGGCATGCCCATTATACCTCAGGTCATCATGGAAGAGACGCATCCTGTAGATGGGCTCGGGATCAAGGGTTGGACTTGACTATGTACTCTACTGCAGAAGTTACCCTTTAATGTGACATGTGTACTGCAGTTAAATAAGTGGATAAACCTTCTTTGGTTTGAAGAGCAATGGCTGTGATTTCCCTGCCTTTGAAATGTCATTTCTAATCTTTTTCCATTCACTAATTCACAACTAGTGAACTGAGATAGAAGTGGTAAGCAATTGGCTGTTAGGAGACAGAAAGCTCTACTGTGGTGAGAACACGCAAAGGGTATAAGCCAAAGTTAGGCCCAAAAGCAAATAATAATAGACACAGTAACCAGTTACAAGAGGAAGAGATGAAAACTAATACTCATTATGTGTCTGTGAAGTAATCCTTTTATTTGTCATGTATAGAGGGGGTTAAAAATACAAATTATGGAAGAAAGTGACAGAGTTTTCACATTTTGTGAATTCCTTATGCCACTTTACTGTCATGACATTCTCACTCTTCCTCTTCTATCTTCTTGCCATGAATCTCCCGACTCTTCACTCGGAGCTTGTTGACCTGTGACTCTGCAATGTCAGCCCGCTCCTCTGCTTCTTCCAGCTCATGCTGGATCTTGCGGAATTTGGAGAGGTTGACATTGGACAGCTCCTCCTGTACAAGGACAAGGAGTTGGTGGTGAGGAACCGCGGCAGGGGTTTCAGTCCTCCTGTGCCCAGCCCTTGAAGGGTTGTGGTAAGTCCCCAGAGGAAAGCACAGACCTCCTTGTCTCCTGCCTACCATGGCTTGAACATAAGTCTCACAAAGACTTCCTCATCCTCCCTTATTCGAGAACCCACATTAACAAACAGCACCAGAAATTTGTTACTACTGAGGAGCTATTTTGTCACATGGTCTTATTATTTCTTGTACTTATTCTCCTCCTCCCTAGTACCCAATTTACATATCATTTGTTAGATTCAGAAACACATGACAAGCCTGTGATGTTGATTACTGTCACAGATTCATGAGCCTCTTAATTAATGGATGTTGGCGATTTTAGTTTTAGTTTAGTTTAGATTTCCTGGATAATCTGGGCTGCAAAATATCCTTCAGTCAATCCCTGACTGCAGCATGCTCCAAAGAAAGCAAGGCCACCTGACATGATAATGAATAATGAGCCAAGACAAGCTGTGTCTCGGGACATTCTTTCAGGCCCTTTTCTGGTTTTCATTCTGATCTCTACAATCATACTTCCTTGAAGTAAAATTACTCTCACTCGTTCTTCAAGTTATACTTACAGCCTCCTCAGCTTGTCTCTTGTAGGATTTCACTTTCATCTGCAGTTTATCCACCAGATCCTGGAGCCTGAGAATATTCTTCCGGTCTTCCTCAGTCTAAAGAAGTTGATAAGCAGGAAAGAAAGAATTGATTCCCAGCAAATGAGGAGAACAATACCCCATGGGGATGGTACGCAACTATTTTGACGTGCTGGGTATAAAGGGTGTCAACTCAAAGAGGCATCCTGCCTTACCTGGTAGGTCAGCTCCTTTACCCTCCTCTCATACTTGCGCACACCCTTCACAGCTTCAGCGCTGCGTTTCTGCTCAGAATCAACCTCCCCTTCCAGCTCCCGCACCTGCAATGAAAAGCCCATATTTGGAGCTTCCCTACTATTTCTGACCTGGGATTGCACACGCTTGCACAAATACCAGTCCTACGCACTCTGGCCTCCAGCTTCTGGAGTTGCTTCTTGCCTCCTTTCAGGGCCAGCTGCTCTGCCTCATCCAGACGGAGCTGCAAGTCCTTCACTGTCTGGTCCATGTTCTTCTTCATCCTCTCCAGGTGGGCACTGGTGTCCTGCTCCTTCTTCAGCTCTTCTGCCATCATGGCTGCCTAGAGAAGCAAAGCAGCAAAGCCAGTTTTGGAGTCAAAGACTTTTTGGGGGGAATGCATCGGCCATTAGCAGTGAAAGAGCCTTACTCACATCGGTGATGGCCTTCTTGGCCTTCTCTTCAGCATTGCGGGCTTCCTGGATGGTATCTTCCATTTCACTCTGAATTTGCACAATGTCTGTTTCCAACTTCTTTTTGGTGTTGATCAAGCTGGTGTTCTGCATAACAGGAATGTTAGGATATTTACTAAGTTAGACCTGATACCTCCACATCAAGAACTGAGAGGGAGAATAATGTTTCTTAAAGTTTGTAATGAAGGAGTCCTCTTTAAAGCCATGGTGGCAAATCAGGGATGACTAGCTGGATTAAATATGTGGTAGTATTGCTTTTCAAGTGTTTACACAGTGAGATGGTAAAGTAAAATACATAGCAATATCTCATTCTACACTATCTCATGCTGATGGGATTAATTCCCTGGAAATAATCTGACCTGGGTGTGGAGAAGTTGCACACGTTCAGTTGCGTCCAGAAGCTCCTGCTCAGCCACTTTCCTCGAGCGCTCCGTCTGCTCCAGGGCTCCTCGTAGCTCCTCAACTTCAGCCTGCAACAGGTTTGCTCTGCGCTCCACCATGGCCACCTGTTCCTTCAGGTCCTCCTGTGTCCGGAGAGCATCGTCCAAGTGTATCTGGGTATCCTGTAAAGCAGGAAAAGTAGATTACAAGGTGGCAGAGAAATGGAGCCCTGTGGATAGTGACATTTCCTACTTTTTTAATGAATTACAATTGTAATGATGACTCTATATAACAGGAGGGAAGCAATATGCCTACGTGCACTTATTTCGTTTCATACCTTGAGTGTTCCTTGTGTGTTTCTCAGGTTCTTTTGTGCCTCTGCAGCCATGCGGTTGGCATGGCTCAGCTGGATCTCCATTTCATTCAGGTCTCCCTCCATCTTCTTCTTCAGCCTCAGGGCTTCATTCCTGCTCCTGATCTCAGAATCCAAGGTGCTCTGCATGGACTCCACAATTCTGAGGTGGTTTCTCTTCAGCTGGTCAATTTCCTCATCTTTCTCAGCTATCTTCCTGTCAATCTCAGATTTGATCTGGTTAAGCTCCAGTTGGAGGCGCAGGATTTTTCCCTCTTCATGTTCCAGGGAGGCCTGGACGAGTCAGAAAGAAACAGTGAGTAGAAATATAGTTTCCTCTCTAAGCAATCTCGTATGCAATCTCTCAGAAAAATAGTCTATATTTTCCACAATATCTACAGATTACAGTTTCCATTCCATAAGTTTGAAAACCATTTTTAGCACTGTGTACCTCAGCTTCCTCCAGAGAGGCTTGGAGTTCAGATTTCTCCTGCTCAACATGCTTCTTGACTTTCTCCAGCTCGTGAACTGCCTTTCCTCCCTCTGCAATCTGCTCCGTGAGGTCAGCAATCTCCTCTGTAGAGAAGGAAAAATCACATGGTCAGATATAGAGCATACAGGGAAAGGCCCTGTGACACCAACATAACAGGTCTGCTCCCATCGCTGCAGGCACAGACCCAGGTGGAGAGGTGGGCAGAAAAGCTTCTGAGAAAGCCCTGCCAGCAGGAGAGGCTGAGTGACTTACGCTGCAAGTTCTTGTTCTCACGCTTCAGCGTTTCCAGGTGGTCCAGGGACTCCTCATAGGCATTCTTCATCTTGAACAGCTCTGTGCTGAGGGAGCGAGACTCCTTCTGGGAGGCCTCTAGCTCAGTCTGTGTTTCCTCGTACTTCTGCTTCCACTCCGCTAGGATCTGAGGAGCAACAGATTGTGAGTATGGATGTGGCAATCACATTCTGCCCTGGAAACACAGGCCTGGAGCCCAGAATACCTTATCAAAGTTCTTCTGCTTCTTGTCCAGAGCTGCGCAGGCAGCATTTGATCGCTCCACATCAACCATCAGGTCTTCCACCTCATTCTGCAACCTCTGCTTTGTCTTTTCCAGGGAAGCACATTTGGCATTCACAGCTTCAACATGTTCCTCTGCATCCTGCAGGCGCTGTGCCAGCTTCTTCCTGGAAGGAGGCAAACACAGCAGCAGGTTAGAGATGAAGAGGGAGCCTGCGTTTTACATTCATAAGAGGGCACTTGATCACTTTGGGGATTTTGACCCTCCATCTGTTCAGTGATTTTTCTGCATAGTGGCTGCATGCAGTCTAAAGGGTTTGTCTAAGCTTTGTCCTAACACCTACTGAGTATTCAGCCTTTGTTAGATTAACAAAATCCTAAAGTGTATGTGTGTCTTGCAGTCTGCACTTTTTCACAGCATACTTTTCCTCTCTCTCTTCTACCACAAGCAAGTATGTCACTGCCTTTATCTCAACCCTATCTTAATCCATTTTCAGAGACTTCTAATTTCCCTTGATAATCTCAGACTTCTCTAGCCATGTCATATCCCAATTCCCCACATACTTGGCCTCCTCCAGCTCCTCTGTGCGCTGAATAGCGTCCGTCTCATATTTGGTTCTCCACTGGGCCACTTCACTGTTGGCCTTGGACAGGACACGCTGCAGCTCACCCTTGGCTTCCTGCTCCTCCTCATATTGTTCCCGGAGCAACTCGCAGTCATGGCGGGCAGATTGTAAGGCATGGGCCAGGGCGTTCTTGGCCTGTGAGGACATTGGGATTGCTAACCTGAATATCTTAAGATGCGTATTGACAGTGGGATTGTCATACGCAGGAGTACTGCTCCAGGGGTAAGGATGGGTAAGCCTTGATGAAACAAATGTGAGGCTGGGAGACAGTGAATCCCTCAAAATGTGTGCTAGATGATCAAGACATGTTAGTGAAAATTGGGCTGTGGACAGTAATGTGATGGTTCTGTAAATATTTCTAGAAATGAGTGTGGATCTTGTCTTACGGTATCAGAATCTCCTCAAAGGATAACTTTCTCTAGCATCAAATTCATTATGGTTCCTTCCCCCTCAAGTATAAACACTGCTCCCTCCTTTACTGCAAGTGTATGGGGAAAGAACATTGAACCGCTCTTGTTTTAGATAGGATTCTACACATGCATGTCATGATAACGTGGCTTGAAGAAAGAAGGTATTTCCAGACCTTTATTTCTTCCTCTAGATGTCTCTTCAGTTCCTCAATCTGTTGGGTAAATCCCTGCTTGCCCCTAGAGAGTTGAGAAATCAAAGCATCTTTTTCCTCTGCCTGGCGAGAATATTCACCTGGAAAATGTAAAGTGAAAAGAAAAAGAAAGTATTATACTAACAGTAGAATCATAGATCATAAAGTGATTTGGTCTCAATATGACCCATAGATCTTATAAATCCCATCATTTTGTAACATTATGAAGTCCACCACTTAACCATGTCCTTAAGCGTCTCATTCACACATTTTTAAATGCTTCCAGTGATTCTAACACCTCTCTGAGCAGCCATTTCCAATGCCTAACCACCCTTTCCATGAAAAAAATTCTTCCTGACATCTAATTTGAGCCTCCCCTGGTGCAAACAGAAATCATTCCCTATGCATAGACCACTGAGAAAAAAATCAAAACAAGCTTTTAAGAAAATGTACAGCATGGTGAGGTTTCTTCTGAGCCTCCTTTTCTCAAAACTAAGCAACTTCAGTTCCCTCATATGTCTTGTTTTCTAGCTGCATCATCAGCACTGCTCTTCCAGCAGCTCTAGAATTTTTGTGTAATGAGGAATCCAAATCAGCAGCACCAGTATGAGTATAGAGGAGCTATCATAAAGTTATGCAATCATACTGTCAAAGAATAGTTTGAGTTGGAAGGTACTTTCAAACCCATCTACTTGCAGTCCCCTAGCCATGGGCTGGGATGCCTTCCATTAGATGAGGTTGCTCAAAACTCCATCCAACCAAACCTCAAACTCTTCCACAGAAGGGACATACACTGTTTCTCTGAAATATCTGTTCCAGCGCCTCACCACTGTCTGGTTAAAGAATTTCTTCCTTATGAGTAATCCCTTCCATAGTCCTGCTGGCCACACTATTATTGATGTGGTACACATGGACATTGCCATTGTTGGCAACGTGAGGTCATGTTTAACTAAAGATAATTGATATAAATGTTTAAAATATCTACAATAACAAGCACTTGGGAACACTGCAAAGCCATGGAATCTGACATAGTTATGAGATGTGAGCTAAATTCTCCCTTTGCACTGTAACGTATCATTCTAATTCAGAGGTTCTCTCATTGGGCATCAAGAATTAGGATACATCACCTGTTTCTGTTTGCAGACGGGCTCTTTGGGTATTGAGATCATTGATCATGCGCTGATTCTGCTCCTCCTTGGTTTTAAGCTCACTCAGTTGGTCCTCCAGAGTGCGGCACATCTTCTCTAGATTTGCCTAGGTATGGAAAGCAAGGAAGGAAAGGAAATGAAACTCTGGACTCTGCCTGATTTTTACAACAGAATTTTTGTACATGTGACTTGCAGATACAGCCTAAGCACTGTGCCTTTGCCCTATTAATACATTCTATTGCCTTTCTTTACCTTGGCTTTGGAGACAGACTCCATGTTGCTGGCCAAGTCATCAATCTCCATCTTCAGCTCACTCTTCTCCTTCTCCAGCTTCTGCTTGACTCGTTGCAGGTTGTCGATCTGCTCCCCAAGCTCCGCTGTGCTGTCCGCATGCTTCTTCCGCAGGGCGGCAGCCGTGGCTTCATGCTGCAGCGTGGCCTCTTCGAGGTCACGGCGCATCTTCTGAAATTCTGCCTCACGCTTCTTGTTCATCTCAATCTGAGCTGCCGTAGCCCCTCCTGCTTCTTCCAGACGCTCACTGATCTCCTCCAGCTCCCTGGAGAGGTCAGCTCGGTGCTTCTCTGCTTTGGCCCGAGAGGTTCGCTCTGCCTCGATTTCCTCCTCCAGTTCCTCAATACGGGCCTGGGGAACATCAGGAACCCTTCACACCCATGTCCTTCTCCTTCAGATGTTTTCTGAAGGGCAGAAGGAAAAGACCAGAGACTTGCCTGCAGCTCCTTGATCTTCTTCTGTAACTGCATGCCCAGGGCTTGCTCATCCTCAATTTTGCTCTGGATTTGGCTGATTTCAAAGTCTTTCCTTTTGCACAAGATAAATGGTGTTAGTGCCTGAAAAAAATATCTAAGCGTACCCACCAGCACTCTGGTGTCACATAACCTCGCTTACTTCTTCAGTTTCTCATCCAGCTGCTGTTTATCATTTTCCAAATCCATTATGCTGTCATGGGATAGCTTTAGGTCTCCTTCAAGTTTCCTCTTAGCTCTCTCAAGATCCATGCGCAGCTTCTTCTCTTGCTCCAGGGACCCTTCCAGCTAAACAGAACAAGACTATCAGTGATCTGCCAGCCATGTTTTTTTCTACAGCTGTCCCATAATAGCCATATGCTTTTGTTCTTACATCGTCCACTTGCTGCTCCAGCTTGGTTTTAGCTTTGGTCAGCGTATTGACTTTGTCTTCCTCTACTTGCAGGTCATCCAGTGTCTGCTGATGGGCCTCCTGGAGGGCTTTCTTCTCTTTTGTCAGCTTGGCAATTGTCTCATCCAGGACTGCCATCTCCTCTGTGAGATTTTTCACCTATGAATTGGAGGAAACATTAAAACATGGTCTAAAACTTGCCTGCTGGTGCAGTGGCAGTTGCATTTTGCAGCGTTTTGCAATGAGGTTTATTTCATCCTTTGCAATTTAGATGAGACCCTACACAATTTTTCCAGAGTCAACATGTTCTAGTGTAGTAGACACTTCTATTCTGACAGTAGCTTCACATATTATGTGACTTCTTATGTGTGTACCTTGTTTTCAGTGGCATGCTTTTCCTTCTCAACTTTGGCCAATGTTAACTCCAGGTCATCTATATCTTTCTTCAGCTCTGAGCATTCATCTTCCAGTTTCCTCTTCTTGGCTGTCAGCTCAGCATTAATTTCCTCCTCATCCTCAGCCCGTTCTGTGACCTCCTTAATTTTGGCTTCCAGCTGGATTTTGGTTTTGATGAGCTGATCACATCTTTCTTCAGCATCAGCCAAGCTATCTGCTTCCTATGGGGAGACACAGATTTTTGTGAGTTATAATGTTTTGATGTTCTGTTTTGTTGTCTTTTTCTCTCACAGACACAGTATTCAGTTGTTTTTGTTTTGTTTTCAATATAATATTTGGGGAATTAGGCTTTTCCATTTATGAGAATAATGAACTAGAGAAGTTGGAGTGTTTTTTTTTTTTTTTTGGAGTGAAGAAACTGACTCCTGATTGATAGCTGAATGTCGAATATCTAGCAATTTAGGCATTATATTTGTGATTTGGAAAAATGGGTTCTTCTCATGGTTGCTTTACTCTATTGCATAAGAGCTTTGAAGGGTGAACAGATGGAGATTGTTCCTATTCAGACAGATCTGTCTGCTACTTTTTACATTTGATAAATGCTACAAGTCTCTCTCTTTAGGGGAGAAGGGCCATCAAGTCTGATTTGGCATTGCCAGGTTACTTCACTGGCTGATAAGGGACATCCCTGCCAATGTCAATTTATTCAACATTCCAGTAACTCTGTGTGACTTCTTTTCCTACTGTAAATTACTTATCTTCCTACAAGTCTCTGCTTGGAGGAAAAGCAGTCTGCCTGTGTAACACTTTTTCCAAGGGATAAACAAGCAGTGATATTCACCGCCTGTACTTGGAGCTGCAGGTCATTTTTCTCTTGCAATAGGACAACCATTTTCTCCTCCAACTCCTTCCTCTTTGCCTCAGACTTTGCAAGCTCTTCCTTGGTCTTCTCAAACTCTTCCTTCATGTTGGCCATCTCCTTCTCAGACTCTGCACTCTTCAGCAGGGGCTTGATCTTGAAGAACAGCTTCATCCAGGGCCAGTGCTTGACATTCATGAATGCACGAACGTTGTACTGGATGCAGAAAATGGACTCCCTGAAATACAGTTAATGTAATTATTACATACCTTGAGTGTGAAAATTTTAAACTCAATTAACCAAGCATAATGAGAATAAACTAAATACGCATAATATTTACCTCCTCTCCACCATTCTGCGGTACTCCACTCTCATCAGGAAGCCCCTGCATCTGGCTTGTGTACGAGTGATGATTTCAGCCAGCTTATCATCCCTCATCTCCTCCAGGAGTCCCAGCAGCCCAGCTTTGAAGAACACCTTGAAAAATAAAATGTTGCAGCACATAACTGTCAGGTAAGCCAGAATAGAGACACAACAGGCTTTCAGCTTTCAGAAGGAGACATTAATGATCATGACCAGCTTCACCTTGGATTCCTTCCCACATCATTTTTCCATTGTGCCTAGAAACTTCTTGATAGCTCAGCCCTAGACCTTCCGTCCCTGCTTGAACCATCTTGTTACAGTTTTGGTTTCCCACTCAGCCACTGCCTCAACCATTCCTCTGCCTGGCTGTGGACCACAGTGAACTGTTCTCCCTGACTTAATGTTAGACCTGTTTCATTGATCAGGAAATTAGTGAGTAGTGCCTGATCCTTTGGTATCCTACCTAGACCTGGCCACAACCATGAGTTGGACACTTTGTTGAATCTGTCCTTGGTTGGTCTTCTTCACTCGCCTTGTGAAAGTACTGTGTACCAGTCTTTTTTGGTTGAGGCACCTGAGCTGCCAGCTGTGTTACTGCAATCCCTGACCCTCAGGAAGCAACCAGCTTTTATTGCTCTCTCTTTGAACACAAAACTTGTTCATACCTTGGTGTGACCAAATCTGTATTGGGTGTGGTCCACATCAATGGATCCAAGGAGCTTCTCAGAAGCCTTCTTGCTATCCATAAATTGTCCCTCTGGGATAGCACTTGCATTAAGCACTCTGTATCTGTAGGAGAAAACAAAATATGAAGAAATACCCGTTATTGAAACCTCCAATACAGTTGAACCTCATAGACTGTCTCTTTGAATTAGTCTAATGCCGGAAGCCAATTAAACCTTTGAGAATGGGATACGGAGAATACTTTTACTGTTAGTTCAGAATCCAAAATAATCCTAATCCTTGGCAATGTCATACCATCATGATCTGATAGAGAAGCATTTACATATTACTGTTCAATACCAGTATAAGGTATATGTTTCAAGCGCGTTCCAATATCCAGGCTATTCACTTTGGTCTGAATGGACAGCAAGTGGTACCACTCTTACCTCTGTTTGAAATCAGCATAAAGGACTCTGCTGGGGAATCCTTTCCTGCAAATCCTGATGCCTTCTAGCACACCATTGCATCTCAGCTGGTGCAGCACCAGCTCATGTTCCATGGCACCTAACAAACACCACAATTAGTGACTACCCACTGTTTGACACTCAAGCTAAGAGCTTCTGCAGTTCAAATTTTACCCACTGTATCTCCTTACCAGGTGTTTTTGTTTCATTTGGGATGATGCAGCGCACAAAATGGGGGTGAGTGCTTCTCAGGTTAGCCATCAACTTGTTTAAATTCTCCTGTGAATGTGTGAGATTAATTATTATTAACTTAATAGTTATCCACTTAATAGTGGATTTATCAAACTGAATGTTTCAGGATACAGACTTATCTTCCCTACAACATATTGCAGAGCTCCTAGAGGGAAACTCCAAAACTGCAGACACCTGGCTTTGTTGATTTTGAAATTCCTTCACTGAAAAATGATTAGCATTATTTTTTCTTAATCTTCTCATACAAATACAATACTAATACAGAGCTACCATATTACAGCTTCCTTCCAGTTGGCATATCTTTTGGCATATAGTTGGGCATTTTAAGCTGTAGATACTGATGATCTGGACTCTTGGCTAAGCCTGACTACAATCTAATTTGGTAGTAGATTTCACAGAATAGAAATAGAGAATGGTTTTGTGTTGGAAGAGACATTAAAGACTACATAGTTCTAACCTCCTGCTGTGGGCAGGGACATCTCTCACAAGAACAGGTTTCCCAAAGTTCCATGCATTCTGATCTTGAACATTTCCAGGGCTGGGCATCAACATCTTACCTTGGTAGCCAGATCCAGTGCCTCACCACACCCATAATAAAGAATTTCTTCCTTCTTTTAGTTTAAAACCATTACCTCTTGTCTACAACATGCCTGTGTAGAAAGTCTCTTTCCATGTGATTTATAAGCATTCAGTATTGAAAAGTTGTAATAAAGTCTCCCCGAAGCCTTCTCTTCTCTAGGCTCAACAGACCTAGCTCTCTTGGCCTTTCTTTCTAGAACAGTTATTTCATGCCACTGAGCCTTTCCGTGACCCTCCTCTGGATCCATTCTAACAGTTCCATGACTTTCTTATGTTGGAGTCCACAGACCTGGATACAGCACTGCTGAAGATTTCTCACAGTGGTGGAGCAGAGAGACAATTATCTTCATCAGCCTGCTGGCCACATCTCTTTTGATGCAGTCCAAGCTATGACTGGCTTTCTGGGTTGCAAATGGGAGCTCCTGGCTCATGGCCATTTTTTGTCCACCTCTAACCTTAAATCCTCCTCTGCAGTGCTGCTCTCAATCCACTCATTGCCCAACCTGTATTCATGCATGAGATTATCTTCACACAGGCACAGGACCTTGTACTAGGTGTCACTGAATTTCATGAGGTTCACTTGGCACGACAGTTCCCTTTGGATGGTATACCTCCTTTTCTACTGTGTCAGTGTACCAGTCAGTTTGATGTCATCTGTAGGCTTGTTAAGAGTGCACTCAATCCAATTATCTATGTTATTGGTAAAGATATTAAACAGTTTGTTTTTAATTTGGAAGTGAAGCTCAAATGAGCTGAGCTAGCAGTAGTTCAATATCTCTAAATATCTCAACTTCAGCAAAATTGAAAACATTACTGAAAACTGATCACAAAATGCATTGACTTGAGAACAATTTAAAATTCAATATCTCCATCAAAATTTAAACATTTTCGTAGAATCTTACAATCTTAAGATTTTTTAGTTTTTTTTTTAATGCTAGAGCTGTTATTTTTTATTCTATGCTATCAGTATTGAAAATTGTCATTGATATTAAAACAGGTGTGGGAAAATTCTCTGATGCCTGCACAGATACTGAGTTTGGCCTATTCACTCAGATATAGATAGATAATCTTCAGTGAGATCACAAGACAAGGACAACCAGGGGATCAGCCCCAGCCAGCATGGGTTTATGAAAGGCAGGTACTGCTTGACCAACCTGATCTCCTTCCATGACTAGGTGACCAGTCTGATGGATGAGGGAAGGGCTGTTGATGTAGTCTACCTAGACTTCAACAAAGCCTTTGACGCTGTCTCCCACAGTATTCCCCTGCAGAAGCTGGCAGCCCATGGCCTGGACACGTGCACTCTTTTCTGGGTAAAGAAGTGGCTGGAAGGCTAGGCCCAGAGAGTGGTGGTGGATGGAGTTAAATCCAGCTGGTGACTGATCATGAGTGGTGCCCTGCAGGTGTCAGTATTGGGGCCTGTCCTTTTTAATATCTTTACTGATGACCTCAGCAAGGATATTGAGTGCGTCCTCAGTGAGTTTGCAGATGACACCAAGGCAGGAGGAAGTATCAATCTGCCTGGGAGTAGGAAGGCCTTAGAGAGGGATCTTGGACAAGTTGAATTGCTGGGTTGAGGCCAATAGGATGAAGTTCAACAAGACCAAGTGCCGGGTCCTGCACATTGTCCACAACAACCCCAGGAAACATTACAGGCTTGGGACAGAGCAACTGGGAGACTGTGTAGAGGAAGAAGACCTGGGAGTGCTGGTCAATGTTTGACTGAACATGAGACAGCAGCATGCCCAGGTGGTCAAGAAGGCCAATGGCATCCTGATTTGTATCAGAAACAGTGTAGCCAGCAGGAGCAGGAGGTGGTCTTCCCCTGTACTCATCACTGGTGAGGCTGCACCTTGAATACTATTTTCAGTGCTGGCCCCCTCACTACAAGAAAGAAATTGTGGCCAAGGAGTGCGTCCAGAGAAGGGCAATGAAGCTGTGAGGGGTATGGAGCACAAGTCTTATGGGGAGCAGCTGAGAGAACTGGGATTGTTTAGTCTGGAGAAGAGGAGGCTCAGGGGAGATATTATTGCACTCTACAGCTACCAGAAGGGAGGCTGTGGTGAGGTGAGGGTCAACCTCTTCTCCTGTGTAACTAGTGATAGGACAAGATGGAATGGTCTCAAGTTGCACCGGGGGAGGTTCAGGGTGGACATCATGTAAAATTTCTTCTCTGAAACAGTGGTCAGGCACTGGAGCAGGCTGCCCAGGGAGGTGGTGGAGTCAGTGTCCTGTAGGTATCCAAGAAACTTTTAGATGCTCTACTAAAGGACATGGTTTAGTGGGGAAGATGGATGTGGTGGCAGATGGATGATTGGTAGCAGATGGATGATTGGTAGCAGATGGATGATTGGGATAGATGATCTTGGAGGTCTTTTCCAACTTCGTGATTCCGTGACTCTACGATCATTCATTCTCAATCTAAGTATGTGAACTTTACCCTTTTGTAATTTCTATTGAATCCAGAAAAGATAGGAGCAAAACTGAAGGAGACAGTTGCAATAAGTCAGCCAAGGATGTAATATTAATAGCTAATTAGAGAAAAAGAAATAAGGCAATTGCCTAGATTGTTTCTGATATGGCTGAGCCATATCATTCTATCTCCTGCAATAAAAAAGCCGGACACACATTGAGGTACAGCTTTCACGGTATTTCTAAGGCCTCTTTCTGATTCTGCAAAGATGATAAGAGTAATATCCAAAACTGAAACACATATTTCATATCCAGAATGAGTTTACTGTCCTTTTTTGAAAAAAAAGTAAGTTTGGTACTTACACGGAAAAGAGCTGAGACTGTCTGGAAAGAAGAACCCTTCTTCTTGCCACCCTTTTTGCCGCCACCGCCCTCTGAAAAAAAAAAAAAAAAAAAAAAAAAAAAAGATCAGAAATCTTTAGCATTGCCTTTAAGATTCTGTTTCAATCTGTATGAAAAAATGGATTGTGGAAAACTTACCAGCTTCTCCACCATAGCTGGCAAACAGTAAGGCCAGTGTCTTCACAGATGATTTCTGGTACAACCCAATGACAGTTTCATTCAGGGGGTCCTTGTTCTTCTCAAGCCAGCCAGAGATGTTGTAGTCCACTGTGCCAGCATAGTGAACCAGGGAGAAGTGGGCCTCAGCCTTGCCTTTGGCAGGCTTGGGCTTCTGGAAGTTGTTGGACTTGCCCAGATGCTGATCATAGAGCTTGTTCTTGAAAGAGGTGTCAGTTGCTTTGGGGAACATGCACTCCTCTTCCAGGATGGAGAAGATGCCCATGGGCTAGAAGATAGCACAAAAAGTAACAGAGAAAGATCACTTTAGTGTGAGGCATGTGCTATGAGATTCAGAGGTACTTGTGTATTGTTGGTAGCATCTCTGCCAGAATAAGAGACTAAGTTTGTCAAGAGTTCTCTGCCAAGGAGATTATTTGTCTTTCCTTACCTTTCAGCAGTCTGTCTTCACTAAAATGGTAGGAATGTGTTACCACTTCAAGTTAAAATTGGCAGTAGAACCAGGAGAAATGGCAGACAAATACAATTGGGTAAATAGCTACAAGATGCAGATTGTCTTGGAAAATTGTGGCATGCCATATTTATTTCTTAAACAATTTGTGTGGAGTTTTGATTTCGCATCTTCAGAAGAAAACGTAAAATGACTCTAGCTATGATTTAAAAAATTCTGTTGGTAGGAGTCTAGGATACCTTTTCCATGCTAGAAGACACAGTGATGCAAGATTGGTGACAGATTTGCATTTAGCTGTACTAATTACTCAGCACAGGACTAAAGTATTAATTGCAGTGCAAAATGCCTTGTTTCACTGAAACTGACTGTCCAGCTGAAAGTTCTTTCCCAGCTGAATCTAAGAAACATCACAAAATTCCAGAATACATCATACACTTAAATGGAAAAAGTACCTTTTCAATGAGCTCAATGCAGGCAGCCAGGTCCATCCCAAAGTCAATGAACTCCCATTCAATGCCTTCCTTCTTGTACTCCTCCTGTTCCAGCACGAACATGTGGTGGTTGAAGAACTGTTGCAGTTTCTCATTGGTGAAGTTGATGCACAACTGCTCAAAGCTGTTGAACTGTTTAAAGCAAAGAGAAGTGCACAGGTTCTCAGAGATGCAGCAATGATCACAGGGTCGTGTTAGTATTCTTCTGATTCTGTTTGAAATTCCCAAACTGAACCACCAAACATAGCAATACAGTAATAACATCTAATTCCTTAGAAGGATTCCTACTGTAGAAAAATGTACTGCCCTTGCAGAGTTTTATTAGGACTATTTTTGAAATCAACCTGCAAGTAAACTTTATTTGTTACTGTTCTATTCAAAGATGGATGTTTCAGGAACCTCAGCTGCTGCACCATGGAGGTGTCAGCTCTCTGACTTCTGGGAAAATGGACGCTTCCTTGGTATCCTACAGCAGAATTTCTCTGCCCTCAAATCAAGAATCTAGAGTTTTCTTTGTTTTGACACAGGAGTCCTAGTATCACCACTGCATTCACAACACAGGAAATATGTTCTATGTTTTTCCACAGCATTTCTCTTTCCATGGCTATTCCAAGATTGTTCACATCCCTGTTCCACATCTATGTGAGCTTTAATCACAGATCTGTCTTTGACTGTGAAATCTAAGATCTTTTTCCAGTCAACAGTGTCTAAATTTGTCTGTCAAAACAGTATTTTTTCTACCCGTTGACAATATTAGAGTCAAAGTGTATACACATAAAGTAATTTAAGCATTCTACTGTGATAGAGAAGAGAGATGGTTATCTCAAAAACAGCTGATTAGGAGCATACAATTCAGAATCTTCTTAAAAAGAAATGTGTTTCTGAGTTCTCAAGATCTCTTTCTGCCCCTCTTATAACTATGATGCCAAACTTTTGTTCCTTACATCAAAGATCTCAAAGCCAGCAATGTCCAGGACACCAATGAAGTACTGCCTGGGCTGCTTGGTATCCAGCTGTTGGTTGATGCGAACAACCATCCACAAGAACATCTTCTCATAGACAGCCTTTGCCAGAGCACCAACTGAGTTGTGCACCTAGAACAGAGATGAAAGGACTGGGGTTACCTTCTATTGCTGAAGAAGAATATTCACATTATTCTTCAGATCATATAGTTTCATACTTAAGATTATACCTGTGACACAGTTTGACCTTTGGTCACGAATTCATTCCCAACCTTCACTCGAGGATAACACAGGGCTTTGAGCAATTCAGCTGAGTTCAGGCCCATGAGGTAGGCAGCCTTATCAGCCACTAGAAAGGGAGAAAGTAAGAAAGAGGGGAGCATTCATCATTGATAATTGGCTAGAATTTGATCTCTGTGAGCAAATCTGCTCTTCATTTTTTAGAAATGGGAAGTTATTGGTGTGCTCTGACTGGTTCAACCTGGAGAAGAAAAGACTGGGAGGGGATTTTATCAATGCTTATAAATATCTACTGAGTGGGAGTCAAGCAGTGGTGTCCAGCAACACAACAAGAAGCAACAGACAAAATGGGAACATAGGAAGTTCCATATTTACATGAAAAAAAAAAATATAATAATACTGTGAGGGTTACAGAGCAATGGAACAGGCTGCCCAGAGAGATAGTGGAGTTTCATCTGGAGATATTCAAAACCAGCCCAGAAGCTTTCTTCTGTAAACACAGGGAACATGTTTTAACATAGGGTTAGACTAGATGATCTCCAGAGGTCCCATCTAATCTTTATAATTCTCTGATATGTTCTGGGAAGGAGTGAAGGTTATAGAAGCTAATGCTTGCCTGTTTTAAAGCAAGAACAGGCACTGTATGAATAGGGAAAGCTTGAATCTGGAGCTCCCAGAACCACTCCTAAACCCTCTGATATCATATCAGGCATGACTGCAGCCCCCTCTTGTTCTGTGGAAACAGATTTTCTGCAAAGCGAGAAATGCAGGACAGATTTTGGAAAAACAACAACAAAAAACATAGTGCTTGAAGGTTTTTCTGACACAGACCCTTTGTTAAAGTTCCCATTTTCAGGCTGTGTGTCTTTGAAAAGTATCCACTGGATAAAATAACAGCATTTCTTGTGATCAGGGATGCAGTTAAACAGACAATGAACAAAGAAGCTTTTCATGATTTTTACTAGCTGAATTAGGTGATACCTTCTGTGCCATCTGGCTCTGCCTGCTCCTCTCGCTGTTTCTGCTTGAACTTCAAATTCCCATAGTGCATGACAGCCCCTGTCAGCTTGTAGATGGCAGTCTTTTCATCAGCACTGAAGCCCAGGATGTCAACGGCACTCTGCCATGGAAATAGTCAAGTAAAATATGTCCTTAGTAAGCCACCCTGCAAGGCATAGAATGTAGGTATCTTTGTGCTGCATTACTCACATCTGTAGCCATAAGCTCTTCTTGGTCATCAATGCTGGGAACAGTAATCTCGCCTTGACTCACATAATGGAAATCATATGGGTTGGTGGTAATAAGGAGCATGTCTGAAAGCAGGAACAGCAAAGACACAGGCTTATGTTTTCAGAAGGGCAGAAGAGGAAACAGATGCTTGGTGATTATCTCCAAACAGATGTAATAATTCTTCCTACCTATTAGTTCTGGTTTCTTGTTGGACATGATCTGATAAAAAATGTGGTAGCTTCTCTCTGCTGGGAGCTGGAAAGTGACCCTGGACTTCTCCAGCAGATCTGACAAGGAAGGAAGAAAGAGTTAGGCACAAGACAGGACATGGATATGGGAATTTGGGAAGGAATGTGAGCAGGCCAGGAGCATCTCTTACAAGTTTCAATGTCAGCAGAAGCCAGTTTGCCTGTGGCTCCAAAGTGGATTCTGATGAATTTACCCTGTTGAGGGGAAAAAGAACATTTTCAGCCTGGATGCATTCACTGCCCCTGTATAAAACAAGGAGAATAAAGGACTGAAACACCATTTCTGTGGGGAAAGGCTGGTAGAACTGGTCCTGTTTAGTCTAGAACAGAGACATGTCAGGGGCATCATTTCAATGTCTATAAATGCCTCAAGGGAGGGTGCAAACAGGTCAGAGTCAGGCTCTTTCCAGTCTTGCCTACTGACAGGGCAAAACACACTAGGAGGAAAAAAACAAATGCACTTGGAACACAGGAGGTTCCATTTTTACTGTGCTGATGGCTGAGCACTGGCACAGACTGCACAGAGAGTCTGTGGAATTCCCTTTCTTAGAGATCTTCAAAAGCTGCCAGGACGTGCTGCAGGACAGCCTGCTCTGGGTATGCTCTCTTGAGTAGGGAGGTTGGAGCAGATCACCTCCAAACATACCTTCCCACCTCAACCACGTGATTCTGTGAAAGTTTTTGTCCTAAGCTGCAACTTACAAAGCGTGAGGAGTTGTCATTCCTCACAGTCTTGGCATTTCCAAAGGCCTCCAGCAGCGGGTTAGCGCTGATGATTTGATCCTCAAGTGTTCCCTACAGGATGATAATTGTTCATTAATATTTTTTAGTTGCAAGGGCAATTATAGATCAAGTGTTCTAACTATTTTACATAACTTACCTGCATTTTGCCGGACTGCTCCTCTTTCTTCTTCTCCCCGCTAGCTGCAATTGTTGCAAAGTACTGGATGACACGTTTCGTGTTCACAGTCTTCCCTGCACCAGATTCTCCACTGTCAAACCAGAGTAACAGAAAGCGTGAGGTCGGGCAGCGGCACGGACATAGGGCAGCCCCAAAGAGACTGAAGCAGGGAAGGTACTTACGTGATCAGAATTGACTGATTCTCGCGGTCTATGAGAGAGGCGGAAATAAAAATGCTGTTAGTGGTGGTCTTGAATAAGATAGAACTCATAGTCTGAGGTAAATACAAGCAGTATTTTTGGAGAGTATTACATACAGGCAGCTTTAGTGAGGAAAATACTTGTTGTTGACAAATGTTCGGTTTCTACACTGCTTTTTCCCCCTGAGCTATTTATTTAAAATCCTGCTTGGGGTAGTGAAACTAGATATCTCTTCTTGACCTATTTCCTTAACCAATCTAAATATGACATGAAGATTGCTGGAAGAATTTGTGTGATTTTACATTTTGGAAAGTCTGGAGAATTATGTTCCTCAGAGATGTCATTATTATTGACACTGGGATGAAATGCTCATATGAAGCAATGCCCTGCAGAATCCACAGAGATTAATTGTATATTTCTGGTTTGCTTTTCGAATGTTCTAGGAAGTACAACTGAAGACTAATACATCAGGGAGTCTTCAAATAGTGGAAGAATCTGTGATCAGTTTCTTTCAACTTCCCTTTAGCAAATATCATTATAGAAGTCTGATTAATTAGCTTCCCTCTCTATATAACAAGAGGTTATAGACAATCAAAAGAATTCTGATTGCCCCCTTACTAAACTCCTTTTTTTTCCCACTATTTTCTTTCCTTGGTAACTCTGGTTTCTAAAATTCCTTTTTTTTTTTTTTTTTTTCTTAATGGTGAATTCAAAGGGATTATTTATTTCCAAAGTTGAGAATAAAGTTCCTATATTGTTTTGGTTGTCTTTTGTTTCAGATTTTCTTCTGTTCTTTGTTTATTCCTGCCTTTGCAAATCTGTTTTTAAAGGCACTGAGTAAGACAAAGAAGCATGAAGAAAGCATATATGAAAGAAAATGCTGAATTACATGTCCTTCATGAACTTGCTTTAGTGCTAAAAAGTGAAAGTAGAAAAGAAGAAACATATAAATTATGTTCTTATTTTTCTTCAGTATTCAAGCAGTTTATTTAATAGACAACATTATTACGTTTAGTTATGTTTCAGTGTACTTATGAAACTATTGTGGATGCACGAACATCAAAGATTTTTTTTCTTCAGAAAAACTTCAGTTTCAGTGCAAGGATACTAGTCCATTCTGATCAAGAAACTTTCTTGTCTGAGAAGAAACAAATCCAACAAAGGTATTAGCCAAAAACTAATTTGAAATGAATACCTCTATTGTTTCTGGATAGTGCAACTTTGCTGAGATCCTGACTCCTATTCTTTCTCGGCAAGTTGTAAATATCAGAGTAATACCTAAAATGAGATCATTTTCTTTTTTCAATCTATGTCTTGACTGTGAAGATAAAATACCAAGGACTTAAGCTACAATATATTTCTAAGTGATAAATTTAAATCATCTGAACTCTATCAATATTTTATGTCGTGTTTCAAGCAAATTAGATCCAAGTAATGAATAGGACTTCGGTGCTCACCAATGCAGAAGTGACTGTGAAAGATACCAAGAGAGGAGGCAGCCTGGGCTGCAGTGCTCATGCCCTGGTTGAGTTTGTAATATTGAGGAACGTGGGCCTGGCAAAGAGTGGAGTCAGGATCCTAAACTTAAGGATAGCAGACTTCAGGCTTTTTAAGGAATTGTTGCATGACATTTCCTGGGAATAAGTCCTTAGAGACAAAGGAGTGGAACAAAGCTGGCTGCTCTTTAAGGATGCCTTTCAGGGAGCACAAGAGCTCTCCATTCCTCAGAATAAGAAAGCAGGATGGGGAGGCAGGGAACCAGCATGCCTGAGCAAGTATCTGGTGGTCAAACTGGGGGAAAAGAAGGGCAAATATCAACAGTGGAAGCAAGGGCGTGTCACCTGGGAAAAATACAGGGATGCTATCTGGACTTGCAGAGATGGGACCAGGAAAGCCGAGGCACAGAAGGAACTGAACTTGGCAAGGGATGTTAACAACAAGCAGGGACTCCATGTGTAGAAGAGACAGGCCAAAAAGAGCATACATCCTCTGCTAAATGAAAAAGGGTAACTGATAGCAACAGATATGGAAAAGGCTGAGGTACTCAATGACTTGTTAGCCTTAGGCTTCACTGGCAGCCAGGATTCTCACATCCCTGAAACTCACATCCCTGAACCTGAACCTGTAGGTGGGGAACTGTCCCCCACTGTAAAGACGGAGAAAGTCCAAGACCAACTCATGAGACTGAATTTAGACAAGTCCATGGGGCTGGATGACATGCAGCCCAGGGTCCTAAAAGAGCTGGCTGATGTGGATGCTGAGCTGCTCTCCATCATATTTGAAAAGTCGTGGCTGTCAGGCTAAGTTCCCAGGGACTGGAAAAAAGGAAACATCACTGCCATTTCTGAGACAAGGAGGAAGAATGACCTGAGAAACTACAGGATGGTGAGCCTCACCTCTGTGCCCAGGAACATCATGGAACATCTCTCCTCCTGGAAGATGTGTGAAGGCACAGGAGGGACGAGCAGGTGATCTGACATAACCAGCACAGCTTCACCAAGGGAAGGCCGTGCCTGACCAATCTGGTGGTATTCTATAATAGAGTGACAGCATTGGAGGATGAAGGGAAGGCAACTGATGTCATCCACCTGGTCTTCTGCAAGGCCTTAAACATGGTCCCCTATATTCTTATCTCTAAATTGGAGAGAGAGGGATTTGGAGAATGGACTATTCAGTGGATAAGGAATCAATTGGAAGGTCACAGCCAGAGGCTTGTGGTCAATGGCTATTTATGTCCAGGTGGAGGCCGATAACTGAGTGGCGTTTCCCAGGGGTCCATCTTCAGTCTGGTACACTTGAACATCATGAGTGCACTTCAAGATGTGAACCTTCAGGAATTTTGTTGATGACACTAAGTGGAGTGATTGATTCAGCAGAAGGAAGTGATGCCATCTAGAGGACCTTGATAAACTCTAAAGCTGGGCCCTTGTGAAATTAATGAGGTTCAACAAAGCAAAGTGCAAGGTTCTGCACACGGGTATACAAACTGGGAGAACAATTCCATGGAAGTAGCCTTCCTGAGAAGGACTTAGGGATCTGGTTGATGAAAAACTTAACATGAGCCAGAAGTGTGCATCTGCAGACTGGAAGGCCAATGATATCCTGGGTGCCATCAGAAGAGAGGCAGCCAACAGGGTGAGGGAGGGAACTCTATTTGACCCCCTCTATCCTGCCCTAGTGAGGACGCATCTGAAGTACTGTGTCTAAGTCTGGGGCCCCCAACACAGGAAAGACACAGAGCTTTCAGAGAGGGTCCAAAGGAGGGCCACGATGATCCAAGGGCTGAAGCACCTCTCCTATGAAGGCAGGCTGAAGGAAATGGGCTTGTTCAGTCTGGAAAAGAGAATGCTACACAGAGACCTCATTGCAGCATCCCAATATTTCAAGGGAGTTTAGAAACATGAGGGAAATCAACTTTTTACACAGGTAGGTAGTGACAGGATGAATAGAAATGCTTTTAAAATAAAGGAAGGAAGATTTAGATTAGATGTCCAGAAGTTTCTTACTGAGAGAGTGGTGAGGTGCTGGAACACATAGCCCAGATAGGCTGTGGATGCCTCATCCCTCAAGATGTTCAAGGCCAGGTTGGATGGGGCCCTCGGCAATATGATCTAGCACATGATCTAGTGTCTGGCAACACTGCCTGTGACAGGGGGATTGGAATTTGATGATCCTTGAGGTCTATTCCAACCCACGCCATTCTATGATTCAATTATTTGTTTCATTTGACCCAAAATGTCTTATTAATTACTGTTACTGTAACTTTTTTCAGTGCCCGTTTTTGCATGCTATTAATAAGACTTCTATAAGTAGTTATGACAGAACTGTGTTTCATGCACAATAGTAGCAAATATTAAAATAACAGTTCATTAAAAGTTCATGCTGAGGTTTACATCTCTATGCAGACTGATTTTTTTTCTTCTTTTAAAGCGAATATTAACTTTCTATAAAGACAATGCAATTTACTCACCAGTCAGCATGAACTGATAGGCGTTGTCAGAGATGGAGAAGATGTGTGGAGGGGCCTCCTGGCGCTTTTTGCCTCGGTAGGCCAACACCACCTCCGGGTTGTACACCGGCAGCCACTTGTAGGGGTTGACAGTGACACAGAAGAGGCCCGAGTAGGTCTGTGAGGAAGGGACACGGCACGTTGGCTTCCACTCAGCCTGGCACAGCAGTCCTCCCCAGCTACGCTACCCGAGGAAGAGAGCTGCTGGTACTTACGTAGATCATCCAGGCTGCATAACGCTCTTTGAGGTTGTACAGCACAGCGGGTTCATGGAGGTGGGTCATCATGGCCATGTCCTCAATTTTATCGTACTTGGGAGGGTTCATGGAGAAGACCTGATCTTCCTTCACGGTCAGAGTCTAACAGAGGAAAACAGTTTTGTTAATGTCAGCTAACAGTTGACAGTAGTTATTACTTTCAGCTCTTAACCCTTGTTTTTTTCTCACCTCTCCACCTTCAGTCTTGACAGTGACCTTCCCGGATTCTTTGCTTTGGATTGTCCCTTTCACAAAGGATTCTTTGGGATGCACCACAAAGACAGATGTCTTGGCATCAAAAGGCTTGTTCTGGGCCTCGATTCTTTCCTTCTCTGACTTTCGGAGATAAGGAGCAGCCTCTCCAAAGGCGGCCATCTCAGCATCTGGAGCAGCCATGGCTGCGCTTACACAGGAAGCACAGTCAGAAGAGTGCTATGTTGGAAATAAAATATGCCGAGTCAGTGAGTATTCTGTTCTGTGAAAGAGAGAAAATCTACAGTATACAAGCATATAAAATCTAAAATATACAAGTAGGTATAAACAACTCAGAAGTTTTATTTCAGCCTACCTGTCTTGGTTGGAAATACCTGTATTCTTTACTGAAATTAAGATCAATTCCTAATACATCTGGCTATTAAAGGAAGAATTTTTTTGGGAGTGGTGCAGTATTGCAATACAATCTTTCAGTATTGTATTATCTTGATAGATTATAATGAATTCTGATGATGCCATTGCAGAGACTTCAGATGAAATAAGTCTATGATGTTGGCTAAAACACTATCTGGAAGTCTCTGAGAGATTTTCTTGTCTAACAGAATGTACTTGCTACGGAAAATTCACCTTGCACTTTTACATACATTAATATCATGATTGTTTACTCTGCTTTCTCAAAAACCTAAGCTGCAGCATTGTTCCTTTAAAAGTTGATACATTTTGTCATCAATTCTGATGGCATAAGCTGGAAGTCAGTCACTGCTGTTTGTAAATATTGCAACTCATTTTATCTGTTGCACGGATAAAATATATCCAGAGTTAATGTATGAGTGGATAGCATTACAAAAAAAACAAAAAACAAAAAACAAAAAACAAAAACAAAACAAAAAAAAAGAAAAAGAAAAAAAAAGAAAAAAGAAAAGACTTCAAACCTATACTGGTAATAGATACGGTTCCTCATAGAAGTAGATATCCAAGGCTTGTAGGAAGTAAAATGGAATAAAAGATTTTGCTCAGAAATTCACAGGAGCCATGTGCTTACCTTGAAACTTTCTGTCAAGACTGGGCACAGCACTCCATAGAGACTTTTATAGAGTCTGGTATGCAGATGCTTTGGATGTTTCCCTTTCCTTCAGTCAAAATATATTTTGGCAAACTTTCTTTGGCAAAACTGTCTGGCAAACATAACTAATGGCATAATTTTCATTTGATTTCACAAGACATATTTAGAAATGTTTTATACCTTACCACTCCTGTAGATACATTTACTATAAATAGTCTGACAGGGCTGTTAATAAGGGAATCTTGATGAGACAAAGCACTTAAAGAACTTGGATGTAGAATTTATAGGTTGTTTCACCATTCTGGTAACAGCTTGGTCTTCGAGTGAGGTCAGATTGTTTGACATTTCTGTACTGAAATTATATTAATAGTAAAAGGGAATAATGCAAAATATCTTTCATATAGTCCTGTGAATTTCAGGAATATCTTTAAAGTATGAGAAAAGACAATTTTATGAAAGAAAAATTATGAATGTTCCTTATTAATTCACTTTATTTTATATGGAAAATAAGAAAAACAAACACACATCTTGAGCCAGGACATTGACTATAACAGTGCTAGAAGAAGGAAATCAATGATACAGCATATCAGAATAAGAATTCAATTTGGGGCATGTCATCTGTACTTTGAGTGTGAAAACTGACTCCTCAGTAAAATAATAAAAAAATGCACGCTAGGGAAATCTTTGCTGTTTTTCATAGACAGACATAACTGATACTAAAGGAAGGGCTCATTTAGCCTAAAACAAAAAATTACTTGCAATACCTCATACTCAAAGGAAAGAAATGATAGAGTGTTTTTCAAAACAGTTCTAGTTTTAAAATATTTAGTGATTTTTTAAAAGCTGATTTGGAAGAAATGCATAACATTTCATGACTAGCACTTGTACTCCCTCACAGAGAAGTCATTAACAGTCTGTGTTAATGACACATAAGAAACAGTTTATGTTTCTTCACTTTTACTGAAAATACTCCAAGACGTCTTAGAGGCAAAAGTAACCTAGACCAATAAAAACCTTCAACAACAAATATGTGTATAAATCATAAATACATAGTGATACTTTCCATTTCCCCTCACTAGAACAAGCCCTGTTACCCCAGCTTAAACAAATTAAGTGTATCTCATGATAGTTTGTACAAGCGATAACGTCAACAATGTCAGAAAGCAAGGTAGGTCCTTGTAGACCTTCACTCCCTACAACTTCAAAAACAGGAGCCACTCCACACAACCACAACTGTACACACAATCATTCACATACAATTCACAGCCCACTGCACTCTGACACATTCCTAGTCCAGCATTCCCATACCATCCCAAATATCTTGCACACTTACATATTCGTACACTTTCAGCAAAACAAAAGCTATCAACACGTTATATCAGAGTGTGAGAGGTGATTGGAAGTCCTGTACAATGCTAATGCTCTGAGAAAGAAGGAATTTGCCGGTAGTCCTGGAGAGTTAGTTAGTCACTTAGGTATAGGAAAAGGGCACTGTCACTTGATCTAAACATGATCTTCCACTTGTAGTTCACATATTGGTTATTAAAAGCTCCAAGAAAAGATTAATTTGATCAAATATCCGGGTATAGACCTGTGCATGAAGAGGACTCTGGCACTATGGCACCCATGTTTTGGGTTTCTGGGGCCCAAGACAGGAGACCAAACCCAGAGCTCCATCCTGGGCTCCCTGCAGAGGGAGTGAGGAGGATGATGGAAACCCACTGCATCTTGCCAGGAAAAGCCTAGAGGCAGTCAGTGCCACATGGGTATGTATTAAGCCCATCATCTCTGGGCAATCTCTGACCACTACTCACATTCAGAAGTTACAACATGAGAATAGTTCAAGGACAATTCTTGTATAAATAATATGAGCCCAAATGAATACAGAGGTGAGGAGAAAGGTAAGGAGACAACTCCCATTTAGATTTAGAAAGAAAAATATTCCGAGAAAAATTCTCAGTGCTCTGCAAATGGTGGCTCAGTCTTCACACTGAAAATACTTCTGCTTAGTCATCTCAGCTAAATACCACAAAGACTCTCCATCAAATGGTGCTACCCCCAGCACTGAATGACTTCTGCAAGTGTCACCAGGTGTGTCTCCATATCTCTCTGTCAGTTGACTTGTCGTGCAGATATAGTAGCTAGGTAGTTCAGACCTAGTGTGAAGACAGTCTGAAAGTGTTAAGTATTACAGAATTCAAGGCTCGGGTTTAGAAATTTCACTGTAATACAAAGTATGCAAAAACAGAAATGAACTCCAGAGAAGCCCTGATACCAGTCATGTTACCTATTCATCAAGATGAGTATTCATAACTCCTCCTTTGGGAACTAAATACCAACAAAAGCTTTGTGGCAGCATATCCTTGAACTGCCCTCTTCCATGGGGCAGAAGGTTCCTGAAGGGAAAGTGAAAGGACTCACAGGGGCAATCCCAGACGGCTACAGGGAAGCATAACATTGGTTTGAGTCTGTTTCCTTTTTCCTTCAAGGAGTGGTTAAATTTTACAAGCATGCACCTAAAGGCTTCCCAGACACTGGGAGTCTGTCAAGGGAGGTTGTTGGTCCAGAATCCACACAGATTGAGGTTCACAGTTCTCAGTGAGTTAGGGCCCAGAAAACTCTGACCCACTTCCTCTGTCCAAGCATGGGGCAGCCAAGTCAGCACCTGTCCTTGACAAGGGAGGGGTCTGCAGAAGGAGGCAGCCGTGTCCTGATGGGAGGAGGGAAGAAGGATCCTGACAACCACAGATGTTCTGCCATCCCTGTTTTCATTGCTGTAGAGCCTGGAGTCCAGTGGTACTAGAAAGAAACCACAGCACAGCTGGAGGAGGCAGAATGTGAGAAATCCATGGATATGGGCACTGACATTCCCCCCTAGCTGGCTGCTCCAGCTGATGACTGAGTGACTTCCTCAAGGTCTCCTGGTTATAGCAGGACCCATGGAGCAACCAAAGAGCAAGAAGTCTGTGCAGCTGAATGGGTGTAGTTGGAAGAAATCAATTACCTGCATGCAACATTAATGTTTCCTTCCCACTCTTGCATGATTGCCTTTGGTGGAGGTGCCCCCAAGAACAACCAACTGCAGAGCACAAGTCAAACATATTTCAGGCCTGCCCACCAGCTCCTCATGCAGCATGGTTCTTTCTCTTGGCAGTGAGGCCTGTGACTGCCAGTAAGCATGAAGGTATACCTCCTGGTCCTGCACACAGCAGGAGGGATTCCAATTCATACCGGCCAGCGGCCTCAACCCTGGTTTGTATGAGGTCTCAGCTTGGCCTTTGGAGTCTTCGCAGAAGCACCTACATTCCCTGAGCCCCAGAGTGCCTGTTCCCTGGGGGAGAGTGCACTTCTCCCCCAGTTCCTGTAGGAGCCATTATTTCACTCAAATGTTATGCAGACAGTTCAGTCCTGAACAGATTCCTAAATAAAGGAATCAGCCACCCCTAGAAAGAGCTAGAGGATGGAATGGAGTCAGACACTTTCTCAGTGTTTTTTTAAGTGCTTGTATGGAACAGAGTTGGACCTATTCCTCTTCTGCTAAGTCTAGAAAAGTGGAATAGAATTTGTGATTCTGATAGACTAAGAAGAGCATTCCCTGAGGGATTTGCAGGATGCCAGTGTTATTATCAGCCATGCTGCCAGGCTTAGCAGAATATGTTTGTAGAGATCATTGTGTCCTGTGAGTGACCAGTGGATAGTGTGACATGGAAAATATGGCCTCAAGCTGGTGTTTACCAAAGCAGACTTGACAGAGAATGCTGGTTTCTGAAGTGGCAGCTACAGCAGAGATGAGATGTTAGCTTGTCATTAAAACATCCATATCCTTCCAGAGTCTGTGGTTTGTTTCACACAGTGGATTTCTTGTCACGGCATTAACGGGTGTTGTCACCCATGGGTTGGGATTCATGGCTCTTCATAGGTGAGAAAATAAAATCCTTGTAAACTTCCATTCAAGTAACAAGTTGGGTTGCATTTGCTCAGCACTAAACCAAGGAAGGAGCTTAGAGATAAAGCAAAAGAATTTTCAGTATGAGCAGAGGCAAGAAATATTTGAAAACACCTATGACAAGAAGTCCAGCTTCCAAATGGTGCTGTCAGTTATGCTACAGTTATTTGTTATGCGTGCTGAGAGAGATGTCATCATATCTGATGGGCAGTGTGACAGAGAATGCCTACAAGTTCAGCAGTGTTTCTGCTGCCCTCTGTGTAAAAAGAGACCTCCTAGGAATGCTGGCCCCAGCCAAACAGAAGTGCTGGCACTCTAATCCTTTGGAGAACAACTGCTCTTCCTTGCCTTTGTGCTGAACCACAGCTGAATGCTTGCTAGAACCTGGGTATGGTACAGGCACATGACCCTCATTAAGAATCTGTCTGCTCTGATATGGGCATTGAGTCATGTGGAATTAAAAAGGAGTGCTTTCTCTACTCCTAGCAAAATATACCTATTCCATGTAGGAGTCTGAGGTTTATTTGATTAAGACATACCCTATGTCAGGATAGCCATGGAGAGATTGAGATGCCATCTCTTAACCTTGCTTCTCCACTCAGAGAACAATTTCAGGTCTTCCCTGCAGGAAGGGAAAAGGGAAGTGAATGCAAATTTTATGGGGAGTTTGAATCACCGCTTTTTGCATTGTTTGTATCCTCTCTTTCCAGTGACTGACCTTCTTACATGGCTTCCTGCAGCCCAAGCTCCACTGAGCATTTCACTGAAGAAGAACCAGATCAGCTAACCAGACAGGTAAGCAGAGAGACTGGTAGGACAGACCTGTCATTTGAATAAAGGCTTCAGATGAACAACTGTCCAATCTGCACACCTCTCATATTCTCAGTTAACCAGTCATTGAATCATAGAATCACAGAATCACAGAATCATAGAACCATTCCTGGGCAGTGGCTGAGAAGGTGACCTTGTGAATATCCTTTCCCCCCATCAGCCATGAAAGTAAGTGGATGACTACTGATACAGAGAAGGTGAGGAGAGGAGCAGGTCTCTTGGGTAAGAGCAGGATAGGGTAGGTTAGAAATTAATTAATAGGCAATAAAAACAGAGGTAATTTATTCCTGAAAGAAGGAAGACGTCCCTTTGTTCCTTTGCTGGTCAGAAATGTCCCACTGTGGCTGTATACAAGCTTGGCTTATTTGTCTGACTCTTGGATAGCTAAGGAAGGATATAATATTGACACTTTTAACTTTAATGCTTAAGGCATCTGTGGGATTCTAGAGAGCAACTGATAAATGCCAGAAAGGGCTGCAGTACACCTACTCTTACTTATGTGGGGGCTGGATATTTCACACTGATGTTTTACACAGTTCTTTTTAGAACTGGAAGCCAGAGAGCTCACCTCAGCTTTTGTCACTGGAAAGGCTCATCTGCATGCTTAGAATTGACTAGGGCAGTCAGATTGTCTCTTTTAGCTCATTGCATGGCAACAACCTGAGATCAATGGGGAAAGGTGCAAGGTCCTGCTCGCTTGAAGAGCAAGTCAGCTGTGTAAAGCAGTCCAGTGCCAGCAGGAAAAATGACGGTGACTCCAGGTAGCCAGCCACAAGGGTCATAGGATGCTGGTGCCCACTGTGGGAGGCTAGTAGTCTGAATGCTAGTAGTTCGGGGATCTAACAGTGCTTGCATCCCCTATCCTATTGAGATTTCCAGCTCACTCTAATAATGTCTACTAGGGACAGATCCTTACCTCCATGAGGGCATGTCTACTGCAAGAGAGGCCAGGCAACCCAGGAGAACTATGGAGTTGCTGATTGCCACTCTAAGGCAAGTCTGAATAGGACTCTAAGTGGGGAAGAAAACACTTTCCATCAGTTAGAAAATAGTTTTCTGTGCCAGTGATGAAATCCCATAGTTTTTACTTTTCTGGTATTTAAAGTAGTATTAGATTTTCAGTAACAGTTTTTACAAGATAGTTTTGTTATGAATACTTAAGTACGAACACCCTATTTGAGAATGAGACAGTATTCTAAATCTCTTGAGTCTTCTACTCATGAACAAAATTTTTAATATTTGCAATTTTGCCATTAATCCAGATGTGTTTTTTCCATTTTACAGTATGTGAAAAACTTATTCTAAACTAAATTTGTCTCTTTTCTTGCTCATGATTATCATCAGTGAATTTCTAATTGGTCCTTTTGATTCCCATGATCTGTGGAAAATGAATTTACTTACTTTCATATTAAATGCATGTTATCAGGCTCAGTCTTATCTTTGTGCAATGGGTATGAAAACAAAAAAAGGGGAGAGCATATAATAAAATTATCTGCAGTTAACTTGCCTAACACTTAGGTACTATTAGGGTGTTGCTTTTTATGACATCACACACTCTTACTTACTAGTCTATTATCAAGTTGTTGACTTCCCTCTGATGTTCCACAGCACTCCAGACTGAAATTTTAAGTTTGAAATGTACTGTGAAAAAATGGATTGAAAATTCCAGCTTACAGAAGCAACCCCTTCTAGATAAACAGATTTTGTTTAGTTTACGCAGTCCTACAGAACCAATACACTTACCTTGAGACTTTCAGTGAGGACAGGACAGGGGATTTCCTGGGAGATTTTATAGTATCTAGTATGTTGATGCTTTGGATTCTTCTTTCTTTGGTCAAAGCATTTTTGGACAACATTCTTTGGCAAAGCACTGTATAGCAAACTTACCTAAAGACATATTTTACCTAAAGACAGCAATTGTAAATGGATTTGACTAGATATAGTATATACTATAGATAGATAGATAGATAGATAGATAGATAGATAGATAGATGAATAGATAGATAGACTATATATATACATATATATATATTTAGTATCTTACAAATTCTGTGGCTGTTTTATGGTTTAGAGTGGAATATGGTCAGTAGGTAGACAGTTGAACTGCATGATTTTGGATGTCTTTTCCAATCTTGATGATGCTTCTACGATTCCATGATTTTCTCATCCATCCAATACAGATTATTTTGTACACAACGCTGCAAAAATTCTAAGTCTGCAATGCAGGTAAATCAATGTGTTGAACCACGATGATGCTGTGAGGTTTGTAAAGAAGTATTTGAAAAAAAACAAATACCAGTGCCAAAAACTAAAACTCATAAAATCCATTGCTTTTTAAATCAGGAAATTTTTCTTGAGTAGCAGAAACAAAAAACTTACTGTAGTTCAGGTATAGGCATTCCATCAGCCTTTGTAATGTAGCTTTTTATAGAGCTTTTGAGGTGATTTCCAGGCTAGAAGATAAATACAAATGCAGATGGATATATAAATATACTGTATTTCTTAAAAATGGTGAGATATCTAAAGACATTGTGTATGCCACTAATAATGAACAAGGAATTGCTAATCTTAACATTTGTTATGCAATGTCTGAATAGAAGTTCAAAAAGTGTCTTCTAATTTTAACAGCAAAAAACACAGTATGCTTGTGTATGTAAAAAAATGAAATGTAATATTGAGCAAAGACAAAATTCCTTATTTACAGGGTTCAGCTACAGTAAATATGTAACAGCTATTATTGAGCAAATGTGAACTGTCTCAGAATTAAACAAGTTCGTCTCTTGTTCACTGGCATTTTGATCATCAATAGAGTTCAGCGAAGAAGAAGAAGTTCACAGGGACAAGGTTAGAAAAACAATGCATGGAATGTGATGCAAAATCCAGCATCAGGCACTGCCACGTGCATGAAAACTTGTTCCAAAGGTGACTCTTGCACTTCCATGCCTATTTTTCTGATGTCCAGGTTCCTTCTTGGAGCCCAAACCTAGAACTCACCCCTAGATGGGTACACTGATGGAAATGTCCTGTCCAGCATGAGCTCAGAGCAAACCAATGTGAAATGGTGTCCACAGGGTACATATAAAGTCTTGCCTATCTGGGAATGGACACTGAGGGGCACAGATGTGGGCACCTGCCTCTGGCAAGACAGAGTACAAATGGGCTCCCAGGCTGAGACCTGTAACCATTGCTCTGACAGACATCTTCACCACTCTGGTGCCCTGAGGTGCCACGTGGAGCCCTGCATCCCAGTGGTTATAGGTCTGGCCAAGGAGGGGACAAGAGGGCCTTGGCAGTTCAGAGCACAGGCTTCAGAAGACCATGAACAAAGAGAAAGGCCTGGGGGAAGCAGAGACAGATGAGGCTTCTCCCAGTATGAGAGAACTGGGGGTTTCCTCCTTTCAGGCTCAGGAGGGAGCTTCAATCTCCCACTTCTGGCAAGCTATAGCACAGGCATGTCCAACACACAGCAGCACATGCGCAGCCCTGTGATTTCAAGGCAGTGGCTCTTCCTCACAGAGCCACCCTGGGCTGTGCCCATACTCAGCAACTGCCAGACCGCCAATGTACTATCAGTGCTGTGTCAACGGGGGGGGGGGGGGAGCAGTGCTGTGCAGTGCTAACTCAAGTGATGGCAAACAACTGTATGCATTTTCAATAGGTCTTTGAAGTATAAAAGACACTGTAACTAACAGTCAGATCTTCTGAAGTGCTAAAAAGAACTGTGCAAGTAACATGGTCTGCTTGGATAAGCAAGGTAGCCAAAGTAGAGAATGTACAGATGTTTCAAAATCCATGTTTTCAGACTGGGAGTACTGAGCATGGGCAGTGTGCTGTTCTGGAGCTCTGCACAAGCAAATCCAAAACCTTCAGTATGTTCACAGAATCACACAGAATCACCGAATGGCCAGGGTTGGAAGGGATGAATGTTGTTTTGATGTAGTCTGTTCCTGAAACCTATACCTTTTGATGTCAGTACGTTCACATCCTGCTTCAGTTCACTGAAGACTTTCAGAAAGGCTAGTCTTAAATTAAGGTAGTATATCAGAGTTCCCAAACAAATAGTAAGGAATCTGCAGACACACAGTTTGGTTAATTCTTCTTCGGAGAGCTTTATCTTTCTCTGTGTGAAATATGGTTATGAGGATTTCACTAAGCATTTCTGACAAAAATGGAATGAAGAGATCGAGACTGCCTAGGTTGTATCTAAATGTGAGACAGCAGCAAAAGAAGTATTTGCTAGAGGAAGAAATCTCAAGTGAAATGTTTTCCTTAAGATGTATGAAGTTTTGCTCTAAGTTATCTAGGAAGTATTACTGGGGAAGAAAGGAGGCAGGTAGAAGGACCCCTCTCAGATCCTCTACTAGCAAGAAAGTTGTCTCAACCCCTGCAGGAAGGTCCTGAGCAGTGCTGGAACGACCAGTGTGTAAATGTGAATTTCAGAGGATAGTAGTAGTTTGTGAGCAGAGATCTCATAGACCACAGTTGCTAGGAACTTCATATTGTGTGTATCTGAATTGGCAACTGGAGGTTGCAAAGACCAAATCCATTTAATTTGTGGTTTAAGCTTACAGTGACCTCCAGAAGCTGTACATACATTAAGCTAAACAACTACAACTTCAGCACTAATCTAAGGAAGCTATGGGGTGGTATAAGAGCATTTGACAGCTGCTGGAATTATTTGAAATAAAGGCACATTAGCAAATTGTTCAGACCTTTCATCCATGTTTTAACACAAATTTTCATGGAAATACTGTTTTCCTGATCCCTCCTTCCCTCTTCCTCCCTTCCCCTGGAAAGAAAAAAAAAACAAAAAAAAAAAACAGAAAAGAAAAGAAAAAAAGTAGCTATTTCATTTTCATTCTTCTCGTTCTGAGGTTACATGTTGTAATGTAAACTCCACCTTCACAAGTAGGCAAGTGGAGTATATAATCATCTCATTAAAAGATGACAGAAACTTGCTTACATGAGAGCACTGGGAGATTTGCACAAGAGCAGGCCTGGTTTAGAAATGTCCTTCCAGTTAAAGGACTTAGACTCATCAACGGATCTGTAAAACTATTAAAACAAAGTATTTATGATCCTTCATAGGCTTTACATAAGGAAAATTCTCTGGAACCAATTGTTGGTTCCAAATTGGAACAATTGTGCAGAATGCATAAAAGTGTAGAATACTGTTTAGCAAGGATTAAGGTGTTGTTAAGTGAGAGCTCTAGTATCAAATGGGCTTTTGTTACTGTTTTTTAGTACTACTGGAAAGTCCAAAGTAAGCTGATTAAGACAGTGCAGCTACAGTAATATAGTGAAATGGAGCTTTGTTTTATAATTGAGTATTTAAAATATCATGACAAAAATATATATATTAAATCACATTTAGAGAGATTTCAGAAAGTTAGCAAAAATTACTCATATGCTTGTATATTTAAGGGTTTTGCTTTTTCTTAAAAGTTCTAATAACACAAATTTTTCAAAAACATACCATCCTTTAAGTTATCCATATGGCCTACTCTTAGTATACTTGTCAATTTTTCAGTTTGTTGGGTTGCACTATTAAGGAGACAGTTAATTTATTGGGCCTGTAAGGAATATAGGTGTTCAGTTGGCTTAAACAACAAACTTTTCAATGCATGGCATTAATCCACTTACTGCAAACGAAATACATGCCAGTGTAAATTAAGTAAGCTTTGCTGTTGCAAATGGTAATTAAAAACTTGCTGTGTGGAAAAAAATAAGATACAAAACATCTAACATTTCTTTCAAAATCTGTAGTAACATTCAATTTTCTTTTTCAAGTTCTCATCATAAACAAGAAATTCCATGCTTTTCTATGAATTATAATAAAATGCATATATTTTAAGCAAGGAAAAATAATTGATAGCAACAGCAGCTGACAGAGCATGTGACATTGATCACAAGACTGACAGGAATTCCCAGTGCAGGTTTAGAATGGAAAGATGGATTAGATTTGAAGATGTTGGAAAAGGAAAAATGAACTATATCCTATCAGCCGCTAATTTTATCCTATCAGCCACTAATTTTCTCCCAATTCTGTTCCTGTCTCTGCAGGGATGAACTCTACTGCAGCTAGGTATAAAGCACAGCACAGTTAAAAAGAGAAGAGACAGATGAGAGTAGTCCCTGGATACAGAATGTTCTGCAAAGTAATGTGTGGGCAAGGTACTGCAGTGCTGACATTTCCCATGGAGGAGAAGAGTTTCAGGCATGCTGAGAATAGAACCATCTTGAGAAATGGATCGTGCAGCTGCCTTGTTCTCTGCCAACCCTTAAGATGTGACTTCTCCACAATCGGACAGTAAGGTTAGTAGACACAGAGTGAGAGAATACTTAGCAACAGATCACAACTAAAGTGAAAATACACATGTAGACACAGATTTCCCTCGAGAGCCTACATACAGAAACAATGAATTTTGTTTTTAGATTTTCATTGTGAACTGAGATACTGACCTTGCTATCTTCCAGTGGAAAGAAATTTCATAATGTAGTAGTGTGATGCTTTCTTTCATTTCTGTTATTCACTAGTTTCAATGCTATCATCATTTGAAGTAGTATCATTCCTTGAATTAAAAAGCTGTGATTCTTGTTTTCTTTCATGCAACTTTTCCTGAAAACTGGATGCTATAGCTTTTATGTTTAATGACTGCACTTCTGACAGGAATTTATTCAATTCAATAAGGTTTAGAATACTCCAGTGTAAAATAGTTGCCTTTTTTTTTGTTTATGCATCAGCATGGCATTGGAAAGATGCAGATGAAAAGTGATTCAGGGTGGATAACAAGATGCATTGCCAGCAGATGAAGATTAAAAGCGTGTTCACTTTCATGACTCCAAGTGAACTACTGATGCCCCTCTCAGCATGAAGCCTATAAAACTCACAGGATACAGCTAACAGACCCTTCTGCTGAGCCCTGAGATGCTGGAGAATGCTCAGAGCTACTCAGCTTCTGCTAGATAGGAAACCTTCTCTTGTAGGTCAAAAGTCCCGTGCCTGAAAAAAGGCTCAGGAGCTTATTCAGAAGATAGTGTCTCTTGTGCCTGGGGACAGCTCACTTCAGTTACTCCTGCCCCAGTAATCAGGGGCCCTGATGCCCTAACAGTGAATTGAGGGAGGCTTAAAGCCACAGGAAGAACCTAGAATATCTGTGTGGATGTGCTGCTCCTCTGATAGACTGTGTCCCTGCACAAACTGATTGTGAATACAGATGGGAGAGACATGAGCCCTGAGCACGGACAGGGGAAGGGCTGGCATACAGCTCTGGGACAGACTGCAATCAGGGAAGTGAGTGGGAGAGGAATAAAAAAGATTAATCAGTGAGAAAGATGAGATGGGAGAATGCAGGATAGTGAATGTGGTGAAAGGAAGAAGGATTGAGTGAAGAGCCTAAAGGAAAGGATAGGAATTGGATGCAATAATGTGTGTTGTGTACTAGAAGGTGATGTAGCAAAATTTTTGGGAACTGAAAGGGCTTGAGCTAATCTCAGATATGGCACCTGTGGAAATCCAAGAGGGAAACTTGTTAAAGTTCTGATAATTTCAGAATGAAGTGTTCTTTGATTGCTCGTTGATTGTTTTCTCTTTAATATTTCTATTTCAGAAAAACAAACAAAAGTGCCAAGAGGAGCTGAGTCCTCTGGAGATTTAAGTTTACATTTGTGATGAAATTCCATACCCTTTCATGCCAATTAGCAAGTCTGCCACGATCTCACTTTTTGCACATGCAGCATGTCAAAGTGCAGTGCATTCTGTAAGAGCAACACGAGGATGCAGTGCAGTCTGTGCAGCTGCAGATGTCTTGGTGCCTAATTTGATTACATTGAAGTTGAAAAGCAGATGAGAGATTTGAGAAATCTTTCCCTCAAAATTTAGGCTGTCTCTTCGTGAAATATCATTTCCAACTGGCTTTCTGCATAACATTTTCTTATTTGAACGTTCTTCAATGACTCACAGAGAATCATAGAATCATAGAATTACTCAGGTTGAAAGAGACCTCAAGGATCATCAAGTCCAACCACAGTGTAACCATAGTACCCTAACTCTAACAACCCTCTGCTAAATCATATCTCTGAGCACCACATGCAAACCACTCTTAAACACATCCAGGGACGGTGACTCAACCACCTCCCTGGGGAGCCTATTCCAGTGTTTAACCACCCTTTCTGTAAATAAGTGTTTCCTAATGTCCAACCTAAACTTGCCTTGGTGCAACTTGAGGCCATTTCCCCTCGTCTTGTCACCTGTCACCACTGAGAAGAGACCTACCCTGCTCTCAGTGTAAGCACCTTTCAGGTACTGGAAGAGAGTAATAAGGTCTCCCCTCAGCTGCCTGTTCCCCAGACTAAAGCCCCAGCTCCTCTCTTCATAGGGCTGATTTTCCAAGCCCTTCACTGGCCTCACTGCCCTTCTCTGGACCTGCTCCAGTACCTCCATGTCCTTTTTGTACTTAGTGCTCCAAATTGAACACAGCACTCGAGGTGAGGCCTCACCAATGCCGAGTACAGGGGCAGGATGACTTCCCTAGTCCTGCTCACCACACCATTGCTGATACAAGCCAGGATGACATTGGCCTTCTGCCCTCAGGAAGATCAACACTCCCTCCCAGCTTGGTGTCATCTGCAAACTTACTGAGGTGCACTCAATCCCCTCATCAAGATCATCAGTGAAGACGTTAAACAGAAGTGGCCCCAGTACTGAGCCTTGGGGCACACTGCTCATGACTGGACACCAACTAGATTCAATTCCATTGACCACAACTCTTTGGGCCTGGCCATCCAGTCCAGAGGATGGACCCCAAAATCATTTGGTGGAGTGCACACAACCTGCAGTGCTTTCCTACAGGGCTGTAGCTATCTTCACTGTCCTGTATTTAAACCAGCTACATTATAACTGTACAGGACATGTATGGTACTCAGTCATCCATCCTGCATAGCTGGAAATGTCAAATTCAAGTTCATAAGAAACCACCTCTTTTTCATCTCATGAGTTTCAAAATAAGGAGCTCTCATGTCAGAAAAATATAACTTCTAGAAATTCCTGCTGAAAGTGTACGTGGCTGCCTTCTGCACCAGGGTACTCAAGCACAACTTTCAAGCTCCATGTTGGCTACAAATGTAGTGTTGGAGCATCTATACCAAAGAACATCTCCACTGCTCATTGCAAATGACAGCTATCTGTCTGGGTACCTGCTTGCCTGTTTGCTCCTAAGGACCATTTTCTCTCCCCTTACTGCATACAATTTGATTTAGGCCTGATTCTTGCTGAAACATGATGGAAGTCCAGAATCCTTTCAGCTCCCCACAGCAAACTTGAGTGGCACACCACAGGGAACCAACACCAGAAGAGCACTGAATTGAGAACAGCAAAGAGCATAGTCAGTTGCTCACAGGTGGAACAAACTAATCCCTCTCTCTCTGGAGAATCATAGAATCACAGAATATCCTGAGTTGAAAGGGACCCACAAGAATCATCAAGTCCAACTCCTAGCTCTACACAGAACCACCCAAAATCAAACCTGACATCTGAGAGAGTTGTCCAAATGCTTCTTAACTGCAGCCAGCTTGGTGCCATGACCACTGCCCTGAGGAGCCATGCACAACCACCTTCTCAGTGAGGAACCTTTTCCTAATATCCAAATTAAACCTCCCTGCTCCCTTGGGGTTCCACAAAGAGAAGACAATACCAAGTGCAATTACAAAGCTCTTGTAATAAAATTCAGTCAATGCAGCTTGACTTTTGCATTTTTTAAGCTCATTCAACATTAACTAGTAGAAAGTGAGGTAATGGACATTGGGAGTGAGATGTGTACATCTCACATGTAGAAATGTACAGGGAAACTTGGACTTCATTGTATAGGTGTTGGAGAAAGATGGGTACATTTATGCTGCTTTTCATAGAAACATAGAATATCCTGTGTTGGAAGGGACCCATAAGGATCACTGAGTTCAACTTATGGCTCCATGCAGGACTACCCAACAATCAGACCTTATATCTGAGATCTTTGTCCTGAGGTTTCTTGAACTCCAGTGAACCTCGTGCCAGCACCACTTCCCTGGGTGTTGTGGTTTAACTTGGCAGGTGGCTAAGCACCACACAGTCATTTGCTTATTCTCTGCTCTTCCCAGTGGAGTAGGAGAGTGAGTCAGGAAAAAAAAATAAATAAATAGAAGGAAAAAAAAAAAAGGAAAAAAAAGAACTTGTGGGTTGACATAAAACTATTTACTAAGATAGAAAACAGGAAAATTATAATAATAATGACATATATATACGTGTGTGTGTGTATGTGACAAGTGATGTACAAACAATTGCTCAACACCCCCCAACCGTTGCTGAGTTAACCCTCTGAGCAACGGAAAAGCAGAGATGAACTCCCCTTCAAAACTCTTTCTGCATAATGTCATATGGAATGGAATATCCCTGTGGGCAGTGTAAGTCACCTGTCCTAATTCTGTTCCCTCCCAGCTCCTTGGGCCCTTCACTGAGAATGGCAGTGGCTCTGCATTGCTGCTCTTAGCAGCAATCATAAACATTGGTGAGTTACTAACATCGTTTTTCTCTTAGAACCAAAATACAGCATCACTCCAGACACTCTGAAGAAAACTCCATCTCAGTTGAAACCTGAGGAAACCATTTAGGAGGTTGTTCCTTTGCCCAGCTGCCCTCTGGTGAAGAACCATTTCCCGATATCCAATCCCTGATGAAGCTCCATGCTATTCCCTCAGGTTCTATCACTGATCACCAGGCCATAAAGAGCTTCAGGCCATGAGGGGGCTGAAGGACACCATGAGGCCTCCCCTCAGCCTTCTCTTCTCTGCGCTGAACAAACCAGTGGAATTCAACTGCTCCTCACATATCTTCCCCCTTGAACCTTCCCTATCTTTCTAGCCCTCCTTTAGACACTCTCCAATAGTTTTATGTCCGTTTTGGACTGTGGTGGCCAAAACTGCACACAATACTCAAGGTGAAGCCACACCAGTGCAGTGTAGAGGGGGTCAATCACTTTATTCAGCTAGCAGTGCTATTCTTGATGCATTCTATGATATGGTTTCATCACACCCCATAAAGATAATTAAAACCACTCAGTTAGGACATGCTCTAGAAATGTCTGAATGCACTGGTGTACACTGGACAGCTGTACCTTGTGCTCCTTGTTTTCACCTGTGCCTTTCACAGGAAACAGCTGGGTTTTCATTACAGAAATACACAAACAGTGTAAGGGCTGCATCTAATATCATTAAATTTAATTGATTAGAGTGCTCTTATCTATGTTTATGGAAAATAGCACTGGAAGGTTTACTACCAACAATTATAATGGCTGATCTTCATTAATGTCTTTCGTGTTAGGATGTTCCTTCTTTCCACAAACTAACTGCATAGATGTGACAGCATAAGTTTGTGCTATTGCATTTCCGTCTTTCCATCAAAAAGGCATAATCCAAACAACTTTTAAATTTTGCTGAGGTTTCAGAGTATCTCTGACAGAGCCTGAGATGATTACAGAAAAAAAATGACACTTAGCAACCCTGCCTGCAGCAGGGGGTTGGAACTTGATGATCCTTGAGGTCCCTTCCAACCCAAGCCATTTTGTGATTCCATGAAAGGACCTGGAAGATGAACATGATTAGGTCGCCTTTTATACAGGGGATGTCTAGGTCGTTCACCAGCTGTAAGATTTTTAGTTGTCAGAGTTCAACGAGCTCTACAGAAAAGTCTCCTATGAGCAGAGCTTTGCAGTCTGCTGGAAGTCTTTCTGCTTTACACTTTTGATACCTGAGTGTGTGCCTGCTTCCTGCTGTGCTGAGCAGTCCACTGTTCTCTATTCATGCTGCAGGCCCTCTGTTCAGATCTCTCTCTTGCATCTCTCACAATCACTCTGGAAGTTACTTCATCACGCTCCTATCCTGTTTAATTGTTGTCAGATAAGGTCCAGTCTTCTCTTCAGAAGACTTCACCCTATCCATATTGAAGCAGGGAGGACAGAGCTTTGCCATGTCCTCACCTGTTTTACTATTTTTTTTAGTTTTTACATTAATCTTAAAGAACATTCCTGATGGGATTTGCAGCTTGCAAATGCTGTTCTCAGCAATGCTGTTAATATTTATAGGACATTCCAGGAGGAATCTTTGCGCTCTTGGATCCTTAATGAACAGACTGACAATGAATGCATAGCCTCATACCCCTGAGTAAAATAAGACCTCTCAGGAATGCTGGCATGAGACAAGGAGAAATACTGGAATACTAATTCTCTGGTGCAAAGCTCCTCATCCTGACACTTCTGCTAAGTTGTGGTTGAGCAGTGGACATTGGAGATGGTAAGGACATTTTCCATTTAAAAAGCTCCCTTTATTCTATTGAAAACTGGATGATGTGTCAACTTAAATGGAATATGATGAGAGTTTTCTTTGTTCCTGGTGTAGTTTATCTGGTCTGGGTAATTGTTTGTGGTTTATCTGGATAAGACATTCTTCAGAGATTTTAGCTACTGTTCCAGATTAGCAGTGCTAGAAAGGATAGATTAGAAAAAAAGCTGGAAAAGATTTCTTGGGAAAACCCAGTGATAAGCCCAACAAATGAAAAGGCTAATTAATCTGACCATATGAAGGGCATCTTGGCCTGGTTGTTGGTTTGACAATGGCAAATGCAAGACACATCCTCAGATTAAGTGAGTTAACCTTAGTGTCTGTTTCTCTTGAGAAAATTCTTGTATCTTGGGCTAGCTGTTAATGGGTTCAGATGATTTTGTTATCTTCTAATGTTATTCCTTTGTTTGATGACTGATTTATGCAAAGCCTAATACCACTGCTATTTAACTTTAGAGCAGGGAAAATGTTCTTCTATTTGGGAAGTGTCAACAGTAGATTTTAAAACCAGGAATGTCTGTACTTCCCTCTAATAGCATCAAAGGAGCTACCCACACAGTACAAGTAAGTCAGTCTTACAAAGAAAAGGGAAGATGAAGGACAAAATCATCTAGAAATTAGATACAATGAAGATATAGAACTAAGTTTTGAAGACAAACAGCTCTTGAATACGCATCAAATTCCTCTTCTCTCTCCAGCAAATGTCACAACAAACTGTATCTGGGCAGTGGGTGCTGGTTGAAGAGGAGACGTTCAGAATGCAATTTTCATCAGATGACAAAGCAGGCAAACAGCTCCAGTTACAGAGCAGGTGAGTGGACATGCTCTGATGACAGCAGAAGAGGAAGGAAAAGGCAAAAAGAATCGGAGAATGGAATGAAAGAAGGAATGGTGATAGTATGTTTCTCTACTTGAAGTTCACATATGGGATTTGTACAGATTTTTCATAGCTAATATTTTTTGCTAGAAGTGGTTATATATCTAAAAACCTGTCCTGCTTTATTTATTAAAAAAAAAAAAGACAGGCTTTTGAACATAAAAATGTCATAGTAATAAATTATAAAAGTCATTCACATCTGCAGAAACAACATACAGTATTGATATCATGTGAGATATTTTCTACTGGTTATTCCCATATTCATTATTTACACTGAAAGAGCAATGTTCTTAAAAATCATTTTGTTTGGAGATTAGTCCATGGCAGAATACCTCTCATAGAGAACAGATTTTTCTGGCATTCATGTAAAATTGCCTCACTTAAATTAGTAATCAGCTAAATTTCAGTGACCATTTCACTTAGTCACTGCTTTTCTGGGCAGCACAGGTGTATATCATCTCCATGCCAAATCAATGTCTTCAGCTCCCTGGCAAGCTTTCCAGTTGACCAGTATCGTTTTGAGCAGGAAGCCTCACTGGGCCTCAGAGCAGAGCCATCTCATGACTGCACTACTGTTTGCGTCTCATATTTGCTAAGCCTGCATTTTACCCCTTAGTGGCACATTTCCAATATTTCTTAGTACCACAATTCTTAGTGGTACACTTCCATGTACACTGAATTGTATTCCTTCGAGCAGCACTGTGCTGATCTCAGGGAGCTGCTGGTATGAGAAGGTGGTGGCTTCCATTCTGCTGAAGCTGCAAGAGCACTGTCATGAAACCCTAACAGGAAGGCTCAGGTACTCTTTGTTTTCCTATTGAAACTCTTATCAGGATATCACAGTGTGAACTGTTCAGTATGGCTTCAGTGACATTGAAGGGAAATATTTACAGCCATTTTCTCTGCGTAACTAGAACACAGATCATGCATTCAAACCATACAGAACAGCAGCTCTATATGAGCACATAATCTACACCTATCTTAAACTTTCCTCTGAGAGATCTTTCTTTAGACCACCAAGGACCAATGTTTTTCTCAGAACCTTTGCACTAATACTGATCAGGTGACAGACAATTTCACTCTAAAAATAGTACTTCAGTACAAATCAACCCCTGGCCTTCACATATAGCAGATAACCAGAAAACAGTATCCAAAGTATCTTAGGGGAGGTACAGGAACAGACTTTTTAGCAGGGTCTGTGGTGATAGAAGAAGGGAAAATGGCTTCAAGCTCAAGGAGAGCAGATATAACAAAAAAAATATTTTACAATGAGGGTGGTGAGGCACAGGAACAGATTACCTAGTGTTGTTGTTGATGCCTCATCCCTGGAGACTTTCAAGGCAATACTGGATCAGGCCCTGGGCAACCTGACCTAGCTGTGGTGTCTGTGTTCATTGCGGGGGAGCTGGACTAGATGGCACCCAGAGGTCCCTTCCTGCTCTGAGGATTCTATAATTCTATGATTCAAATAGGATAATTTTCAAGTAAGGGAGATAACATATTTAAGGTATTTCTAAATTAAGGTAAATACTAATATAATTTTATTTTGTTAAAACTACAGCATAAAGCTAGCGATTTTCACATTCACATAATTACCAGTCCAACTAAATGAAATGTAAATTGTTTCCTTCTATAGAAACGCTGTAGCTTTACAACAATAACATCCAAACACCAATACAAACCAAATAAAATGTTAAGAGCATATTCAAAAATATCAAAACCTAAAGCTCCCCTAAAGGAGGCAAGTATCCACGCTTTTTGGCATTCCAAAGTTCTCTCCACTTGTAGTTGTGGCTAGCCCATCCTCAGGGAGACAAAATTAGAAAAAGAAGACTTCACGCCTTTCAACAAGAGAAAGGAGGTAACTTTAAGAACAGTGCAGCAAGAAGGGGAGCTCTTCTACACCTGCAGTCATGGCAGCACAGAAATTCTCATGCTGGACCTTCCACCCTACAGCAGGGACAGCATCTCTAGAGAATGTTGTTACCCAGCTGCTGAATCACTTCAGGTCTGCGTAAACAATCACGGTGTAATTAGCACAAACAGCATGCATTATCTTAATGAAGATCTAATGTCTTCATTAATACTTAGTGTTAAACAGGAATTTAATCTTGTAGCAGCTTATGTGTCAGGTACAGTTTTCAGTGAGAGCTGGTTGCTGGCTGGTAGCACGCACGGCAGC